>JAKWJA010002497.1:3031577-3627891 GCA_027704765.1 Solanum habrochaites | reverse complement strand
CTAAAGTTAGATCAAAAAAAAATAGGGCAATAAGTAAGTGCACATGGGGTGGTTGGTTTTTTGTAGAGTTGAAGTACAAGCTAACTAAATAATTAATTTTCGATTCACATGTTATGTTATTTGGCCTTGTCATTATAAAATATAGCTGGATGAGCTAAACTATTATAATCACTGGCCTTTCTATAACCATATACACGTATATACACCTTGTGCTGTTTGCGCTTCTTATATGACACAAAAATCATTTTTTTTTGTTTCAATTATTTATGCTGGATGTTGATTTATATAGAATATGAATTTGTATTGTGTGATCGTAACATATCATGTGAATGTGAAAATTCAAGAATTATCAGAAAGGGAAAGAAAAAATCTTTTTCTAGCAATTAGGATTCAAAAGTAAAGCAACACAAACCAAATTGAATGCAGAATTATAGATATTCAGGACTCGTTGGGATTGACTTTTGGCTTATGACGTTATAGTCACAGTCATAGTTTAGAAATCCTAACCTATTATTTTGGTTATTTTGTATTTTAATACTTTAAAAAAATAAGTTTATTATTATACACTTTTTAGTTTAACACACACTGTCAAAAACCATGTTTTTAAAAATTATTTTAACTTAAAAGCACCTAAATAAATCAGATCCAACGTGACCTCTGCATCTTTAGATAAATTAGTTATTTCTCTTCGTTATGCACATTAGAAAATTTATGTTTGTAGTAATACATTTATTTTTTTTCAAAAAAAAAGTATTATCCAGGAAACTCATGTAAAAACTCAAAATTACAAATCTCATCACGATAACATAACATGAATAATATAAGTTTTTTTGTTCTAAATATGCGAATGATTTAAAATTCATTTGCATTTGATTTATTCAAATTCTCCTTATATATAAAAGTTCATTATGAGAACGCTTCTTAAAAAAAAACTTCATTTTCAGAACAAGCTACTGAGAATAGTCAAAAATAATATTGATTAAAAATTATATCATATTACATAACTATCTATTTAATTTCTTCTCTTCCTAGTCTCTTAACCTTTAAATCTAAAATTTCAAAAAATTTAACTAAAAAATATCCATATAAAAAGAGAAGAATACGTGGGTGACAGATGCATTTTTAAAACGTAAAATGACTTGATATCGTAGTTCGGATGAAACTGGTTGTTTGTTTCCTATCCATTTGTGGTTATTTCTTTGATGGGCAATTATAGTTAAAAAAAAAATGTCACATGGGTTCTGTTATATTCCAGGAGCTCAAAATTACGCAGAATTGTATTCTAATTGTATGGATACTAGGTTTTATAGTACGTCTATATTTACGCGGAGAGGGTAAATGAGACGTTTTTAAAGGAAACCTCCAAAATCTAATTTTCTTAATTCAGGTCGTAAGATGGTATGGCAAATTCCTGCATCATAACTTTTGGAACTTGGTACTCTGACGTCCAATACCAAATATATATAATCTATATAGTCACTCTGTAATCATAATAGGACTCTGTACAAGAATCACTTAGTAGACCGAGAATCTGGTAAGCCTATTGAGTGAAAGCAAGTCTGACTAAAAGATAATTAATAATTCTTGAAATACTCTATATATATAAATGAGCTATGATCAAATGCAAAAATGTAATTCACAACACTAATAAAATCTATCTGAATGCACCAAATAATTAAAATCGTTTCTAGAACATATCGATACTTATCGACGATAAGTTTCGCCACTTGTCCCGGAATATATTCTTATTTCTTAGAGGTGAAGGGCATATAACTCTAGTTTATGGACCATGCACATCATGTCACAAAAGGATGACGTAAAAAATATCAATAGCGTACCATTATGATAGTTCAGGAGATAATTTGTCAGTTTTTTTCCTTGATTTAATCGAGTGGATGTTTACTGTTGAAACACAATGGGTAAGTATCGTAATATAGGTGTAAATTTATTGTTATATATTTGAGTGTCTTAGTAAATATTTTTAAAATCAAAATTTAAGAAAACATATTTTTTCCATCCTTCAATTTTCTATTATATGGAAGAGTCAGGGATTAGGACGAGCCATGCAATCTGATAATTTTAAACATTATTTTATGTGGCAAAATTATAATTTTTGTGTTTGCAATATTACTGATTCAAAAATAATGTTTCAGAAGAATCGCATAAATTTTTCAAGAGTCAGAAAGTTTTTTATTTGATGTGTGGGCGCCCACATACTCATTTATTTATTATTTAAAAGTAATTATATTTGTTCTTTTTTTCATTATAACTAATGTAAAGATATTTATACAATTAAATATTTCCATATATGTTTATTGCTACTACACATTTCAGTATAACCATAACATCTATCATGAATGATAATTTTCTTTTAATTATATACAATATATTGTTAACATCAGTATTTCATACATTTACAGAAAGGGTAAAAGATATCCTTGACACCTATCGAATAGTTCATATTATATCATATATTTCGGCTCAAAACTCTCCGCTTGGCCAGCCAAACACTTGGGGTCCAAAGTAAGTAATCAAATTCTTATTATGGAAGTTTTTAAAATGTCATGTGAATGCCACAAAAAATTGCACAATCCATCGGTTCCAACTGCCACATAGACTAGCAAGGAAAGAGTAAGAAAATATCTTAACCTATCTTAAATAAACCCTATTTACCTTAAACTAGTATTTCGGCTTAAACTAACCCTTTTTCGTCCAACTATTGATCAAAATGCCCTGGTCTTTGAGAGGGAAGTTGTTAAGCATCCATGTGGAAATCCAAACTTACGCCAATAGGGTTTCCACTGCGGGCACATAGACTAAAAATCCTTACATCTTTATTACTTTTTTTCCATCCCCCCTTATTTTCATTATTTTCTGTGAATGATTTTACTCTCTTCTCTCTCCTTTCGCGTCTAAGAGTTTCAATGTTTGGTCTTCGGTCGCTGTGGATTTTAAAGGAATTTTCGTGGTTTAGGTTATTTTTAATTTTTTTTCTTTTTATCTCCAAAATACTATTGTTATTTTATCTCTAAATAATTTTGTTTTTTTCTTCAAAACATTGGGGGGACTTAAATAAGAAAACAAAGAATCCACCATCTAAGAGATGAAAATCGGATTGATAAATGTACGGAATCAATAAAAATGACAAAATAATAAGTGCACGCTTTTATGTTAATAATAAACACTAGACCAAATTAACCGGGATAACTTTTAAAATTGATCATATATGGAACAACCGAAGTTAAGTTTGGGCATAGAAATTAGCATGTCATATACATATGGGAAACTTCACAATATAAAACTACATATTAATCTTCACTATAATATATTGCACTTATGTAGTGTTGATTTCTGCTTCGTGCAATCATTGAATGAATTTGTTATAAGTTAGATTATCATTGCATCGAGAATAAAGGAGCACTGGTTAAATATTAATTATGAATGCATTACAACTTAAAAATACAGTTTTTCAATCAATTGATATCGAATCCTTGTATATTCACTTAAAATATTTTATTACCTTAATATAATTTTAAATTTTTTATTATTATCTATAGAAATATAGATAACCAAATACGTATAAAAGTAATTGTGATTATTTTCATTTTAATTTTGTTAAAGGCAAAATAAATTAGAAAAACTTAAAATTTTAGTAATATAAACTGATTTAAAGTTAGTACTCACATCCTTTTTGATTTTTTATATAATTTTAAATTTTAACTTCACATGAAGTTTTTTTTAAGTAAAAACAACTTTAGAACTCATGGTCCTAAACAAACCATAAGATGTTCATATGACTATAATCATCTACTAAGAATAAGAATGAATATTAAAAATCAAATGTTATTTAAATATTATACAATCATTATTTTTGAAATTTACTACAAAGAAAAAACATGTCACACAAATTAAAGGTTTCAAGTACAATTGAGTTCATAATTTTTTCATAGTGTCAAACGAGTTTAATTACATTCATATTAACCTACTGTCCTAGCTCTTCTTTCAAATTAGCAACATTTGTCAGATAAATCAGCACAACTATGCGGATACAACTCGTGATCGTGATTACGTTGCTATTGCTAAACACCTGTCGACACATAGCTCACGGTGAAATTCGAGAAGATAGGGGTGTATTCGAGAGAGATTATGAATGATATCCGAAGATAGGATTACCAAGAGCAGGATAGCAATGTATTCAAAATGGAATCAAGATGTATTCAAGAGAGAATAGGAAGGTATCTGCGATGAATAGAGGAGAGGATTTTGTAAATTTTTTTAATTAAAAAACTTTAGAATATAATAAAATAAGATATCAATCTGGATAATTTTTTAACTTGAAATTAAAAAAAAATTAATTATATTAAACTCGTGAACAGACTTTCAATTATCTAGTTTTATATATACAAGAGTGAAATCGCCACTTGCATCCAAATTTACGTCTATCATGCAGTATCGAATCTCTCAGACCTATAATAGAGTGGGGGGAAATATTTCTTGGGGAAATCAAATTAAAAATGAATTGTTTCGACAAAAACTTAATAATTAAAATATTTTAATTAAATGCTAATCAGATATTTATTTAATTTGGTATTAGGGACATTCAAGATTTAGTAATCTGAAATCTGAATTTACTAATTCCATATCATTAGATTCGTATATTAATGTTTCATTACTGTTAGAAGAAAATGACTCAAACTAATAGCCAGCAAAATTTAAAAGAATGTAGCAGTAAATAATTTAAATAAAGACATCTAACGAATATTATGTCCAAAACATTTTTAAATTATAGTAATTAAATCTCTTTTTATGTTTTATTAGAAAGTTTATACCATAGAATGTTTAGGATTTTGTTTTACATCATAAATCTAAAAAAAAGACACTTTTATAAAAACTTTGGTGCATATCGACTAAAACATATCCTAATACCTACACATCAGGACGTGCGAGAATAATAATACAAGTAGAATATATGGTTTGTTAATAATGATAAATCATATCTTGTTATTTTATTGTATATTCAATAATCATGATTTTAAAAATTAGAGAAGATGAGTTAACTTATTATTAAAGGTTGTTGTCCTTACATATACATTCCTCGACGGCTCAAATTTTTGAAAATTTTTAACTATTTAAATTCATTTATTTTAAATTATGAATTATTTTTTATTATATATTTACTTGCAAAAAAAGTTTGGAAATAGTGCTAAGTCAATAGGAAGTTTAATTATGATCTTCTATTTATAGAAAAACGTCTAGCAACTATCATTCAAAAGTTTATAAATTAAAACTATTTTATATTTAGAAATTTCGGTACCTGGCCTTTTTTGTAAAAAACCAAAAGGAATTACAAAATAAAATTAATTCATCCGTAATATAGTATTGATTTTAAAAAAAGATAATCAAAACATTGCTTGCTTAAGCAGCTAACTGTAATAAATGGAATCACTCATACACATGATATAGTTGTAAATTATATTGCTGAAATTGTAATAAAGATTACTTAATCATTCCAATCTAGTAAAAGTTATTTTAATTATTTTCGTTTTCACATCACCATTCTTTTTTTTTTAAAATAAGATCGGTTCATTTCTCAAAATTCTAATAGTATCATTTCGTGTCTGGAAGTCGATCAAAACATTTAAATCAGTTGTTAATTAATTATATCCCGTATACAAGAGGAATGAGATGATTTACTATTTTCAAGTTTAATTTGAATATATGATAATATATAAATAATTGAAAGGTAGATATATAATAATTGTTCCTTCAGAGATTAATTAATAGTAGCGATAAAAAATAATGAATTGGGTGATGTTGATAGTTATTACTATATCATTTTTTTTTTGTAAAAAGGAATGAATTGACTTTCGTTAATAGACTATCACAATATAATGTATCACTATTGGACAAAAGTTAAGGTCTAAAATTGTGAAAGATATCTGCTTTTATGATTTTATGAAAGCAAAGTTATTAGTTATTTGGGTAAATTTTTTTGAACTTCAGGATGATTTATCATCCGCATTTAATTTTTAATCATAATTTTTATTTTTCGAAGAACATTTTGTGTGTATGTGAAATAAGATCCCTGAGCACCAAGGTGTGACGATAAAATGTTTTATTGTGATATACGATATAACAGCCATGAAGAGATCATCCGAATCATCCAGACTTGAATGTATTGACCATTTCCTGATCTATCATCAAGGGGCACATAAAAAAATTCAAATATAATACAACGAACTAATTATTATTATCATCAAAAATAGAGTTATTTTTCTGACTTTAATAAATGCTTTTCAATTGTTGATATTATCATATCAACATATCCTAAGCAACTTGTTTCAATTTCGTAAACACCAAAAGCAACAAGAATGTTAATGAACACTTCATCTTAAGGACTTAGGTGCATCAATCCCCCCCATTCCAATAGGAATATATCTAACTTATAGATTCAAATCTTACAATTCTTTTTTGCTATTAATCAAACCTTAATCCATAAATATAATTTGCAAATTACAAAAATTATACATAATTTCAACAAATCACAAACTAAAATATCATAACCACACAATCAAGAATCTCAAGGTTATATTCTTCAAGCTTTTGCCATAAATTTAAGCAAAAATCATTAAAACTTCCATTATTTCATCTCCCATGTACCAACTCAATAAAGTCGATTGTTTTGAACCAACTAAGTCATTTTATCAAATACCTATATTTTTATAAAATTTTTGCAAAACTAGTATCAAAACGTTCCACAGATACCTTTTCGGATATTTTGTATTTTTTAAAAGTTTAATGACGCGATTGATATACGTTACTCACAGTAAAATGTTAATTAGCTCCTAAAACATTACCATAGTAACGTTTTTAGGGTAAAACATTGCTGAAATAAACGTTTTAGGAGTAAAACGTTACTTCAGTACCGTTATCAACCTAATGCCAGTTAGTTTTTAAAATAAAATTGTACGCCTAAAACGTTACCGTGAAATACGTCTTATACTAGTTTTGTAAACTTTAGAAACGTATTACTTTTGGTAACTTTTTATATATAAATGATTAGTTTTGGTTAAAATTCATCAAGTCGAAATCAAAATCTTAACCTTATGACGATTTCAAGTAATAATACATTTTTAATAAACTTTGAGAGAAGTATTAAAAACATTTATCAATTTTGTCCCCAAACTATTGACAACCTCAATAACGCTCATCTACTTGACTAACTAAACTTAGATACTCCTTCGGTCTATCACGTGACATAACAATGGTATCTAAAGAAACTTTAATAAAAAGTCGAGAATTTATCTCATTGTTGTTGCACGATCAAAATAATTTCACTCATGACGAGAAATTAGGGGTGTATTTCGATCCGTCCGGAAAAAAAAAGGCATTAATTACATGCCCTGCCCTTGTGACTTTCCTTTCTACCCTCGCAAACTCAATAAGTACCCCCTTCACCTTCCTCCCGCTCTTCATTCACCTCCAATAAAAAACTTGTTTTCCATTTCTCTCTCTCTCTACTTTCTCTCTCTTAACACTGAGCATTAAAGCATGAGTAGAGAAAACTGGCCCTTGCCAATATGATGCTCTACATTACTATTACATTCTCTCTGTTTTCTCACATGCCGTCCATGCCAGAAATCCCCGGCGTTTTAACGGCGGGACCATGGCAAACCGCCCACGGGCAACCGTTCTATTCACGGTGCTCTGACGCATCTGAACTATGGGTAATTACACTCTCTCTCAGTTGCAGAGCTTGAATCCAGTACTTTTACTCAACAAATGTTAAGTACGTTCGCTAAATATATACAAATATATTAGATTTAGAACTCATTATTGGTATTTAGAATGAAAAGCTATAATTTAAAATCGAAGTTGTTTAGTTAATGAATAACTTACTCGTGAGTTTTGTTTTTGAATTGTTGTGATATTTTAGAGTGAAGAAATAACTTCTCTTCGATTTGAATTTGAAATTTTCGGAAATTAGATACGGGGGGGTTAAATGGGTTTCATAGCCTTGTTCAATAGATAAGTAGCTCATAAAATTGCCAATCTGTCTCCCTAAAATCTCTCATTTGTTTTGGTTTGCTTTTCATTTTGGGCCGCATTTTTTGAATATTTTTGAATTTGTAGGTGGAGCTTGTGGATATGGCAATTAGACAGCCAAGTTACGGAGTGAATAATGCAGCTTTAAGTACAGTGCTATTTAACAATGGCCTAAGCTGCGTCGCCTGCTTTTGATTAAAGTGTGATAACGATGGCAAATGGTTGGTCTTCCTGGTTATCCTCCATTTTTCGTGACGGCGACAAATTTTGCCCGCCGAACTTCGCTTTACCAAACGATTACGCGGGTGGTGTAACCCTCCCCCTCCTCGTCCTCATTTCGATCTCCGCCATGCATATGTTCCTCAAAATCGTACTGTACCCAGGGCCGAATTGTCCCTTCACTTACCACCGCCGTTGAGTTTTCCGATACGCATTTCCATTTTTTGCCCTTGTCCGTTATATATTTGGCAAGTTTTGCCTAACTGTTTTTTTCCTGGTATTGCAATCAATATATTACATTAATTTATAAATATACAATTTTATTTTTAAAAAATTATAATAGCTATAAAAATTTTCAGTTAAAATTAAGTAATTTAATTTTTAAAAAGCTAAAGATGTCACATAAATGAAAACTGAGTTGAAAAAACATTTAGGGGGTATTTTTGACATTTTAAAGGCCGGTATGGGAAAAGATCTGATATGCGGAGAAAATCTGTCAATTAATTAGATTTTATTTTGTAGGCAGAAAATTGCAACTGTTTTTTACAATTTTGGACCATACTGTAATTTAATGCTAGTCTTTATTTAATAAGTATTTAAGAAAAAAAAAAAGTCTCTTTTGCTATCACAAATTTAAGATAGTTTTATATTCACAATATTCTTTTCACCGCTGTTCCTTTTAGTGTACAGTCGAAGACAAAGATTCTTTATAAAATACATAAGTAACTTTTACAGAAAATAAACACATTAATTAAATAAAGCAAGTGAGTGAAGTTATAATTGGAATTTTATGTATTAGCTTTAATAATTATTATTTGGAATAAATGTAATTCCTCTATTTTATTTTATATGACACTTTTGTATTTTTTGAGAGTCAGACAGTTTAATTTTACAAACCAAATATTTGTATATGAACTTCAATTTTTTTGAAATGAAATTTATATAGTTATAAACTACGTAAAAAGTACTATAAGTCATAATAATTGATAATTTAAAATGTTAAAAGGATCTATGAAAAACGTACGATTAAAAATAAATTTGTTTGAATCTCAAAATGCGAAAAATTCTACATAAAATAGGAGAGTATTTACTATTTGAATGAGTATGTTCTACTTTCAAAACGTATTTCATTTAATAAGAAATTTAAGAAAGAAAATTTTAATATTGTAACGATATCTGCATAATTATACTAATATTTGAGGTTTTTGAATTGGGCGACTATAAAGGCTTACTAATAATTATAAAATAGAAAAGTTAAAATTTATTTATTTGTAAATATAAAAATATATACTATTCTTCAAAATTATTTTTTCTATTTGTTCGAAGATTTTTGAGGTTTGTGTGTGCTTAATTTCCTGCTAAGTTTAAATGAAAAATCTAAATCAAATTGTTTTTATTTTAAATTACTATTTAAATTAATTGCAAAAAAATCGTTTCCTTTTGCGATACCGACAAAAATTATAGGTTTGCTATAACTTGCCACCATATCTATCGACATGTTTAAGCTAGTATCATTATCACTATAAATATAATCATTTAAATTAGGGGCTGGTCCCATTATTGTTTAAAATACGTATCGTTTTAACTCATTTTATGTTTATAAACAAAACAACAAAATTAATTAATATAATTGAAAATAGTATAACGCGTTTTCGTACCATATGTACAAGGGAATGTTAAAGTTGCAATTTTTAGGGGACTTTGAGGGTAACAAGGGAATGTGACCAAACAAATAAATTGGGATTTGTTCCTTTTGCTTCGAATTCAGTAATTCGAAACATGGCTCACATTATCCCATGTCCTTGTTGGCCCCACCATTGTTCATTCGATTTATTCGATATTTACTAGTTCGATTAAATTATTTTCCGCAGAGTACCATGCAGAAAACAAGGAGGAATTCGATTCACAATAAACGGTTTCCGTTACTTCAATTTGTTATTGGTAACAAACGTTGCGGGTGCAGGGGATATACAGAAGGTCTTAATTAAAGGAACAAACACACAATGGATAGCAATGAGTCGTAATTGGGGGCAAAATTGGCAAACTAATTCACCTTTAGTGGGTCAAGCCCTTTCTATTCGGGTTAAAGCTAGTGACCATCGTAGTGTCACTAATGTCAACGTGGCACCCTCTAATTGGCAGTTTGGACAAACTTTTGAAGGCAAGAATTTCCGGGTTTAGATCCATAAACCCATTTCAACTGACCCAACCCGACCCAAAAAAACAGAATTACTTAGTATTATATACCACAAAAACAAGATTTTTCCTAGACTTTAATTGTTTCTCTTTTTTACTGAGAAAGTATTGAAGTCTAAGGGGAATTAGTATCTTTTATTAATTTTTTTGAACTTGAGTATTGTTTTTTGTTTTTTTTTAAATATTTGGTGTTGTGAATTGAGCTGAAGAGGTTGCAAAAGCACCCAAAAAAATGATTTTAAAGGGAAAAAGCATGTAGCCCGCAGCTCTATTTGGCATGTTGATGTATTTTCTATGAATGAATACCAAAAGATATATAAGTAATTATATATAATATACCTAATGTTTTTTATAATATTTTGCTTTTCTTAAGCTAAGTTCATTTCTGATATGATCTATTGTTTCATGTGGCTGGCTTTTCAGTTTTCACTATTAGTGTGAGATTTTTTAAATTTAGTTGAAATTCAATGTTAAAAATAAAATAAAAGAATATTTTAAGTAGGGACCAATATAAGATGAAATAGTTTAGATATCATGATTAAAAATAAATTTTAAATCTAACTTAATGTATAAGTTAAAAATAATGAAGCTAAGAATTGTTCAGAAATCAAATACTTTTCATTTTACCAATATATTGAAAATAGATATTATCTTTTTACTTGCTTATTTTAGTAATTTAAGAGATCCCCCCATACTATCTTTATTATTGAGTAATTGCATTAGTATTATTTTCTTTGTTTTAATTTATCGATCTTATTTTTGACTTGACATAAAATCAAGTGAATAAAATAAAAGTTGTATAAACTATATGAATTTCATAGGGTTGGTTAAAAGTTAATTAAATCCTATTTTTATTCTTTCCAAAATTACAAGAATTCCTTAAAATTATAGATTTTCAGATATGTCACAAACACGTGAATATATAGCTCACGAATGTATTCGAGATGGAATATAACTTTTTCCATTTTATATTTTACAGGTTTTAACAAGAAAAGATCTTTTTGAACTGAACTAAAAATAAATTAACACAGAAGAAGTATTCAAATTAAAATTTCTAAATTATCAGTAATAAAATTTAATTAATAAATTAATCTTGTCATATTATTTCTTAAAATAGTGTTGTGTTAATATGGATAAAGTGAAATGAAATAAAGAAGTATATAGCGTTTGGGGCAATCCCCAATGAATGTGGTGGGGCAACTATGAGAAATTTTTAATAAGAAGCGTTTCTCTATAAATGGAATAATTCAAAATTAATCGAGTTATATTAAGTATCTGATACTAAATCAACAAAAATATAGAGTAATTTGAGATAAAAAATAACATCTTTATTTAGTAACTTATAAACTAACTAGGAGACTCTCACGGATCAGAACAGGGTAGTGAGAGGAAATAGGAGCAATGTGTGAGTGCAAAGGTGGAGAGGAGAAGATGGCGGGGACAAAGAAGGAATGGGGGGGTCAGAGTGGGGAACTTGAGGCAATAATGCCACCATTTAGAGAGACCTTAAGTAGGTTTCGAGATGAAGAAATTAGGAGTGGTAAGGGGGTTGCCGTGGTTGGCCAGAGGGACTGGCGTTGAGTGTGGAGTTTAGAGTAAAGTGTGGAGGTGAGTGGGGGACTTACCAGGGAAGTAGTTAAGGGGTTAAGAAGTTACAGTTGTGAGCAGTGGGGGGATGTATGCAAAAGGATGGTGGGGGTGTTCGCAGGGGGGAGAGAATTAAAAAGGGGCAGGGCGAACACACTCCAAAAATGGACTGTGACTCCGGCCAGGGGAGCGAATAACACACAACCCCAAAAACAAGAACAATTCTCCAGCATCCACAGAACCACTACAAACTAGTCATTCCAAACTTTCCGGTCGTCATCGTTTGGGTGTGTATTACATTTAAGAGTTATTAGGTCAGTTCCTAGTGCGTTCGAGGTTGAGATAAGGAACGAGATAGAAGAGGCGTCATGGGAAGGGGAGCCGGGTTCCGCAAGCTATAGTTAGGTAGTGCTTTGGCGGGAGCATAAGATGGAAGAGGGAAAGGATGATAATTAGCTAAGGAGGGGAAAGAGGGCGTGGGACTAGAGGAGGACGGCGCCCGCGAGAGCAGCGAAGGCTGAGTTAAGCGCTGAAGTTGGTCGGTGGGGGTCTGATGTCGAAGAAGTTGTTCACGCGGCGCTTTGGGGTAGGGTTACGGGGGCGGTAAGGTGTATCGAAGAGGGAGGATGAAAGGAGTATGTGTGAGTAGTTGTTATTATGGAGTGTGAGGTGGGTGGAGGGGTGGTCTGAGTCAGGGTTCTTTAAAATAGGACAGGGAGGGAAAGGATGTATGGACGATTGTTGCTGGGGAGGACGATCATAGGGGAGGCAATTGTAAGGAGTGGGTAGGGTGATAGGGGGGTAATCATAGAGAATCGAGATCTGGGGGGCAGTAGGCGTGGGTCGGGTGTGTGGCTGGTTAGTTTGCTGTCGAACTCAATGAGACTGAGACAGAGTGAGATGGATTTGAAGGCATCCACCAGTCCTTCTTCTCACTCCTTTTTCTCCGTCTGTTCCATTTATTCATAACTCAGAAGAATACAGATAATGTGTCCCTGATTTCTTAAAAAAAATCATTTTTGTCACAATATGGCAAAATATTTGACAGTTACGGAAAAAAGTTTATAATAAAAAATGAAGAGCATTATTGCTTCTTTTTTTTCACAGAAAAACTAACATTTGGTCAAAGACATAAAAATTATACAATGAATAAGTAACCATCTTTTTACCAAAATTGAATATATATTTTAATTTTAAAACTTTTAAAGCAATAATAATTGAACAATGAACATAGATTAAGTACCAAAATTAATGAGAGTGGGGGGATGTTCTGAATTATGTAGGCTTTGTTGTACTGTTCACCTGTGTTTATTAATTTGATTAGGACTTCCTTCGGGTAGGTTCGATGGTTTTTTCGATAAATAAAATTATTTTTTATAAATATATATGATGAATATTGAATCGTTTTAAATATTTTTGTGTATTAACGCTGACTTAATCTATTTCACGCAGCAATTATTAGCATGACTTAAATACTGATATTAATTTTTTTTATATCATTATTTTTGGTATTTATTGACTGATATACTTATACTTGGATGCAAAGGGAACGGAAAATACAACGGCTTCTATTGGGACATCTAAAAGGAAGTGAGACGAATTGGCAACAAGGAGGGGAGAATGTGGAGGAAGTGGCGGTCACAGCGGGAGGTAGTGATAGCGTACCAGATCGGTTCAGGCCTCAGGGATAGGAACTTAGTCATACGTGAAGACAGCTATCTGACCGAGTTTCGGGGGGGGGGATTCATGTGGGGGAGGATTGCTGAGGGCCATTTTTGTCCCTCTTTTATTTTCTTATTGTAAATTTTTAACATTAGTTGTCTTATGTTATGTGTTTAATTTTAAATCAATTATTAATTAACTTTTTATTTTATTCTCGATAGTAATGTTTCATGAAGACTACGAGACTGTTACTAAAGTACTTGTATTTGATTACCGTGAAAAATATTATATTAAGACATAAATATTATGAGCTAATTAGGTATATATGTTAGAGCTCTAGTTGATATGTTGTGACTTGTTAATTACACTTTAGCAAGTTGTGTTAGCTTTAATTTTATAACGACCTTATTAATAATTATAATACAACAATTAGTTCTTTTAAAAAATTCTTAGCCTCAAATAGTCTTCTTAAGAGGAACACAGCACACAGCAAAAACTCTACATGTGGTTACTTTATATGATGGGACATTACTTTACGTAATGTATCAATATTTATATCCCCTATTCCCTCCGTCCTCTTGGGTTGATCCCTCCTTCATTGCGCTGGTTGCCTTATTCTATTCGGACTTTTTAGACATGCCTTCGGCATGGTTTATTTAAATTTAGACATTTTTGTACTTGAACACAACACAAGAGTAGGCTTATATGTGTTAGCTCTTACCACTTCTGTGATTTTTGTAACGTTCTACTTATATCATCGCAATACTAATCAAGAAGAATCATCATAATTAGTAAACATAAAACTTTATTGTTAATTCCTGACTAATCTGTCATTGCAGCACTAAAACCTTTTTTTTTTTTTTTTTGCTTCACTTGAATTTTCTGATAATCCCTTATTAATTCTATAAGCTAAATAGATTAGCATGAAATTTATTTGAAATGTTTAGTTAGTAGCGTGCAGGCCTAAATTAACGTTTTGGTCTGTAATTTTTTTGTTTCACTATCAAAAATCACTATTTTTTCCACATAAAATGTCCAAGCTATTTCATTGATATTTTGATTGAATCGGTGAGAACAGAAAAATAATTATCATTACAAATTTTGTTTCTCACAATATCTTTTGCCAATGAGCTATTTTACTAGACACTTGAGTGTGGCAAAAAAAATTATATTTTATAGAATAAATTTTCAATATTTCGCGATAGAAAAAAACTTTTGTTTCTAATAATATTTTCTCGTAAAACATGAACCCACACATTGCATTGAGTCTTGGACCCATTGTAGGGTTAAGAACTTGTGATTTCATTGAACTACAATCATACATTTAGTGAGAATAAATTTAGAGCCCATGTTCATTATTTTTCCAAACATGCATGTAGTACTATTTTGTTTGTGATTAATCACATTCTAGAGGTGACCAAATTCATTTCATGGTCCACTTAAGAATCAGTACACTTATCTATCTAGATGTGCTTTCTTTTTTTATGGAATTCCTAATTATATAGTTTTGTCGGTCTGATACGATATATATTTTATTCTAGTCTATCTCAAAATGATTGATATACTTTTTAGGGAAAATATACAAGTATCATTATAGATTATGATCGAAATCTCAGAGATATTTTAATTAAACTAAGGTTCTATTATTTTCATGAAGTCATTTTCTTTTTTTGATTTTTTGCATCTTTTTTACTTACGTGGCATCCAAATATCTTCAATGCGCCTCAATTGCGTAGAGTCGCGGAGTGTACCACGTCGATAAAAGTGTAAAAATTACAACAAAAAAATGAAAAAATACGAAGTGGATAATAGAACTTAATTTGTTTAAATAATCTCATGAGATTTACCAAGTATAATCTGAGAAAGATACTTGTACCTTATCCCTTTTTTTTAAATTTAAACATCTCTATTTCTACACTTTTATCTAACTCCCATCTCAACTTGTCGATTAAGATTTTTTTTTTCAACACACGACCTCAACAATTATTTTTTTTTGTTTTTCTTTTCTCTTTTTCTAGATATTTTGTTTGTTATTTTTATAAAAAACAATTATTAATCCGCGCGATCTTGGACCAACTACAAAGATATCATACTTATATATATATATTAGTTATCGTAAAAAATCGTAGAGATTAAGTTGAATGGACCTGTTGATCCAAAAGGGTAATTTGATCTTTATTTTGATAATAAATATGTAAGGACCTTGATAAAATGGAGTGAACTTATTCCATTTGTTCTCATCTTGACAATTTATCATTCGAACGTGCCCACATATTCCCCTAGAGTTGAACAATTCTCCAACAATTTAAAAGAAAAATAACCATCAAAAAAATACATATCATGGGTGAAATATAATTTTTGGGAAAGCAAAATTCTCATAATCCTCACTTCACAAATTGATACTTTTTTTTTTGTTCCATTCCACTATATAACATTCATCTTGGCATTTTATTCAAAAGGATGATATTCTATTTAAACTTTTGTTTGGAAGGATTAAAACACAACATGTTGCCACGGATGGTTGTGGTGGTGATACCAAACCATCCTTAATCAGGAGTCTCGAAATTGATCGTTAAAAATATAATCATATTATATACTACCTAATGTTAGAACTTTCTAGGACAAATCATATTATTAAGGCCCATATTAAAGCAGATATTGACGTTGAATGAAAAAAAAAATACAAAATTTTTAGACATAACCAAGATTATCATCTAACGTAAGTACCTAATTTGATATGAAAGATCACTTAGGTGACTCAAAGTCGCTTTTAGAGATCTAAAGTGATAAAGTCGCAAAGAATTTGAAATTCAGTATAAGTATTCATTGGATTTACCGCCAAAAGCTAATCTTTTTGTACTGCATACCAATATAAGATATTTTTCGTTCTAAAATAAAGTGGTAGGAGATAAAAAAAAATATTGTTATCTCATGAAGGGCGGCTAATATTCCCTTTTTGACCTATATGTGAATATGTTAGGCAACCGATATAACACAACATTGTATAGAATCGAAATATACATGGGACTATTAAGGCCTAGTAGAAACTGACGTTTTTACTTGACACTTAAATAGAAAAGCATCAACTGCCCATAATCCTTTTTGCTTTAGGTGTCTGATAAGATATTTGTGCAATTTTCACATTGAAAATAAATGGAAAATCTAGGGTTTTAACTACTATTTTTGTTTTTTCTTCAAAGAGTTGAAAAAAAAAAGTAGGGATTAGTCAAATAAGAATATAGTATCTTATCTTTTTAAGCTTTCGGTACGAGAAAGGAATGAGTTAAAAATGAAAAATAACTTAAAAGAATTTATTCGATAGTTGGTTAGAATTATATAAGAATTAGTTACGCGAGGTATTAATTATTTTGTTTCTACCTAGCATAAGCTAATGGACAGCACTAATGTCCTCATTACTTATGTATGTATTAGGTATGCAACTTTTTTTTAAATTATAAAAAATTTAATTTCATATATGAATAACTTATTTTTTGATTAACAAATTATCAAAAATTATTTAACTTATATAGAAATTAATACCTATCAAACAACCGCTTAGGCTGTGTTTGGTACGAAGAAATATATTTTCTCGAAACAAATGAGGCTCTTGTATTATTTTTTGTTAAGTGTTTGGTTAGGTCGCAAAGCAATATTACCATATGATAAATTATATATACTCAAGAAATATATTATGGAGGTGAGATGGGGAAGAGAGAATGGGAGCTTAATTAGGGGTGGAATGGTAAAGGGCGGGGGTTGAAGCATTGAGCGGGTGGAGAGAAGACAATAAGTTTGAAACGTCACTTTTGGTATTTGTTTTTACTAATTCTGTCAAGGAAACAATTCTTCAAAATATATTTTCCTCCGTGCCAAACACTTTTTTTAATTTTCCATTCAATTTTTGTTATACATATTGGAGCCCAACAAATTCAGATTCACACAGAAAAGTTCCAAAGTAAGAATAAATCGATCCCTAACAAAGGTAACTTTGATCTGTATCCAAAAAAACTGAAATTTAAAAACTATAGTTTAAGATACAAAAGTACTTACCACTCCGCCTATAACGCTCCGTAGTGTTTGCACCGCAACCATCCTTAAATATCACAAGTCATGCCACTGAGCACTGAAAATCCCCAAATTCTCGATTGTTTTACAAGTCATTTTAGTCAACCATATAAAACATTTTTGGGTTTTTTCATATACACTATTGATAGCCACAAATTTTAAAATATGCATTCGAGAAGAATTTATACCCTTAAACTTTTTATAATACAATTTATATTATTTTTGGTTCTTTGTGAATTTATCTTTAACACACATATTGGATTCCAAAATTCACGATCCAGAAATTCCAGAATTATCATTTGCATAAACCTTTTTGTTCGGTTTGGACCGTTTATTTAGGAAGAATATTTGCTATATTAATGTAATTTTGCAATACACTAGACACTATTCGCTGTAATATATTGCTTTAGTTTATTGTGGTTACATATTTTTTCATGTTTTATATTACTCAAAAAAGTCGTATGCGTAAGAAGAGTACTAGAATCGGTATATTAACATGTCATGTGGAAGTTAATTATACAAATTAGCGTTAAAACAAAACGTATTTTGGCTAACCTACAGCTATATATACGAGAGGAGATAAATAATTAACTAACATATAAAAATAAAATAAAAAAGCAAAAAAAAAGAAGTCAAATTATGTATATGATCAAACATGAGTCTACAACATAAAAGAAAAATTACCTTACAAATATTGTAAAATAAAAATGAAAGATTCTTGATTAATAAAAGTTTAAAATAAAAAAATTAATCAAAATATAACAGCTACATTTTCTTTTTAAATTTATCCCCCATTCCATGCCAACATGTAAATAGAGGCATAACTCCCGAAACATTGCCGTTAAATTTGAATTAGGTAGAGTATGTATGTCTTTCGACTTTTGGTATGGTAAATAGATTCTTAAATTTATATAAAGTATAACAAGTAGATTTTCTTATGTGGCATTAGTGACGGAGTTATTTATGGTCAGGAATTCATCCGAATCTCATTCGGCGAAAATTATATTATTTATATATGGTTAAAATAATTTTTTCAGTGTATATAGTAGATGTCGAATTTTCTTTGGCTACTTTATGCATTTTTCTTTTTTATATTTTGAATCCCTTAATGAAAATTCTGCTTTCGCAATTGCGGAACATGATAAACATAAGATGTCATGTAGAACATGAATTGCCACTAAATACGTCACGTATTACATATATATCTAAAATTAAAAAAATATAAATATCCTCCAAATCAAATTAAAAAGCACGTTTATATTTCGTGGATTTCAATATATTTCCTCTATAATCGTATGATTCTTTGAGCAAAAGCAATTCCACAATTGACAATCCTAGTTCCTACCATCCCCACCAAATATTTTCAAGAAAAAAGAGCATCTTTTCTTTCTTCTTTAACACTAATTATTTTTCTCTTTTTTCACTTTTAAAAAAAGATAGTTTTTCCAACTCTAATGAAAGACAGCAAAGAACCAACCCACTAAATTCCATTTAAAAGATCAACAAAATGTTAGAAATGTGTTAATATTAAAGACCACTTGATATGTAAGGGGCTTCTTCTTTTTTGAAAAAATAAATAAATATCAATCTGTTTAAGTTTGAGTTGGATATTGATCGTTTATTTATTAGCTTTGTATGTTTCGGTTCAATTCATTTCAACTCATAAAAGGTTGGATCGATATGTAATGTAATTGATACATTAGAAATCTTTAATATATAATTAGCTAGGTACTAAAAAAATATTGACCCATATTTTTGCTCGTTTAAATCCAACTAAATTTTACACAAATTCATTTATCAATTTTATATAAATTAAACCTAATCCGTCTATTTGACACTTCTAATGCAAGAAATATGCATTTATAGGATGATATTTTCCAAGTATAAAATAGTTGACGGATCCACCCAGGCCCAAGTATCACTTCGGCCCTAATTCATGGGGCCATTTTTGTGCAATTGAATATTCTTTTTAGGAAAAATGATAAAAGATTCTTAAGTTCTCTTATTACCATTTTCTCTATTAGTTTTATAAATTTTAAAAAAATCCCTTATTTTTACATATTATATTAATGTATCAGCGCATCAGCTTAGTATCTCGAGCATCAGATTAGTGTATCATGTATAAATTGTACATCAGATTAGTGTATCATGTATAAAATATAATGTATCTTACTTAACAATTAATGTATCTCGTGTATCAAATTAATGTATCAATGCTTATATTATTGTATCAGTTCGAGGGATTTCTGTAATTATAAACTTATAAAAGACAAATGGTAATATTGCCTTAAAAGTATGTAACTTCTGTCCTTTGCTTTTATTATAATCGTTCACCTCATATAATCGATTATCATATATATATATATATTATATATATATATAATATATATATATATATAGTATATATATATATATATATAATAATTATGGTGGTGGTGAAGGCGGAGAATGTGTGGAAATGAGGTTTTCGTATCGGTAAATGGTGGCATTTTCTGTTTTTCTTCTTCACTATATACATGTAAATCACTATATAATAATGTATATTATGTGTATATCTGTAATCTATATTATATATCATATTTGATATACCTATAGGTACCATATTACATTTGAGTTTGATTCCTAATCAATCTATATTGAATATTACCTTTATTATGTTATTTCTAGCAAATATTACTATTTCTTTTTTAATTTTAAATCTATCAAATCATTATTAAACGCTAAAATTTGTTGTCATCACTCTTTATTAGAGATCGATCTAGCAGACTGCATGCAGATCACAATCGAATTTAATAAACTTTGCTCAAATAATATATTTGGATTGACAAATTCATTAAATATGCACAAAAAATATAAACTTTAGATCATAATTATTATTATTTAAGGTCACCATCCCACTTGCAAAGAAAACTTTATATATAATAATATAATTTTAATTTCTCATCATGGATATAATATTGTGTACTTCCAAAAGGAGCAAAATTGTTGACACTTTCAAATAACTTTATAAATTGTTAGATTAATTTGACCAAATCAACGCTTTTGAGTCATTTTAGTCAACTAACAAAAGATTTAAGATCCCAAAAATATGGTGAAGGAAAGTTATAAGGGTTGTTCGGTTAGAGTTACGTAGATATTAGTTATATTGATACTCGTTATTTTATATTTTATTTTGAATTTTTTTTTAAAATATATTCAAATTTTGATCGAAATTGTTGTTACAATACTAAACTTTGAAAATGACCTTTTACCCCTGCGCTATTTAATAGTGTATTTTAAAGGTATATATGTGTCCACGTGGGCATGTAGAAATACTGCATAATTATAATTTATAAATAGTAATGTGTTCAAGTGGGCACATATATATACTTTTAAAATACACTATTAAATAGTTAGGTAAAAAAGTACACTATTAAATAGTTCAGAGGGTAATAAATAGTATAGAGATAAAAAAATACACTATTAAATAGTTCATGGGATAAAAAATCCTTCATAAAATTTAATATGGTAACAACAATTTCAACCAAAATTAAAATATTTTTCAGACCCTTTCAAAAATTCCTCATAACTTACACATACTAAAAAAATTTAGGCTTAAGTCATACACGGCCACCTAAAGGTGTCCACGATATTCACGTAGACACTTCACTAAGGCTTGTACCTATTGAGCACTTTATTATTCATAAATCATTCCATTAGATACAAAATGAGACATGGAAAAAGAAGTGTGTTCCACTCTCCTTGAACGCGTATAGGCTATTAAAATTTAATTTTTTCCTTTTTTTTTTTCTTTCTTTTTTTTCTTTTTGTTTTCCAAACTATATACTTAATTTTTAAAATGTTAAAAAAAATGAAAAAACCTTGTCTTCTTCTTCACCTTCTTCACTGCAATTCGCATCTTAAGTACTCTTAATTTTTTTTTATTTTTCCCCATTTTGCTTTACTTAATTTAGTAAAAGTTAATAATCTAAAACTCAATGTTGTAGCAAAGCTTCATTTTTTTAAATAAAAATATGTAATAATTGATGTATTCTTTAATCAAAAGTTGGTATGTTTTTAAGATAATAATGGGTAGCAAGTTGATTAAGAATTCAAGTCGGTATTTCTTTAATCATTATGGTAGTAAGTGATCACGAAAATTCAAAATGGGCGAAAGCTTTAAATGGCAGGAAATGTTGACGAAGACGAACAAGGGATGTGGGGTTATAAAATCATTTTGTTTTTTTTCCTCTTTAATTTTTTTAAATCTTTGCCACGTGTTATCATTTTATTGGTCTATCCTGGCTATGTATTTGTTGTTTGAGACCCACGCACTTATGTCTTTCCATAAATTTTCATTTTGTTGTTCTTAGATATAAATTTTTAAGATTAGAAGTGTTTCAATAGGTACTGCCCTAAGTTAAGGTGTCTAAATGAAATATGCAGACAACTTTAAGGGTTTGTATATGACTTAGGCCAAAAATTTACTATGCATGCACATGATATGCTTTATGTCATTTTCTTTAGCAGAGTGAAAAGAGCAAATAATACAGAAAAAATACATGTTATGGGGAGTGGGGGATAAATAATACAAGAAAAAAAATTCGAACTATAGGACTCTCGTATAATTTAAGTTTGTAATTGATAATTTCACTATAGTTTAGTTGTATTTTTATGCCTTGCTCTCTATTTTCTTAGGCGATTACATCTTTTATGAACTATTAATTACCATTAATTTATTTTTAGATAATTTGACCGAAAAAACACTTTTTATGATATTAGTGCATAGAAGTTAAACTATCAACTTATAACAGGTATTTACAGCAAAATTCTCCACTTCCAAGATAACAAAATTTTTACTTGATATCCATTCATTATACATCATCTCATGAGTCCTCATTTCAACAGTTATTAAAAAAAAAACTATACATGTTAATTATATTGGTAGACTTACATACCTCATTTCGTAGGATTACACTGGATATATTGTAGTAGTACTTGCAGGCCAGAGGTTCCTTAAAATTGGATGATAACAACTGGCACATCAAGAATGTGAAATTACCGTCTTTTCAGATGGAGCGAAGGGAAGCTGAAGGTCTGGGATAAATGGCTACTCGCGGAGTCTCCTCTGAATTGCTTCTGAATGACTTATTGAGCTCACCACTTGATTGACTGCTAAGTCGATTCAACTGTTGATCCTTGTTTTTATCATTTTTCACGCGATCCTTGGACTCTTGTAGCTGCTCTAGAGCTGTTACTACCTCATCCATTGTTGGTCTTGACTTGGGGTCCATGGCTAGGCATTGAAGTGCAACGTTGGCTACCTTAAGGGCACGAGTGAGTGAGTATTGTCCTTCAAGTCTAGAATCTAGAACACGGAAAACTCTACGTTTGCTGGTCAAGTAAGCTCTTGAGCACTCGACAAGATTGTGTTCCCCTGTTGGTCGATTCTTGTCTATTGCTTTCTTACCTGATAGAATTTCCAAGAGAACTACTCCGAAGCTGTATACATCACTCTTGGCAGTAAGATGACCTTACGAATAAGAGAAACATATCGAGTTCAGACGCTAGATTTGCCATTTTATTGTGATGAGTATAGTGATACAGTTATAGTTAGAGGCGGAGCTAGATCATTAGCTGCTAGTTCTCACGAACACGTTTCAAAAAGTATGTCTCTTTCCTTTTTTTGGCAACTCTATAGTTCTAAGTTTCTACACAACATGTTTAAGACAACAAAATTAAAGGACATTTTAGTACATTTTAAGTTTAAGACCGAAATTCAAATCAAAATCAGACAAACAAAAGAAGCAGCGGGAGTTCTAGAAATTCATCCTATGCACCAAAAAGGAGCTATACAAATAATGTCATCAGATGGAAACTGATAAAGTGGAACTAGGTGGCATGAATGACAAACCTGTGGATAAATACTCTGGAGCAGCATATCCGTAAGTTCCCATAACCCTTGTCGAGACGTGGCTTTTGTCACCAGTTGGGCCATCCCTGGCCAAACCAAAATCAGAAAGCTTGGCGTTGTAATTCTGTAGATGAAAAGCATAAAAATGAGTGCACCAAAACAGCAGAAGCATTAACATGCTCGTGTTCAAAGAGAGAACGAAAGAGAGCTAAGTGACGGTTCAACATGAGATATACTTACTGAATCAAGCAAGATATTAGCAGTCTTAAAGTCTCTGTATATAACACTTGTTTCAGCATTGTGAAGAAATGCAAGGCCCCTTGCAGCACCAAGGGCAACTTTCATACGGAGACTCCAAGAAAGAGGTTCGAAGTATGAACCTCCTGATTCAAGGAAAACATCATGTTACATAAGATCTAATAAGTCAGTAAGATGACACATAATAACCAAACGACTTGTAGCATATGAGAGAGACTTAGAGCTTACTCCTGAATAAATGATTCTCCATGCTACCCTTAGACATGAACTCGTAGACTAGAAGCCTGTGATCATCCTCTAAGCAATAACCAAGCAATCTTACAAGATTCGGATGACGTAGTTGACCAAGATAATTTATCTCAGCCTGCAATTTCGTAAGTGTAAGAACATAAATACATTGATCTACCCTGCTTTCACAATTTAACTCGCATTCATTAGAAAGTTATAAGTTCATCCTGTGAACTAGATGAGAATTAAGTGTAATCCTACTCATAACAACTTTATTGACCATATTATTTACCCCATTTTTACTATTAAACAATGCGAAATCGGTAATAAATACGTGTGGTTTAACAGCGATGTATGCAGATTACCAACGTGATCTAAGAAATCAATTCTTAGACCATGTTGTAAATCCAAGAGGAGAACTTCTCTCACCAGCCATTCACGGTGCCCTTGCAAACCTTCTTGGTTTAACTTCTTCACAGCTATCACAATGCCAGCACCAGGTTTTGATGCTAAAAGTGTTTGTTCATCAACCCACCCCTTGAAAACCGAACCGAAACCTCCTTCTCCTAGTACACTGTCAGGACGGAAGTTTCTAGTGGATGCTCGGAGTTCATTGAAAGTAAAACTCCTCAAGTTGGATGACTGCAAGATCTCGCCCTCACTCCGGGGAGTTGGGGGTACAGAGCCTGATGACACTTTGCTATTCGAATTTCTAGTCTCAGTACCATTTCCACTGACATTTCTAGAACCAACCCCTGAAAGAATCCATCTACATGTTGTAGTCAAATGACACAGAACAAAAAATAAAGCACATTCGAAAGCCAATATTACTACCATCACAACCCACAAAGGTCCATATACATAAAAAAAAAAAAAATCTTGACAACAACATTTAGGGGTTCGACAGTACCTAGTAGTTTCGACTCAAATCCTGTATTTAAGATTAAAAATCCACTAAACATGTATAAATAATTTATCAGGAGCGTCTTTTCTAGAATCCAGAACTTATAAACTCAAAATTCTAGCTCCGCCTAAGATAACATTAGTTGTGTAGTTAGAAGCACAACACTTTAAACATTCTCTGCAGTTAGCAAAACAACATTCGTCACGAGACAAAATCCAAAATCAATCGGCTTTTCGAATTATCTTCCTCGTTCTCTATTGATTAATTATTTATTTATTTCTCCTAAGATCCTCTACAACTTCAACAGGAATATGGTAAACAAAGTACAGTATGCTGCACTAAAGCTCCTGCTATACGAAATTCAGTAAAGGGCCAAACCTTAAGGGTCTATTATACGCATCCTTAACCTGCATTTCTATAAGAAAACTGTTTCCACGGCTTGAACCTGTACCACTTACACCACAGCAAAATAATAGTAATGCCAAAACAAAATAAGATCCATAATTCAGTCTTTCTGGTCCCCCACCCCCACCCTCACCAACCCCAAGCACAGGAAAACACAGACTGGTACAATATCAAATTGTAAAAGAAAGATAGTTAAATGAAAAGTATATACCTGTACCAGTAAAAATTGTAGTTTCAGCTTTGATTTCATTGCTCAGACAAATCCCCATCACAACAAAAACCTCAAAAAGATTCCAACTTTACAACCCCACAAGCCAAAAAGTACAAATAACAACCAATTTCAAGAATCCATTTGCAATATGCATATGAAAACTTCAAACACAAAACCCCACAAGGCCAATGAACCTAGATCTAGTATGAACTCAAAAATAAAAAACTTCTTTACCTATCTCACCTAGAAAAAGTAGAGGGAAACCCAAAAAATGAACTTGGGTTGAAATCATTTTTGAACCAAAATTTAAGTTAAGAAAGTTACATGTAAAAGGAGAGAAGAAAATGGATTTTTTTATATATAACAAAAATAATTTTTTTTTCTTGATTTTGTATTGGTTTTCCAAGAAGAAGCCTTCTTTGGACTTTTTAGTTGAAGCCATTGAAGGTTGACTTAGTCTTGTTGGAGTAGGACCAAGAAACTCATCAAATTCAAATATATGGGAAATTTTTTCAGTAAAGTTGCTTTATTAGTTGATTACTAAATAATTGGTAGTATAATTTAGATAAACATCTCATATCGACTAATTTAGATTCATATGTAAAGTATCAATTTAATTAAACTCGAGATTTTTTAGTTAAAAATAACAAAATTTCATCTATCTCATCACATCTTAGAAGCGAAGTTAGTGTGTAGGTTGAGGGGGATCGACAATATTGACATGTTAGGTTTGGCTCATGAAAACTTGTAGCTTTTTCGAAATGTTATATGAACTCATTTAAATTGTTATAAGAACTCATAAACTTCATATATATAATTCGTTTATGAATGTAAATTAAGTGATTTCAGCGCAACTAATAACTTTCGTTCAAGTTTTATATTTCTCTTAAGGAATTATTTAATACACTTTAAATTAATTTACACATAATAATTAAGATTCTAAATTCATAAATTTTAAATTTTGAGTTCCGACAACTTCTTTTGATAGTATACCTGAAATTAATTTCAACATTAGGTAGAGCTACTTAGCTATTGGATTTTCTACTGTGGATTTTTTTTGTCTTTTTAAGGTTGTTGGATTTTCGATGATTAGTCCTATTTTGGATTATTTATTTGATTATAATAATACTATATTATAAAAGATTATTATGTTATGATTATTAAAGTGTCTTTTTCTATCTTCCAGAACCATTTAAATTAAAATGTGTCCTTTAATATTGTATCATGATAATGTAATTATCAAAGTCCCTTGAGATCTACAAATTTAAGGTTAAAAGTTGTACTGTATTTTCAGACTACCAATAATGCATTGCATTTATTGGTGTTTGTTTATTATGGAGTTGTTCGTCTTTATTATATCTTTACAAAAAATGTTAATTTTTTTGATGAAAAATAAAATGTTATGAATCTGCTTAGATACAGTTAGACAAGTTGCTTGCAAGTTGTCTACTTAAGATACTTACAAGATTTGAGAAAAAACTTTTTTAGAAAGTTATTTATAAGTTATCTGCTTGATTGCAAATTTTTGTCAAGAAACTTTATACTTAAACAGACATTTATAGTATAATATACTTGTAACATTCTCTATTGTATTTCATTAATATAATAATGTATGCAACGTTAAAACCTTATTAGACAAAATTTTGAAAAGATTCTCATACAGTTGGACAATATTGTGCACATATAGTTTGAAAACACTTGTGATCTAGTTTATCATATATATAGTTGGTATTTTTATGTGTATATATAATACATAAACACGATTGTTAACTTAGTGTCAGTTGGCAACGATGATCTTTAAACTTGTATAAAATTGAACAAATAGACACATTCATCCTATATGGCACCCTACATGAAAATTTTGTATCATACGTGGCGTCCTATGTGTATGTCATATTAACACGTGTATCTACTTGTTTAATTTTATACAAGTTCAAGTGTCTACTTGTGCACACTCAAAGTTGGAAGGTATAGGTATCCTTTAAAGCCAAATAAAATGTCATGTTTATGTATTATGCCTCACGTATATCCATATTCTTCTTTTTATACAGTTAGCTACACATAAAATCACAATTAAATACTATTCCCGCAATTTCTGTTGTATTTAGATTTTTCATGCGCGCTAATACAATATAATTTGCTGTATTTAAAAAAAAAAGATACTGCTTTTTCTTTTCTTTTTTTTTTTATTTTGAAGAAGAAAAAAAGAGCAAAAAATCACAATATTTTGCAAAATGGCTATTTATGTATATTTCTCGTATTAAAACATAATGGGCTGAAGCTGAAAGCTTATCGGCCCAGTTATGGCCTTCAACAATTGACAGTACAGGGTGAAATTGGCAAATTGTTATTTTTATGGATATTCAAAAATATACATGAAAGAGATACACTAATATACAATATTAGTACTTGACTCATTGTTTTTAAGAAGAAGGTGGTGAAATTTTGGAATGTTTTATAGTGAAAATGGAGCTATGAGTAAATGAATCTCCTAGATTTTAATTTTACGTGACGATTTATAGAATGTGAAGCACAATGGAGACACTAAGAAATTTTTAATAGTCAGTTAAAAGTAAAATCTAAGATCTGTGTATATTTTATCATCCTCAAACCCCATTTGATGAGAATATATTAGATATGTTATTGTTGTTTGTTGTTGTATTATATGAGCATAGACAAAATAGAGAGTAGAATACATGGGAGAGAAAATAAAATGTTGAACTAATAAAGATTTATAGCTAGATTTCACACATAGATTGTGTAAAGTTTGAAATCTATGATCATGCAATATGAGTTGATAAAGGTATGAAATATAGAGAGTTTGAAACTCCAAAAAAAAAATTAAAAGTTATAAAATATAAAGGTGTGTATTTAAGTAATTTATCCTATTAAATAATCGCACTCCAACATATTATTGTGGAGTTTTACTCGTCAAAACTTCAAAATTCAAAAGTATACTTAAATTATTTTGTACTTTAGTTATGGATACTTTGTTCAAATTTTAATTTCATATTAAGAATTAGCTAGTTTTCAATTATTATATTTTAAATGTGGCTAAACTTTGATGGTTGACTAAAAAACAGTTATCCCACCCAATAATTTGCGCGAATTCTATAGTGTTAAGAGTAAATTACATTTTATTCCTTCTATTTTCCAAATGATAAAATCCTCTTAAGTTTGATAGAATTCGGATACATCTCAAAACATCTGATACATCACGTTTTGATTTCGGGTAAATCTCTCAACGTCTCAGTTTGGTGTCATGACCCAAATCGAGTCATGAGTGGCACCTACACTTAATGTCCTAAGTGGGAGAACCAATCTATTTTAACTCCCGCTTCTAAATAAAACATCATGCGGAAGCTTTTAAAATCTAATTCATTATTGTTTCCCAAAACCTGACGTCATCACATCACGGACATCTAATTTCAAATACTAAGCCTAATAGTACCAAAGACACCAAAATGAGTCAAATAAACAATTTATGTCCGAATCTAAAGACCTCATGTTCATGACGAGAGAAAGCCAACACGAGCTATAATGAATCGCTCACCCTGTAACCTGATGTTTGGGAGACTGGCTAGATCTCAAGGTAGTTGAAGTTGCTGGTATCTCTTTCAACTCCATAAAATAAAACAAGAAAATATAAGTAAGGGCACATGTACTGAGTATTTTCCATCGCGGCCAATCCCACAATAGAACTACTATACATGAACTAATAGTATATAATAAACTATGACCTTAAACATGGGGCAGCAAACAACAACATGAATCAGGGAACAACATCACAAAAGTAAGTATGCTATCAACACATATCATCATCACGCATATAAGTACTCATGCCTCCACACCAACACGCAATTTTGGAAATGGGTTCTTTGGAATGCTATATATTAAGTGTAATTCATAACTTTTTCTTTAATTTCTGTGTCGAAACGTTGACACTTCGATCCAATTAATACCATGCTAACCTTAGATTAAGTTATGATGATCAAAAGATAAAACTTAAAATAGAGAATAGGTGTTCAGAACTAAGTGCATACCGAAATAAATCTTCGCGGCCAACCATTAACTATTCTATCACATCACATTCTCTACTCATTATTACTTATCATATTAATCATTGTACCGTTAATTATCCAAGACCAAAACCTGCAGCTAATTTTTTATCCTTTTTCAAATTAACAATATAATATAATTTAATATTGTATCACCTTTAATTTCATGATTACGGCATCCTTATGAATAATAAATAACTTTATATTCATGAGTATCAATTTTTCCAGTGAGGTTTACACTATGTTTTGAATCATTGTTATCCCTTGTCTTGTATTGTACTATACCTACAATGTTTGTTTTTTTGGATTTGGTTCTACTTAAAATTTTTCGTTGTTACGTAACTATGAAAACCCCTGGTTTTTTGATGGAACAATCAATTTGGTGTGTTCCCCATTGTTACTTAATTTCGTTTCCATTATATCTTTACATAATATTTCAAATACTATTTTTTTAAATCCTTTACTTAATTATTTAAAACTAGTCAAACTTCCTACCCTGGAATATTAAGGATATTTTAAGTAAATTTTATAAATTAAAATTCCATTATGATACAATCAACCAACTATTAAAATGTTTACTAAACAATAACAAACAATACAATCTAACCAACCTTGTACTAACCATACACTACAGTACAATATAGTTTACAATACAAATACAATACATTACGAACAATGATAAAAATGATCTAAACAAAGTGTAGGAGTAAAGGAGGGGTTTGGAGGGGGAAAAGAGATATCAAGGGAAGAGGCGAAGGGTGTGTCTTTTTTTTTCCCTGCTTCCGCGCTTCCGTTCTGTCCCCCCTCGTATTGTCACCGAACAATTTTAGGGGTCAAGCGACTACTATTTTATCTTCTTTCTTCTACAGGTTATTATTACCATAATTATTATATATGAGTGATTATAAAAGTGTGAAAATGATCCACTATAAATTATAATGTTATTTTCTTTAATCACCAACTGAATAAATTATTAAAAGTACTCCATTAGTTCTATAATTGTAGTTATAAATAGTCCAAAATATTCGCTTAGAATCTATCAAAAAGTATTTTATGAAATACAAAGCTCTAATACTCAAAACGACCAAATGGGTCATTACATTTAGATATATCACTACATGTCTCGATACATCGTATATATTTCGATAAATAGAGTACGTTCTGATAAATCACGTAAAGTAATATATTCTCGAAGAAAATAGAATTTTTTATAATTTTTTCAAATAATATAAAATTTGATAAATTAAATTGTGTATTTAAGCAATTTTCAGCATTTACATTGAAACACTATCCAATAGCCCAACTCATTATCTCACACAACTTACCAACTATACAAGGAGAACTCATTTTATATACTAGTTATGTGTATTCTTATATTAATTTTCACCAATATTCTTATTTATAATTGTATTATTATTATAGTAGCAATATGTATTGTAGTAACTAGGACTCTAAATACAGTTAACTTCAGACTCTACCATTTTTTATGTAATTAACTATTTGAATCATCAATACAATATTTAATTTCTCTAATTTTAGACGTGAGAATAAAAAAGGCTAAGATAGTTCATTGTTGGAGGGCCTATATATACAGTCCAATCAGAAAAATCTCATGTCCTTTAATGGGAAAGGGCCAGAAATGGTTGAGGCTATGGTTTAATGGATCTGAAACTAATAATTTCTCCAACTTCTTAATTGTGTTTGTTCTTATTTGAAAGGGTACTGACTGATTTTCCCCACTTCTTAATAGTGTTTCTTTTGTTTTTACTACAAAGGAGAAAAAAATATTTAAGATTGTAACGTCTTTAATTAAAGATCTTGAGTTTACCTTTTATATGAATAAAGTCATAATTGGTAAAAATAACATTTATCTTGAAAGTTTTTTAACTTTCGATGTGAATTCAAATTAGCAAGACTTTCAAACAAGTATCTAACAATATTTGATTGATGAGTAATGAAGTTTTTTTTATATATATACTTAAATTAGCATTTGTTAGGAAAAAATCTCCCTCGAAGTGAGACTTCTTAGTGTGAATTCTTATAAGTAAGATTCCAAAATAAGTTTTAAACACTAGTAGATAAATGAAGTTACTTCGATTAAAAAAAGAATAGTTACATTATTCTGAACTCTCAAGGTGAATTCAAATTAGTTGAACGACAAAATATATACCAAACATCAAAAGAGAAATAAATCATTTTCAATTATAACAAATATTCTCAAAATGAACTCAATGGTGCTAATTCAAACTAGTCAGACTCTAGAACAGGTATCAACACAGAATAAAGTCAATTTTGTTAGGAAAGAGTTGCCCTCGAGGTGATACTTCATTGTATGAATACAGTAAAATCTCAAAATAACGAAATAAATATGGAACGCAAAAAAAGTAAATTTTTTTTTTTGAAAAATGATTACTCTTAAAGTGAAACTAATTCAAATTAATCGAACAATAAACTAGGTACCAAACATCAAATTAGAATGAGTTCTCTTTTGATAGCAACAAAAGAACTTTTTAGTGCAAATTTGAATAAATCGAACTTCAAAATAAGTATTAGACACACTACATATAAATAAAGTCACTTTAAAATTAATCAAACTTAAAAATGAATATCGCGTATAAAAAAAAGATAGGTGTAATGTTAATGAGGGGACCTTAGGTTATTTATTTGCAGATCCCCATAAGATGTGCAGGCTTTGGCTTCCTTGTACTGTATTTTGAATAGTAATAATTTGTGGAATTGGTGGGCTGATATATATATGTATTCTATTGCATTGTCATTTATGTCTTTAACTTTTTCTCTTTTTTTCCCTCTGTCACTTCTACAGCATACAACACATGCCAACCTTCACTTTTGACGTGCTTCTTTGGCCTCATTGCAAAGGGAAAAAGAAAATATATGATATTTTGAAATTATCGTAAATTATATTTATATATTTTTGAGATATTGATGTCTTGGTCGTCTAAAATTTATAGTATATATGTTTCTTTTTACTTTAATGGAAGATTAAATATGGGAATGTGACGCAATTTTATTTATTGATTCGATATTTAAGAAATATTGAATCGATAGATAAGATTATGACATGTGTATGTCTGTTAGTATAAATTGTACATATGATTTAGTTTTTGGATGACAGGGACATCAATGTTCCAAAAGTATGACGGATGATATCTTCATGATAGTTCGGAAGTATACTTGTCCTTTTCCCCATCGCAAATACACAAATTTTAATTATTTTTTTTTGGCAATTTGAATTTTCAATTTTTACTTAAGAAATTAATTCTGATTTATATGGAATAGATAAAAATGTTTAATTTTAAAAAAATAATCTTTGTTTTTGAAGTTCAAATATGAAACATATGATTAAAATATGAGGATTTAGTAATATCATCGTATCGTTAGGTGCTAAAGAAATGAATGTTGGACTTAACTCAACCTCAAACTTATTCAAGAGTGACATTGTTAAGATCATATAAAGGAGTCTAATTTTCGTATCTCAATCTACGTGGGACTTAATATTACTATTCCCTTAAATGTTCAAGACTGGACATTTAAAGAGCGGATAATATAAGATAAGGATCAACAAAAGATAGCCAATTAGGATGGCTAGACAAGCTTTGAAACAATATAGTAATATTTAGAATTTGAAATTTATATATTTAGATTCTAATCGTTCTAAATGTTCAATTTTTAAAGGACATAAGCTATTCAATCATTAATTATACTATAGTCAATAAATATTTTTAAACAAATACAAACTTAAGTACTCTAAAGTTACTGAATTTAATTAAATTTATAATTGAAACTCTGTCTCCACCACACGAATTACATATTATATATATATATATATTTTAAACAATTTTTTATATTAAAAAAAAATTAGGCAAGAATGAGACCCTATATTAGAAAATCTACAAATAAAACAAAAAATATTGAAAAAATTATTCAAACACGTTTGTTTGTCGAAATACTTTTTTAAGTTACTGTTTAAAGTTCCACCCTTGATATGATATCCAAAAACCAGAGGGTGACACCCCAATATGAAGTCCAAATTGGTTTAGACAACAAAGCTTGCACAAATAGAATTGCTAACAAGTTGAACTTTACATCACATAAAAAATTTATGATGTAATTCTAACATTGTATTAGCAAGGTTTGAAGAGATTGATGTGTACGCGGTTTTATTTATATTTTTATGAAGATAAGTAGATTTTTTTGATAGAAATTTGTCAATCCAAAATAAGTATGAAAATCTAACATGTTACGACAATAACATGTTAATATAATTCTACAAATAAGGTCCGAAAAAAATGTGTGTATATAGCTCTATTTCTATCTTTGTGAAAAAAATATTGTTTTCGAGAAATGTTAAATCGGATAAAAATATAAATAAAGTAGAAAAAAGTTTAGCAAAATCAGTTGAATTATTCTCTAAGGTTGACTTAGAGATCATTTGGTTACAAGGATATATAAAAGTTGATAATCTTAGGATAAAATGAAGATTATTTATCTCACAATCTAATTAATTTTCCATTTTAGTATAAACATTTGGAAATTTGTTCTAAATTATAGTGTACTCCGTATATTTCATTCTTAGTAGAACAAATTAGATAAATATCAATAAAAATATATCTGTAAGGGCTCGTTGATGTGAGGAATAAAAATAAATAGTTATGAGATGAAAAAAAATTGTCATAGGATAAAATTTTAATGTCTTGTTTGATTGACACGTTTGGGATAACTTATTCTATCATTTATAGCACAATGATGGAATAAGTTATCCATATACACAATGAAATAAATTATACCAAAATAGTTAATCATGAGATAACGCACCAACGTTATAATTTTCGATCTTTATAATCACAGTATGGACAAACCAAACCACCCCATCACTTTTTTCTTTTTGGGGGAGATGGATCAAATTCTAATGAAGTGTGTATATACAATTCATGAACCCATAAGTTTTGTTTGGGCCATTGGTTTACTTAGCAATGGAAAAAGTGAAAGTAGCATAGATAATCATCATATGTGGTAAGAAAAGAAGAGTAAAAATGTCTTTCACACTAGTATTGTGAGTTCAAACTGTTGGATTTATTTGTCCTGATTTCTTATCATAAATAGGTTTTTCTTTTCGGAAAAATTTTTAGTTTGACTAATTATTTTCTCCTTGTAAGAAATGATTTAGGCACTCTAGCAATAGCAGAATGTCCCATTCGAAAAACTTAATCAGCATTTCACAATTTAGTCCTGTAAGGGCTTTGACAGTTTTGGTTATGAGGAGAATTTGTGGGTCACACTAGCTTGATCTTTATTACTTTTGTGAACTCTCATGTATTCCGATGGAATTGTTGAGGTTGTTGTTTTCCTGTTGCCTTTCCCCTCTATATTTTGTACTCTCATATTTTTATAGTGTATTGCTCATCTCTTTTGTGGACGTAGGTCCGATTGACCGAACACATTAAATTGTGTCTTTTGATATATTTTCTCGTTTGTCCCTTTCTTTACTCGTGGTCTTTTGAGGTTTGTTTTGCTAGCTTCCGTATTTACACCTGTTTATTTTCGATCCTAACACAAACTTTATCATCAATCAGAAGCGGACCCGTGTACCCATCATTCGGAAAAAAATCATACATATTTTTTTTAAAATCTTGAAAAATTGATTAAAACAATAGAATATGATCAATTGCATCATAAAAAACACAGGAGTTGTTAAGTGTTATTATGGTGCTGATACAAGCTAGATGTTCCACCTACGAAATCGGGCTTGAAGGAGACCTAAAATATTCAAATTCAGAATTCACTCCTGTTTATAATATTGTAGTAGTACCCGATATAAATTTAAATTAGCTAATTTTTAATATAAACATCAAATATCAAATAATAAAACAAAAAAGAAAAAAAAAAGCATAGTTTTAATGATAAGAGGGATGAGGAGATGCTTAAATTCCTACCACAAAGGCCATCCCCTTTTCCTTTTCAGAATGAGGAGGGGGGTAGTGGGCCCCACTATTACTGATTGTGGGTTCCACAATGAGTTTTAGAGGGAGGATCTCCCTAAATTTTACAATTCCTTTGACTTGTCTACATCATTTTCTCTACTTTCCAAAAACACCCTCCCTTTTTCTCCTTTATTACTCTCTCTTTTTGTTAACCCCTTTTCTCTTGTTAAAAGAGAATCATTTTTATAGCTGATTCGAAGATGAGTTATCGAAAGATTAAATATCTCATTTTGTATAGAAGTATCAAAACTTGGGAACTCTATCGTATTAGAAAACTTTTAAAGTTATATTAAAACTTTTTTCCTTACCAGTCATTCGATAATACTTAACACGTCTTGTGGTCAAAGACCAAGCTAAATGGAGGTTCAAACCCTATATTATCAAAAAAAAATTATTTTTCTCTCTTTAAAAATGTAATATTTTATAATATCTTTCTTTTATATCCCTACAATTATAATCCTCAATTGTTAATTTCTGACATTTCGCACCTAAAAAAAACATTACTCCTATCGATAATAAAGTTGAAAAGGGCAGTGTTGGTAAATATGAAGTAAAATAAAGATTAAAGAATAATATAAAAAAAAATAATAATAAAAAAAAAAAAAATATATTATTAATAATTGTAGGGTGGGGTGGGGGGGTATGGGGTAAAAAATAGATGTAACGTATCACTGACAAATGCCATAGAGAAGAAAGAGGGCAGTCAAGTCCTGTCTCTTTCAATCTTCGTCTCCTTATGCCGCGAAACCCGGACTACAGTCCCTCTCACCCCCACCCCACCCCTTTTTACCCCCCACCCCCATACCAATTTTTTTTTTTTTTAAAAAAAGTTGCATTATCATAATTCTTATCTTTATATATTTTATATCATTTCGTTTTCAATTTTCTTACTATATTATTATTGTTACGATTTATGTTTTCATACGTTGATTCGAGCGTTAAACTTCTTCACTCACATAAAATAGAGATAAAAACTATCATGTCTGTTGAAGAATGAGCGGAGTAAGTTCGTTGGTGAATGAACGCAAACAAAAAAAGTTGTATATAATGTCAATCGATTAATAATTTGCGTGTTGATATCAACTTATATCTATTTTTTTTGAGTATTTGTATAATAGGTAACTAAACTTGAGTGATTTATGTTAAAGAATGACGAAAGTTGTACATCAACGGTTAATGAGATGGGTAGACTCGTTGTAAGGTTTGAGCGATCCAACTCCTTTTGAGCTAGCTTTTTGGGTGTGCATTAGACATATGATCTAATTACACATGATATCAGAGTAGAGCCCTCATGCACTAGAGGCTAAGCACTGGCCGTGAGGTATAAAAGTCTCGCATTGATAGTTAATGAGATAGATAAATTTCTTATGAAGTTTAATTAATGTTTCTCCTTTTAAGCGAATTTGTGAATTAGACTTAAGACCTAATTTTATAATTTATATCTAATCAAGATAAATAAAACTCCATATATTTTTTGTAAAATGATATTGTTGATTGGAATATTTTGTTTTACCTTATAAGGGAAAAAATTGGAAAATAAATCCTTGTCTCCTATAGTTAGAAAAATACATTAGACTTTCTGGTCACAAAGGCTAGCCAGTTGTCATTTCAATCCTCGTAAGTCCCGTAGCTAATGATGACCAGAGATACATAAATACAAATTTTATATCATTTTATTTAATTCCTATTTTTGTTTCACCGTTTAATACGATAAATATTAAAATTTTGTAGAAATCTATAAGGCGTTTAATTTAAATTATCCCTATTTAGTCCTAAATTTTAGTAATGCCTATATAAATGAACTTATATTTCTTGAAAAGTATTTCGAACGAGTGATCGAAAACTTGAAAATTCTACCATAAATAGATGAATTATTCATACAAAAATTAGATCTCAAGTATTCTGTAAATTTATGAAATATTTATAAAGAAATCAAACTTAAATCATCTTCATTTGAGAATTATGTTTCACTTCTTAACTAACAAAAAAAATAATTACAAAAAAAACAAATATAAAACAAAAAAAGAACTTTACACTAAGATTCCCACATCATTTCCATTCTCCCTCTTTGTTTTCACTCCCCCCGCCCCTCCCTCCACACATCCCTTTTTCCCCAAGACCCACCCATCCGCCCCCACCACATACCCACTCCGCCTAGCCCGTCCCTCACACCCCCGAATTCTCGAATTGAATATCAAATCTAAGTCATCTTATTTTGAGAAATATTTCACCAACTACGCTCGAATTATGAAAAATCAAGTCCATATATCTAAATTTAAGGAATACGCCCATTAACGATTCTCAAATTATAGATAAATCTAAAAATATGAATAAAGCTAGAAATCTAGAGGGAAAAAAAAATATACCGGCAATATTTATCAATAAAATTATATTTCTTTATATTTTATTTATAACTGTAATTAAGTCTCCGTCATTTTAAAATTTATTACAAACACACAAATAATACAAATTGCTATAATAGTACTCTCTACATTTCTATTTATACATAATCATTTTAGATTTTACTCTATTCTTACGAAAAAATAATAGATACCTTATTATTATCCTTATTTTAGTAAATCTTTTTTTAAAGAATTAAACTTTAATCAATAAATCAAAAAAATAACCTCTAATCATTTTAGATTTTACTCTATTCTTACGAAAAAAATAAATAGTACCTTGTGAATGTCATATCCTTTTTTAGTAATCTTTTAAATTAAACTTTAATCAATAAAAAATCACAAAAAAATAACCTTCTTAAAAAAGTTTTTTTTTAAAAAGGCACTATTCTGACGAAAAATTAGATAACCTTATGAATTTATCTTTATTTAGTAATTTTTTAAAATAAAAAATATAACCTTTAAAAAAAAGATTTTATTTTAAAAAAGGCACTAGTATCAAGGTGATACTGTGATGCTTTTTTTTTTTGGCCACTGTGGGGTTAAAGGGGTGGCAGTAAAGAGTGTAGTCACTTCGAGTAGGAGGCAGGTTAATCAGAAAAATAGTTAAAAAGATTTTATAAATAATAAAGTTGAAAACAGTAAAAATCAAAACAGTATTTTTTCCCCCACTTTTCAAAAAAGTAAAGAAAAAAGAAACTAATTTTAAAAAATAAAATAAAATAAATGCAAGAGTTTTTGATGATGATAGTTTCAAAGAACTAGGCAGATGCTAATCAGTACTACTGTCTACAAAACTTCCCTTACTTGCCATTATTGCATTTTATCTGAGTCACTTTTATAACGAAAGGTATATCAGCTTTAAATGATAAAGTTGAAGAGTATATCAGATCTTTTTTTCAATAAAACTTTATGTTTAGTCAAAAACAAAAAAAGTGTCAAAGTTGAGTATAGTCTTGTTTTTCTCTTTTAAAAAATAAGGCTTTATAATTTGAATATATTTTGGATCTATTTATTTATTAAAAAATTTATGGTCAAATTTTCTTTGTTCCTGTTAAATTGTTTTTACTTTAGAAGTGACACACAATAATTATTAATTTTGAAGAAGAGTATTTTTTTCTGGCAGGGACAAAATGAATAATACTTTTGAGTTTGTCTCGGGGTGTTTTTCACTGTGTAGATTAGGGGTGTGGGCCCGGTGAAATTGGTTTTTTAAAGGCAATTGTCAGAATAAAACATGAAAGATTCTTGAAGATCACAAACTATTTTCATATTTTAAACATATTTTCTGCACTAGAGAGTCTGTAATTTTCTGCAAACACTAAATTAGAAAAGCTACTATTTCAATAAAGCATGTATTTCATATTTTTTCTTTTCTTTATTAAGTTTAATACGTACTATTATTTTTATAGTAATACATATTTGATAGCTTCTACTTTTTTTATAAATATTATATAAAACTCAGTCAATATAACAATTTACGTGACAAATATTATTTTATTCCGTACTCTTATAATAAAATAAATTATTTAAGTTTATAATTAATTTTTAATTGTTATTAAATATATATTTTTATTAGCAATTGTCATAGATTTTTAAAGTCTTTATCGATATTGATTCTAATGACAATAACTAATATCGATAAAGACTTTAACATTCTTTATTAATATTAATATTTAATGCCGCTAAAAGTTATTTTTATTATAGTGACAGTATTTAGTAAAATAAGGATTAGATGAAAATTTATTATGCTATGTTTAATTATTTCGTCTTTTTTAATTTATAATTGAACATTGTACTCTATACACTGAAACTTTTAACATAAATATTTATGAAATTTAACTTTTATTTAAATTGATAGGTTGGTTTATACCATTAATGGTGGCGGGGTTGGTTTGGGTATACACCCAAATTAAATAATGGGAGGGGCACTGTTACATAGAGGGCAGCTCGAATGGTTTGTGATAGTCTGTAACTGTAAGGTCGTCAAATTATACAATATTATACGCACAGTGCAATGTAACGAACCACGGGACATGGTCAAACGTCCACACGTAGGCGATGAGTCGCCTTAACATCGATAGATGAGATCGTCTTTAATGAAATATTAGAGTTCAAATTTTAAAATACTAATAATAATGTGAATTTTCATATAGTTGTGATTTTATGGTCATATTTATCGCAATAAATAATGATTTTGACTTCAATTTAACATAACTATATGATTTGAACCTTTTACTCTTTGAATTTTTGCGTCTCACTTTACTTTGAATATTATAATCTTGAATTTAAATTCGAAAGCTAAAATATTTTTACAGTAAAAGAACTTATATTCCTTCTCAGAAAGTTTTCATCTTTTTATTTATTCGATAGAATTTTTATGTTCTTGTTCACTTGATAACTTAAATTTACAATCTTAAAAATAAAAGTATAGATATTTATTATACGAGCAACTCTTTGCCGATAATTTAAATTGTGGTGGTGTTACGTTTAACTTTTTTTTTGAATTTTTTACTCTCTAAGAAGATGTACAACACTAGTTGTATAATAGTGCGCGTGTACAAATAACCTTTCTGGTTAAAGACGCCATTGCCGTCTTCGTCATCACATTCTCTATACACGTCATTCTTCAAACAGAGAGGGCCATACCTTACCTCTTTTCTCTCTTATTACTCTGCATTTTCCCTTTATTTTCTGTTTCATCTCTCTTCTTCTTCTTCATTTTCTCTTTTGCTTAAACATAGTGTATCCTTCAATTTTTTCTCTTTCTTTTACTCATTTTCTTGAAATATAACAAAAAAGATCATATGGGTCGAGCTAAAAACTGGGATGCCTAAGTTGTTTCTTGTAAGTGTAAATCTCTTAAAGTTTGCTCCTTTTTTGATTCTGTGATCAAAATGATGTGTTCTGTTGTGGGTAAGTCTTATAAAGTTGTTTGCTTTTTTTTTTTTGGTTTACTGAATTGTGTTTGCTTGTCTTAACAAGAATTTATATTAATGGTTATATTTGGTGGAGATAAAGAATCTATCTTTTTGCTTTAATGGTCTCTGCATTATTATTTTGGTCATATTTTCTTGAAATAGATTAAAAATGATTATATGGGTTGAGCTAAGAACTGGGATGCCTAAGTGGTATCTTGTGAGTTCTTTTGTAAATCTATGAAAAGTTGTCTCCTTTTTTGATGCTGTGATCAAACTGATTTGATGGGTATTTTTCTTTTTAACTTTATTGTGTTTATTGGGAAGTGGAGTTTTTCAGTGCTGGCAGCTTGTTTCTTTATTTTTTTAAATACTGATTTGTGTGTTTTTGTTCTTTCAAGTATTCACATGTATGTCTGGTGGAGATAAAGAATCTATTTTTTTGCTTTAGTGGTCTCTGCATTACCATTTTTTCTCTCCCATTTTGCACAATCTGGTTTCTGCATCTTTTCATGAAAAAAATACTGAAAGATCTAATAGGTTGAAGCAAGAATTGTGCATCCTTTTGAGGTTTCTTGTAAGATTATTAAGTATTGTCCCCTTTATGGTTCTGTAATCAAACTGATATGATGGATGCTTTCTACTTTGTTATGTTTGTGTTTGTTTTTCAGTGTTGGTTTGTGTGTGGAAAAAATCTTCTTAAGATGCTTGTTTTAAACTGAATTGTGTCTTTTTGTTCTTGCATTTACATGTATGGTTTTTATGCTATATGTGGAGAAGATAAATAATCCTTCTTTTTGGCTGTAATGCTTTGCATTTCCATCATCTCTCTGCCCTTTTGCAGAATTTGGCTTCAACTATAAATAGGAAAATGTTGAAATCTCTACCATGTTTGTTGTCGACTCAGATCTTACTAAGAGTTGTTTTTATATTGTTAGTCTTGAATCTTTCTAATTGTTGTCAGTACATTTTCTGGTATAACTACCTAATTACATTTTGCATAAATGTTCTCCCATCTTTATTGTGTTTTCTCACGTTTAGCTTGTTTTATTCTCTATCTTGATATATTGAAGATATGGTTCACTGAATTTCTGTGGGTAGTCTCAGTGTGGTCATCTGGTGTTTCTTGCTTTTTGTCTTGCTTTTTTGATAGTGTTTTCCTTGCCTCAAAAAACTTATTTTTTGAGCCTGAGAGTCTATTAGAGACAACCTCTCTACCCCATAAAGGTAGGTATGGTCTGTGTATTTCGTATGCTCCCGAGATCCCACTTGTGTGACTACGCTGAGTATGTTGTGGTAGTAGTCTCAGAGCTTGATGTTTCATAGATATTTTTGGACATGAAAACTTAAGTACTCTTAAAGGGTTATAGCAATTGAGCTAAATGAACATGTGTTAAGTAATCTAGGAAGAAGGTGTTACTTAATTTGCATCATCATATTCTGCTGAGTTTTTTTTTGTGTTTGTTATGCACTTGATAAATTCTTGTACCTTAATGCTGGTCAAGAAGGATATTGATCTAGATAGTGTAGCCGATTGAGTGTTGTGATGTCTGATTATTAATGATCTGCGTAATCATACAATTATGCCGGTACATGATTAATATATTGCATCAAATGATTTATGTAAAGCATGTTTCAATCAATCTACTTGAGTGCACGCACGTCTGCTTTCGTTTTTTCTTTACAGTCTTTTCTGCATATATCTTTTAGATGTGACCTTAGAATGTGGCTAGTCTGGTCTCTGTTCATGTTAAATGATGAAGGGTCTGAACAAAAGTAAACGTGAATATATTCTTCGATTCTCGTCTTATTTCTATCTGATTATTGATGTCCTCTAGAAATGCCAACTCAACTTTTCATTATTTTTAATATTGATCTGGTCCTGAGTAGTGATATCAGAGTGACATAGCAGCACTTTCTTGAAAATTATGACCTGATACCCCTAAACAATGCGGTTAGAACAGAGTCACTCCCTCTGTCCCAATTTTTGTGGCCGTGTTTTATTTGGCACTAGCATGTTGACTGTGTTTAAAATATGTAAATCTTTTGTTCTCATTATCTATTTTCTATTAAGTTTTGTATATGAGCAATCAGTTGTATTCTTCTCTTGGATATGTCTTGAGTACTGGAACATTACATGAGTTTCCTTTGTTGAAGTCCTACTGAACGATCACGATCCTTTGTTTCTGTGGTGGTATTTTATTTAGGGGCGTTGTAATGACTTCCCTTACAAGTTGATATTTTAGTAACTACATTAAATGTGATGCACTTGCATGTAACAAGACTTTGTTTGTGATCAATAGCTTGCTTAAGATATGGTTCAGATTCTATACTCAAGTATTGCAAGTAAAATGGTGCGAAACATTCTTTCAGGAAAATTATGAGGAGTTTGGGAGGATGGAAACTGGTGTTTACACCTGGAAATGAGGGAGAGGCAACGGTGGCGAGCTGAAGAGGATGCTTTGTTGCGAGCATACGTGAGACAGTATGGACCAAAAGAATGGCACCTTGTATCACAGCGTATGAACACACCCCTTAACAGGGACGCAAAGTCTTGTTTAGAAAGGTGGAAAAACTACCTCAAACCAGGGATTAAAAAAGGATCACTCACTGAAGACGAGCAGCGTCTTGTTATACAACTACAAGCCAAACACGGTAACAAATGGAAGAAAATAGCAGCTGAAGTACCAGGTCGAACTGCTAAACGATTAGGAAAGTGGTGGGAAGTTTTCAAAGAGAAGCAACAGAGAGAGCAGAAAGAAAACAACAAGGTTGTTGATCCAGTAGACGAGGGAAAATACGATCATATTCTCGAAACCTTTGCAGAAAAGATTGTGAAAGAAAGGAGTGTCCCAGGTTTACTTATGGCTACTTCTAATGGAGGTTTCCTCCACGCCGATGCCTCAACTCCTACGCCACAAACTCTTCTTCCTCCGTGGCTTTCTAATTCTTCTGCTCCTTCAACTGTCAGATCATCATCTCCATCTGTGACTTTAAGTCTCTCCCCCTCTACTGTGCCGCCTACACCTACACCTGGCATTCCGTGGCTACAGACAGATAGAGGACCTGATAATGCGCCTCTCATCTTGAGCAGTTTTCCACATCATAGTGTTGCTCCTCCTTGTGGAGAAAATCCTTTTATTACTGAACTTGCGGAATGCTGCAAGGATTTAGACGAAGGGCATCGTACTTGGACTGCACATAAGAAGGAAGCAGCTTGGAGGTTAAGGAGGGTTGAATTGCAACTAGAATCCGAAAAAGCAAGCAAAGTTAGGGAGAAGATGGAGGAAATTGAAGCAAAAATGAAAGCGCTGAGGGAAGAACAGAAAGCAACTCTAGACAGAATTGAAGCAGAATACAAGGAGCAACTTGCAGGCTTGAGGAGGGATGCAGAAGCAAAAGAGCAGAAATTGGCAGAGCAGTGGACATCCAAACACATGCGCCTCGCTAAGTTTCTTGAGCAGATGGGATGCCAATCAAGACTTGCTGAACCTAATGGCGGCCGCTAAAGCTAAGCCAAGAATTCTTTTGTGTTTCCTTGCTCCTTAAGACGGTTCTTTCTACTTGCCGCGACTTTTCTTACTGTAAACTTTTTGTTTGATCATCTTCTTTGGTTTTCTATGTTTTCCCTTATGCATGATAAGATAATTCTATAATAGCCTGCAACTTGTATTTTTGTTATCTGCAAAGGATCTGTTGCAACTTCGCGACAACATAACATGCTTATATCTTTTCAGTAGCAACATCTTTTAATATTGCTTGCTCTATTTCTTGTGCTATTATAATTAGAGTGGCATTGCATGAACTTAAAGTAAGCGACTCAGTAGAAATTGATCAATCCTTTTTTTTGTCGTTAAGGTGGAGGACTGAACCGAGTTCTGATATATATATGCTAGATTCCTCTGGTTCTTCATTTGATTTTCTTCTTTATATGGATTTTCATCAGAAAGTGAGGTTATCTAACAAAATGTTGAGTTTGTGTTAAAAGTAGCTATATTTTGATAGTTTGAATATAGTATTTGATGAGTATTCTAATTTAGGATTTAATCATCATATTAGAAGCTAGGTTTGTTCTTGTTTATAAGTTACTTGAAAATCTTGTTATATTTCTCAAGATTAGACATCATAAGTTGTTAAAAGTGTTCAAAGAGAAATGATGGTGTATTATTTTGCATAATAAAAATGTATATACTCTTAAAACTTCCATCAATTATGAAAACATACATGTTAATAAATTAGAAATGTGTTTTTGATATGGTTGGATATTTTTCTTGTTCTAAACATTGGAAATCTTGTCAAATATAAAACTTCATTAAATATATAAATTAAAAAAGCTCAAAATAATCTTTTTTCTTTGGATTAAAATTAAAAGTTATCTTTATTTTTTACATGTACTACTAATAGTCCTCCGTGTTTCAAATATTAATATACTTTCAGTTTTCCCTCGATCATTTCTCTATTTTTAAAGTTAATTTTATTCATAATTTAGTGTGTGAAATATTCAATCGTCTTATTTTATGTTTAGTAGAAATAATAATTTTACGAAAGAGAAGGTAACAAGAAGAGTGCTCCATATTCTATACCTGTTCAAACGTCGTTGTAGCTAAATCAAAAATATTTTTTTTTTTTGAACTATATCAATTGGTCATAGACAACTAATGTTAGCAACAAATGTTTATGTACTACTACACATAAAATTTGACGTGATGAATCTTTCGATCTTAATTTATTGTTTTTTAAAAGAAAAAAGGTTAGATGGCGGACGAAAACTATAGAACTCTTATTATTTTATTTTATATATAAAAAAACAAAGATATAGTTGATTTTAGCTCAAAGATAAAAGAGTATTTTAACTTTTATTATTTTATATATATATATATATATATATATATAATAAAAGATGTTGATTCTATCTCAAATATAAAAGAGTATTTAAGTTTTTTCTTATATATAAAAATATTTTTAATTTTGGATGGGATAATTTTATACTTCTTTGTACTAAAATACTTGTCATAATTTTTTTGGGGAAAATTATATATAATGGCAAATTAATAAATCAAATTAATTATTATCACCCTTTGATTTAATTGTGTTACGTAGCAAACTGTTTGTCAGTCATCTCTCTCCCTTAAACTCTTGCTTGCCACTCTTCTCCCTCGCTCCATCTCTCGCTCGCTTCCTCTCACTTTTATACAAATATAAGTGTATAAAATATGTTTTTATTTGTATAAAACAAGCAGAAATTGTATAAATACATATATTTTTGTTCCCTCTCTCCCCTCTCCCAGATATCGCTTGCTACTCTCCCTAATCTCGCTCGCCACTCTCGCCTCTCTCGCTTGTATAAACAGAAACAAAATGTATAAATTGTATTTCTGTTTGTCTTTCTCTCTTTCTCGTTTTATACAAATTTAAATTGTATATAATTTCTCACTTTATCGTTTTATACAATTCGGTTCAATGATATATTACCTGTCCATGTCTCTTTTGACTCTCTCTTTCTCATTTTATACAAATTCAAATTTAATATAATCGTTCTACACACTTAAAATTATACAATTCATTATATACACTTCGTTTTATATAATTCTCTACCTAAATCTCTTTTTCTTTCTCGTTTTATGCTCTTCGTTTTACACAATTTTTTTCAATTGTATATGTATAGCAAATTATACATTTATATGTTTGCTATGAAATGCAATTATGCAAACTTTGCTTATAACATACAAATATGAATTTTATGTTTACTATATGTGAAAATTGCCTATTTTTTTTTAGAGTCAAACAATATGAACTTTTAGCTATATTAAGAATTTTTTTAATTACATTGATATGCGCTATTATAACTTATATATATATATATAGATATATATATATATATATATATAGATATATATATATATATATATATATATATAAATCAAATTAATTTAATTTTAAAAATTAATCAAATTGATTATCAAGAAGAAAAACATAAATACTATTTTAGATCGAAAGTAGTATAGAATTAGGCACTTCTCTAATGAGTCGTTTGTTAGCTGAATAAGAAATAAATTATTTAAATATTAATTTTCGAATAACTTATATAACATTTTGTAGATAAATATGAACTAATTTATTTTATATAAAATTAATATCATGTTTGACTGATAATTTAGAAATCAACAATAATTAATACATATATAAATTATGTTTTATCTTATATCAAATATATATATATATATATATTTTTACATATATAACTAAATCATATCCAAAAATTTAATACTATAAGAGGAAATAGAAATATTACCTATGAATATGTTGGAATTTCAATGGTAAAAAACTACAAATTGATAAAAATCTGAAAACACCCATTCAAGGATCGTATGCCCTTAGAAATCAGTTAGGGTTTCAGATTTTCGTATAATTTTGAAGGTTTGATTGTGTAAGACTGACAGTACCGTTCAGCCCTGGGGAACAATAATTGTGAATATTGGGGATTGTAATTGCGCCGATTGGATTCGGTTCATTTTTCTAATGGAGGTTGATTCTGCGCCGGCGCCGGAGACGGAGACGAAGATGACAACTCCGGAGGAATTTATTCTTAAGGTACTCCGGTTAACTTGAATTTTGCTTGGAACTAATTTTATGTATTTTGTACTCTCCTATTATGCGTGATTTATAACTATTAAGGTTTTTAGTATTAAGATAATCACAATGTTTTGAAATTTTGAAGATAGAGTGGAATGGATAAGGATTCATTCATTTTGTTGAAACTAAATAGTTTGGGATATAGGTGTAGTTGAGTTGAGTTTTATATTATTCATCACTGAACTGGAGAAATGTAGTTGGAAGGTTTATATATATTTGATAACGGTGATGTTTGAGCTAGTTTGTGTGTACCTCGACTAATTCAGGTAGCAGGTAAATCACACCATGTTTTGTCTTTATTGGGATTGGACATGAGACCTGAGACCTTAGGGTGTTCAACACACTTTATTGACTACTAGGCTACACTCTTGCGTGCTAGGTTGTGTTCTTCAGCGTTAAGGTATGCTGGCTAAAAAGTTACAACCTATATCCATAATTGCATTGATCCTAGGAGATCTATCAATTGTTCTACTTCTTCTATACCATCTTCTTTACACCAAAAATACAACATGTTAATGCAATTTTCTTTAACTTTCTGAATAGTGTTAGTAATATTCTCATGAACTAAGACCACCATCCTTTTTGGGTCTTGACCCCCCCCCCCCTCTTCCGTTCTCATCCAACAACTCAAAAGATCAGCAGTAAGTTCTGGCATCACCTAGGGATCTTGAGCTATGCTGAGAACCATGTGCCACACCTGGACAGTAATCCTACAGTGTAGGATAAGTGGCGGTTAGTTTCCAACTTCTCATGACAAAAATAAACATTTGGAGACAATATGGAAACCTCTTTTCTTGTTTTTTTCCTGTATGAGACATGCCCTTCGAGAGAGGTGAAGAATTTCACCTATGTTGGGGTGTTGCACTTCCACATTTGTTTCCCTGGACCTAGAATTCCCCATGTGTGAGTCATAATCTCTCTCTTATACAGTCTACACGTAGAGAACATGCCATCAGGGTCATGTTTCTATCTTATACCATCTGTTTTTATAGCAAGGCCTGTGAATTCACATAATCTGAGCAGTAGTTCAACAATTCTATCCACTTTCCAATCATTTAGATTTCTCTTGAAGGTGAGATTCCGTCCCTTATGGGACCATATCTCAGCAATTTTAGTGTAAGGTTTGGTACAAAATGTAAAAGATCTGGGAAGATCGACTTTAGACACTCATGTCCAATCCAATTGTCCTTTCAAAAAATATTTGTTATCCCCTCCCACTTTGAACACCAAATTCTCCTTCAAACTAAGACCATAGATTTCTAATTGATCTCCAGATTGATACCCCATACGTGCTATCTACTACATTAGACACACATTCCACATTTTGCCCATACTTGTTGAGAATTCTTCTCCATAATGCTCGATATTTAACCACAAATCTTCAAAGCCATTTACAAAGTAGACTTTTGTTCTGGACCCTCAGATTTTTTATACCAAGACTTCATGTCTTCTTGCTTAGTAAGGCTTATGCATTTAGCTAAGTGTATTCTTCTTCCTTCCTTGTATATTCCCCCCAACCATAGAAAATCACGTCTCAATTTATCTAACCTCTCTTCTACTTTTGCTGGTAAAGGAAAAAGTGACACAACATATGTAGGAGACGAACAATATCGTACCAAATGAGTTTAAAAAAAATAAAATAAAATCGTACCAAATGGATTACCTTAAAGAAAAGAAAATTAAAACAAAGCCTCCATGAATTTACGTGAGCCATTTAATATTAAGATTGATCCATTTCAGTGGGTCTAATATATTTGCTGGAAAAAAACTTGCTGAAAGACATAGAACAAAACATGTCTAGTCTTTTGTTTTGTCAATTCATTTTTGATGTTGTCATTTTCTGGAAGAGGCCATTATCTTTTGTTTTTAATGTTGTCATTTTCTTGGAAGAGGCCATAATCATTAGTGGTGAAAATTCCTAAATTAACTTATTTTTCTAGAAACACCTTTATATTATGGGTTAATCCATTTTCAACCCCCTTAAATATCCAACCCGTTTTTTTACCTGCATGAAATGTGAGTGAGTTGGATTTATCCACTTTTATTCCATTGGTTTCCAACCTGCCCAAATCAGTGTTGTCAAATGTGCGCTTAAGCCCTGAAGCGTGGCTGAAAACGTGTTGTTGTCATCAAGGTTTTAAGGCATACTTTTCCTTGCCAATGAGCCTCTTTTGAAGAGGCGACACTAAGCAATTGAAATTTCTCTTTTTCATTTTTTTCCCAATGTCTTTGTTCATATATTTGTCATTCATGTTTAAAAATTATTAATGTTGTACTAAACATATATATTTGTATTGTTTCTCCGGTTAGGCATTTTTTCATTAATGCCCACATTATATTTTTACATTTTGCTAGTAAACCCCGATGAAACTTATTTTACGCTTTTGCTTATGATGACACTGACCCAATTCAACATAAGCTGCCCATTTGTCATCACTAGTTCTGTAAGACAAGAAAGGACTTTCCAGTTGCACGAGTTCTTCACAAATGTCCTTGTTGCTTAAGTCAGGAGATATATTTCTAGAGACCCAAGATAAAGTTTGACACAATTGTTAGGAACTGGAGTCTCACAAGAGATCTAGTCCCACTACTAGGTAGTTTCATGGAAGTTAAGTGAACTGATGATTGATTTGGGATGAGAAAGTAATCATCACTCACTTTATCAATAAGTAGTGGAACTTATACAACTGAATCTGGCTTACAATAGATCCTATATTGTAGGGTCATGAAAGTCATGTGATCTCTAAATTCAGGATTTTTGAATTATGGAAAGTGCGTATGAGCTTAAAAAAAGGGGAGCCTTGGTGTAACTGGTAAAGTTGTTTCCATGTAACCTGAAGGTCACGGGGTTGATCTCGAGTTGTGGAAACAATCTCTTGCAGAAATGTAAGGTAAGGCTACGCACAATAGACCCTTGTGGGTTGACCCTTCCCTGAACTCCGTGCATAGTGGGAGCTCGTGCTTGTATCATCTTTACCATCAATTCTGAAATTAAATGCTAAAGCTTCACTGGTATGGGTTTTATGCAATGCTAATTTGGACTAATTGGGCTCCAATGCGGGTACTCGATACTTGGGAAACCAAAAAAAGAAGGTTAATTGGTGAAGGCATATTATGGTGCCCATGATTTTAGAGCTTGTGTACTGGTACTACTACTAATCAACTCTAGTTTTTCTTAAAGTGTACTACTATTTTTGAGATGAACTTTAATCTATATTGGATTTCTTGAAGGAAACTCAATCAGTCTATCTAGGTTAAAAGACGACCGATTTACTCTATATTATGAATACCCGATCAAATCTGTCAATTTTTGAAAGTTGAATAAATAATATTCTTAGAAGAAGTTTGGAATAAACAGAATTTAGAACCCAAGGGTGTGGACAGTGTTCAATGAAGGGGGTTGAGAACCCTCTCAGGTTCAAATCTCAGTAGAGCCAAAAACACTGGATGGTTTCTTCTCATTTGTCCTTGCCTTGGTGGACAGGGTTACATGGTACCTATTGTTGGTGGGTATCCCGTGGAATTAGTCAAAGGTCTCTTCAAGCTGGCCCAGACACCATGACTGTCAAAAAAATAAACTCGGGAATAGGTTGCAACGTCCTAGATATACTATTTTGGAACCGAGGGGGAGTCTCTTATATCTGTGGACATAAATTGAGATGGATAGATCTTCTATGGTTCTGCTTGCCAGGCAGTTTCATGTGTTGGGCAACACTAAATAGAGCCTTACCCGAAGCCGAAAAAGGAAAACAAAAGAGAGGCTAAGAGAACAGCTCATGGATTATCTTCTAAAATCAAATGGTTCATAACTCTTTACTTTGTCCATTGGAAGGATGAATTTCACACTTCATTACTTATTCTATCAACCGTCTTCTACCTTGGAAGGTGTTGCATTTCCCCCTTACTAATATGTAGTATTTGTTTTGTTTTTTTCGTTCATCGAGATATGTAACGGTCCAAGTGTTGTACTACGATATTCTCTGTTTTCCTGGTTGTGTACTGGCTTATTTGGATATACTTTATCATCTTTAAAGCGGATCTTCAAGCATTATTTTGGGAGAAAAATGCAAATGCTTCCTGGTAGTTGTCATGAGTTTTATGTTACCCACTTATGGTTCGAAAGTGCACTTATCCCTTTCCGGCTACCAAGCGCTCTGCAAATATCCCATCAATCAAGTATCCTACTATTTCAACTATTCCATAACTATGGACACCACAAGGGTGGAATTTCATCTTCAGGAGAGAACCAAATGACTGGGAAGTGATGAGGTTGGCAGAATTCCACTACGGTTGGACACTTTACTGGACTTCAGGCATATGAGGATATGCTTAGGTGGAAAGGCAACAATAGAGGAGAGTTCAAAGTGCATTCAACTTACAAGTTGATGGATCAATCAAGCCAGCAGAGTCCCATATGGCCTTGGAAACAAATATGGAAGTATAGAATCCCACACAAAGTTTCATGCTTTATTTGGCTGCTATCTAAGGAAGCTTCCCTGACTCAGGACAATGTAATGAAAAGGGGGATAACCTTATGATCTAGGTGTTTCCAAGTGGGGAAACCTTAGAAACTGTAAACCATCTATTTCTACACTGCAAATACACTCAATAGCTTTGGAGGACTTTCTTGAGCCTTAAAGGCATATCCTGGACTATGCCTGGGAGAGTTACTGAGGCCTTGTATAGCTGGGATGAGGCAAGTGCCCTTGCAAAAGACAGAACGAGGTTGAGAATTATCCCTGCTTCAGTATGGTGTGCAATCTGGAAAGGAAGGACTTCCAGATGTTTTGAAGGCATAGAAAATAGTGTGCATGATGTTAAACTAAATTGCATTTTGTTATTATGTTTTTGGTGTAATCAATTATACTCAAAAGGCATTGCCTCTATAGTTGATTTTTTAGACTCACGTATAGAAATAGAGTAGGAGTGTATGGAGTGCATCTGTATATAACGTTTGAGTACAACCCATGTACTTTTGTGGTATAAGACAACATTGCATTTTCAAAAAATTATATAAAAAAGAGAAGGAATCAACTGGCCGGCAATGTGTCTTTACCTATGGGGAATAAAATGAACAATCAGTGTGGTGATTTCTGATAGCTCTGCCATTTCTAAATCATCTTTATAACCTTTTAATGAATAGTAAGTATGCTAAACAAAGTTTGAGAAACTTTTTACTCCTTATTCTCTATGTGTGTTTTTATTGCTTACTCTCTATGTATGTTTTACTGCGTAGACATTGGCACAAATATACACATGCATATTCAAAACACACACACAAACACATCTTTACCCTGTCTATTATTTGGTTCGAGATGAGGGACCTGAAAATGCATTTTGATCTTCTACTGCAGAGGCTTGAGAATCTTGGAGTTCCTGCAGAAAATTTAGAGCACCGACAGCCTGGTTTAATTGTTTATGTGAAGAATAACAAGTCTCAAATTGAAGAGCTTGTCTCTGCTCTTTTGCCTACTAATGAAGAGGCAATGGACAGTATTACAGATATGCAGACGGATTCTCCAAAATCAACAGGCAGCTCAGCCATTAAAGATTTATTTCACGAAAGTATGACGTGGTTACAATGGTTGATGTTTGAAGGGGAACCAAGAAGAGCACTAGATCACCTAGCTAACATTGGCCAGCGTGGTGTTTGTGGGGATATTTGGGGGAACAATGATATTGCATACCGTTGCCGTACATGTGAGCATGATCCAACATGTGCAATATGTGTTCCATGTTTCCAGAATGGAAACCACAAAGACCATGATTACTCAGTCATATATACAGGCGGTGGCTGCTGTGATTGTGGAGATGTAACTGCGTGGAAACGTGAAGGGTTTTGTTCCAAGCATAAAGGCGCGGAGAAGATACAACCTCTTCTGGAAGAGTGTGCTAATTCTTTAGGCCCTGTTCTTGATTCCTTGCTTTCTTGTTGGAGAAAAGGGCTCCTATTTGCGGAAAGCCTCTCAGAGCAAAGTCCAAGACTAAATAGTCAGGCAACTGAGTATAAAGGTATCACAGATGCGTTGACATCAGCAGTGGTAGAGATGCTCTTGGGTTTCTGCAAGGATAGTGAAAGTTTGCTTAGTTTTATCTCTAGGAGGGTATTCTCTTCAGAAGGTTTATTAGACGTTCTGGTGAGGGCAGAGAGGTTCTTGATCAGTGGTTGTGTTGTCAGGAAGCTCCATGAATTGTTCTTGAAAATGTTGGGTGAACCTCAATTCAAATATGAGTTTGCTAAAGTATTTCTGAGCTATTACCCAACTGTTGTGAATGACGCAGTCAAGGAAATTGATGATACAGTCTTCCAAAAATATCCACTTCTCTCAACTTTTTCTGTGCAGATATTTACGGTGCCTACTTTGACCCCACGTCTTGTGAAGGAAATGAATCTTTTAGCCATGCTGCTGGAGTGTTATGGGGACATACTTATATCTTGTGCAGAGGAAAATGGTAGATTGAAGGTATTGCAATGTTAATTTGATTTCAGCCTAGTGTAAGGAGTTTGGATAGTTATACTCTTTTCTAAAAGTTAGATTATGACATCAATATATTCACGATGTTTGAATATTGTAGCTTGTCTCTCATATCCTCTCAGGTAAAAGATATCTTTAATAGTTTGGTTGTAGACTTACCTTTTGTAAAATCTAATATGGTAGGTCTATGCACTGACTTTTCATATAGAAAAGTTGACAGATTATGAACAATGGAAACGTAAAAGCTTGCATGATGAGTTCATGCTTACATAATTTCAATATTTCCTGTAATATGATACGAATACAATTATACATTTGCATTAAATGGTTCTTCATTTAGATATTGTAATAGTTCTCACAGTAATTGATGGGTGGTAGTTTATTTCACTTGAGAGAAAAATACTGAACAACATAGGAGTGTGCTAGGATGTTTGTTCTTTTGATTTTGTTGTTTCCTTGGACTTCTTTAACTAGTTAAGTTCTCAATGTTTGTTAATTAAAAAAAAGGAAGATATCAGCTGCTAGCATTTCCTTTGTTTTCGAGGCCTTATGCCTTTCATGATATATAGCTAATCTGCAACAACTGAAACTATCTTGTTTATTTTTCAGCATTGTTTACCAACTAATGTTATCTTAGCAGTTGACTTAAAAATTAGCAGCATTACCTTGCTTGATGAAGTCATTTTACTTATTATAGGTCAATAAATGGGGAAATTTGTATGAAACTACTCTTCGTGTGGTTGAAGACATACGATTTGTCATGAGTCATTCTGCTGTACCCAGATATGTGGCTCGTGATAGGCGAGATATACTTAGGACGTGGATGAAGCTGTTGACTTTTGTACAAGGGATGAACCCTCAAAAGAGAGAAACTGGCATCCATGTAGAAGATGAGGGTGATAATATGCATTTGCCTTTTGTTCTGGGTCATACAATTGCAAATATTCATTCTCTATTGGTGGGTGGTGCATTCTCTATTAGTAGCACTGAAGATGCTGATGATGCTTTGTTCAACACGCATATACAAGATTTTGATGACCAAGATAGTGAAAGACTTGCAAAAGTTGGAAGGCTATCACAGGAAAGTTCTGTTAGTTCCGTGGTTGGGAGGAGTCCACCAGAACATGTATTTATGACTCCTGAGTCAAAATCTGATAGTTCTCCGGTACCGTCATCTGTTCTATGGTTGACATTTGAGTGCCTGAAGGCCATTGAGAATTGGTTGGGAGTGGATAACACATTAGGACCTCTCCTTCACATCTTATCTCCGAAAACAATCACTAATTCTGGAAATAATTTCCTTGCACTGAAAAGAACACACTCGAAGTTTAGCAGGGGCAGGCAAATTGTTAGATCTAATAGTCCTTCAGATGGCATTGGACTCCCAAGTTCAACTGAAGGTTGCAATAAGCGATATTCTTATTCGTCACCGACTGGTGGTGTTTCCTTAAAATGTGGACAGGATTTAGCCCAGGAAACTGCAAACTTTGGTGGTAGTGATAACAATATGCTACAAACAGATTATGTCCTAGAGTTAGAAGCTCTTCGGGTGCTGAGTTTTTCTGATTGGCCTGATATAGCATATAAAGTCAGTTTGCAGGATATATCAGTTCATATTCCACTCCATCGATTACTTTCAATGGTTTTACAGAGGGCACTCAGACAATGTTATGGTGAAACTTCCGTAGGGGGTAGTTGTTCCAATTCGTCATCTGCTGTCGATCATGACTTTTTTGGCCATATATTGGGAGGCTGCCACCCACTTGGATTTTCTGCCTTCATTATGGAACATGCTCTCCGAATTAAGGTGTTCTGTGCGCAGGTGCATGCTGGAATGTGGCGTAGGAATGTTGATGCTGCCATATTATCCTGTGAGTGGTATCGCTCTGTTCGTTGGTATGTAGGCAATACCTTATTTGGGCCTTGGGATTTGAACTTCCTTTATGTGCTAATTTACTTGAGATTTGTGTACATAGATTACTCATGTTGCTTTAAGTCTTTCTTCTTTTGTACTCTTTGTGCAGGTCTGAACAGGGTCTAGAGCTTGATCTATTTCTGCTCCAGTGTTGTGCTGCACTGGGCCCTGCTGATCAATATGTTACTAGGATTTTAGAACGCTTTGAGCTCTTGGATTACCTTTCCTTGGATCTCGAACGCTCTAATGAGTATGTAACTCATCCCTTATCTGTCTTCAATGAGTTTCATTATCTATTTACTTGTTTGCTCCTTACCTTGTTAGCATAAACCTTTTTTTACTCTTATTTGATGGTATAATACTACAGGATTCCCAGAGTACATAAATTTGATTTGCCACATCGCTAATGTCATAAAGGGTGACATCTTCTGATGTTTACCTAACTTAGCAAAACCGATATTAGTTCTATGTTGTTAGTTTGTTACTATAGATTTGTGTGTTTATATATTTATATTATTTTATCAGTATTGCTAGATGTATATATTTGCTTTCAACATGGACTAAATCATTATTATTGTAGGATTGATCTAAAAACAAATCCATATTGATCAGAAGACATGATTGATTGTTGGTGGCGTGATAAATTGATTGATGATTTATGAGTTGTAATTTTCCATCTTCCAAATATATTCCTCACATGACTCCTTTAAATTCATTAGTTACACATGTGTGGCTGAATCACATTTAGCTTTTTGAATCCTCTGTTGATGCACTTTTTTTTTTGTGTTTATTTGTATGCATTATTAACTTAGCTACGTAATGGATGCTTGAGAACTCTAGCAAAAGCTTTTCCGAAATTTGAGTGGAAAGTGTCTAATAGGAACAGTTTTATCATGTGTTCAGGTGCCCTATTAGAGCATTTAGTTTGAGTGTCTTAATGAAATACAATGTCAAATTTAAGGGGTTGTAATTAGATTAGGTTACTTGAGATGATCATATTTTACATAAATACTTGTATGCACCAATCTTCAGCACACAATATGATGAGTGAAGATAACAAAAAGATAATTATCCTAACCTTCCATAGAAGGAAGTAGTTCAATTTCTTGTATCATAATTACCTACTAAGAACATGATATAATCGGAATAATTGACATATTGGGAATACAAGCTAGTTGTTGATTAAGGTTAGTTGTTATTGTTACATTTGCATTAGATTTGTATTGTAATGAAATGGTTATATCCCTGTAGGTTTTATGTGTGCTCTGAAGAATATCTAGTTATAGGGAACTACTAATTTACCTTAAAAGATAAATTGATGTTTTTTAGTAATACAGATGATCCATTTAGTCGACCCCAACTAATCGAAAGTGGGGCCTAGTTGGTTGCATAATAGTTTGGTTGTTAGATTTTGTAGTTTCACTAGAACTAAGATGTTAATGTGTGTATTCTTTCATATTGTTGTTATATGCAACAATTCTAATGTTTAATACTAGAGAACAGAAAAAGAAGATTAGACAGTGGATAGGTGTATAAACTTATGTCTGATGCTTATGCTATGTCGTCATCCTTTGGTATACATTAAAGTAAATATACCTTAATTTTTATCGCAAGCCATGATTTTGGTCATTCTTTCAGAGATAGCGATATAAGATCCTTTAGTGTAATTTGGTGGATCACTACCAAGTTAGAAGTAACTTGCTAAAAAAGAATAAGTTTATTTTGAGTTGTCTGAGATTATTTCGTGACCTTGTACATTTAAGATGTTGTATATTGTAATTTCTTATTTCTTCAACCTTCCTTTCTACATCCACAAGGTAGTGGTAAGGTCTGCGTATAAAGGAGAGTTAGTATATTAAATTGGCAACATATAATTATATAGGGTTCTGGGCAGGGGTTTAAGTACCTTTCCGATGCTTGTGAAGTTTCCAACTTAGCTCCTTTTTCTGAGGTGGCGAAGTTTTTATTGAATAGAATTGTTATTTGTCTCAAGAGAAAAGGTCTGCGTACACCCTACCCTGACCCCACTTAGTGGGATTTCACTGGGTATGTAGTAGTTGTAATTTTTTTCAACCTTCTTGTCTATAATTTGGCAGGATGCTGTCAAATCTCCAAGTTCTGTTTCTCGAGTATTTAACTGCATTTTTGGATTCTTCTATTTTAACACTTCACCCAGGTATGAGCCGACTATAGTTCAGGAGATGCTTACACTGATCATACAAATAGTGAAGGAACGGCGGTTTTCTGGGTTATCCCCCAGTGAGTGTTTGCAAAGGGAATTGGTATATAAACTGTCAACTGGTGATGCCACTCGTAGCCAGTTGGTGAAGTCTCTGCCCCGTGACTTGTCCAAGATCGATAGACTTCAGGAAGTTCTAGATAGGGTAGCAGTGTATTCCAATCCCTCTGGCATCAATCAGGTTTTTTTGTGACACTTCGGTCATTCCTTAACCTTTCGTACATTGTCATCTGGTCAGTTTTAGTCCTATGATCCTAATGTCCCATCTATCCCAGGGTATGTATAAACTGCGGACATCCTATTGGAAGGAGCTAGATTTATATCATCCTCGTTGGAACTCAAAGGAGTTGCAAGTTGCTGAAGAGAGATATATGCAGTTCTGTAATGTATCGGCATTGACCAGTCAGCTTCCAAAATGGACGAACATTTATCCACCTCTTGGTGGAATAGCTAAAATAGCCACTTGCAAGACAGTACTCCAAATTGTTCGTGCTATTGTATTTTATGCTGTTTTCTCTGATAAATCAAATGCGTCACGTGCTCCAGATGGTGTATTGTTAAAAGCATTGCATTTGTTATCTCTGGCATTAGATATTTGTTATATGCATGGAGGATCTGGTGACCATAGTTGCTTTGGGGATGATGTCATTCCAATTGTAGCACTAGCTAGTGAGGAATTTTCATTGAGTAAATATGGTGAGCAGAGCTTGTTGTCTCTTCTGGTTTTGTTGATGAGGAAATATAGGAAAGAAAACGACTTTGTGGAAGCTGGAATTTTCAACCTCTCCTCTATGATTGGAAGTCTTCTGGAAAAATTTGCTGAACTTCAATCTGGATGCAAGATGAAACTGCAAGACCTTGCACCTGAGGTGGTCAATCAACTGTCGCAATCCGTTTTGACTGGTGATACTAAAAACTTGGAATCAGTTTCAGACAGTGATAAGCGCAAGGCTAAAGCTCGAGAGAGGCAAGCTGCTATAATGGTATAGTTTTAAAGAGAATATTAAGGATATCTTGCTAAATACTTTGCTAAGCATAAAATGTGTTTGTTACTCTCTAGCCAATTAACTTAAATTGTTGCTTTTGTGTTGTGGTTTCTTTATGACCGAGTGTAAGCTACTTGTTCTAGAAGTTGAAAAATCCTTATAAAGCATGTGTGTTTTGCATGTTCTAGGAAAGCATGTGAAAACTGAACATGCAAGTGAAATACTAATTGCGCAAGGAAGGGATTCCTCTAACTCAGAAGCAGTATCCTTAAAGATCAGATACCTAGGGTGTAAAGGGTTAAAAAGGGATTCAGAAAAGCTGTCATATGAAATATTAAAACATGCAAGCGAAATATAAGCACTGAAAATGGAAGCAAAATCCTTGTACATCAGATGTCCCTTGTGTGTAGGGTCCTAAGAGACAAAAAAGTTGGGAAACTTGTGCTTTTGGAGGTTAATTTAGAGCAGGATATGATAGGATGGAAGACTAGATGCTCAATTTAAGTTCAGCCATAGTTGGATGCAGCTGTGCTTTAGGTCTAAAGTCAAAATTAGAGATTTTACAGAAATTCCATTCTAGCAATATATATGGTTTCATGTAAAACAGCACATAATTCATCTTACAACGTGCTTTTGTTTCCTGTACTTGGATCAAGTGCTGTTCATGTTTCCATTGTGCTATGTTGCCATAATTTACAGTTCAGATAGTTTTTTGCTATTGTAAGTTGAATTCAGTGTGAACCAGACTAACCCTATTCCTTCTATTCTTGGTTGATCAAGTTTGACTCGGTCAGTTTCATATATATGCCATGTCTACATCGCAGGAGAAGATGAGGGCGCAACAATCCAAATTTTTAAAGAGCATTGATTTCTCTGCAGAAGCTGCTCCGGATGATTCTAAACTTAGTAAAGAAAGAGGTGATTCAGTCATTTGCTCTCTTTGCCATGATCCAAATTCTAAAAGTCCTCTATCATACCTGATTCTTCTTGAGGTATGTGCTTTGTTTGTATGTCGCTTCATTGTGTTTGGATATCTATGCTGATATATCTAAGTGATTGTGCTTGGTGAATAAGTCAATTTTTTACTTATTTTATCGTGGTTCTTGAAATAAGAAATCCAGGCTTTTGACTTTCACCAATAGAGGGCCTCCTTCATGGAAAAGAGCTCAAAATTCTGGGAAAGAATTGGAATCTTCTGCTGAAAGAATGACAAATGTCTCATCTCAAAGGAGCATTTTATCAAGCAGTCAAGAAGTGATTTCATCTCCTTGGTTGACACAATTGATTCAAAATGCAATAAATGAATATGCTCTAGAAGGGAAACCTAAGGATGTAGGAGCATTTTTTGAATATATTAGGGCTAGGTTCCCAGCATTGAAGATTCAACTGCCTTGCACATCCAGCAATGTCGATGAAGACACAGATTTTTCTCTAGAGATGCTAGAAGAAGAAATATACTTGTTGATTCAGGAAAGAATGGATGCCAATTCTTGGCACTGGGACCTTTCAAGAAATGGTAAGAAAATTTCTTCAGGGGGAGGTGGTGGGAATGGTGAGTCTCTTTTGCTTGGGAAGTACATTTCTTCTCTTGCAGGAGAAAATGTCGATAGTCCTGCATCTGAAAGTGCACCCAAGACACAATTAGAGTCAAGAATGCCGCTTGCAGCATATGAAGGATTTGGTCCCTCAGATTGTGACAGAATTTATCTATCATCGTGTGGACACGCTGTGCATCAGGGATGTCTTGACCGTTATTTATCATCTCTAAAGGAAAGGCGAGTCCTTTTATCCTTTCCTTTTTACCTCTTTCTTTGAGGTTATTTTCTAATCGATTGGTATATTCGACTTGAACTATTTTTAATCTTTGGTTCTCCATATCTTCTTTTCTTGGCCTAATGATGGATATATTGCGTCTTGTGAGTTTTTGTTGTCTTCTTTCTAGGATTTGCTTTTCTTTTCCTGACCTTATCTTGATTTATCTTAATCCAGTATGTCCTCAAGCTTAAATGGTTTGTGCATTAGTGTTAATAAAATACATGTATATTATGTTCTATAATTGGTCTAGCAAGTCCTATTCATTAAGTTCAAAGAATTAACAGTCTCATCACTCTTGTACAGATATACTAGAAGAATTGTTTTTGAAGGAGGTCATATTGTAGATCCAGATCAGGTACAGAACGACCTGATTTATCTTTTTTCTATGTGATGGAGAGAATTGCTGAACCAGAAGCATTGTTTTTGAGGGAGGTTATACTGTAGATCCAGATCATGTACAGGATGTCTTGTTGATTTTCTTATTTTCAGGGGGAGTTCCTCTGTCCTGTATGTCGTGGACTTGCCAACTCAGTCCTGCCAACCTTACCTGTAGATTCTGGAAGGTTCACATTCCTTCATTCATCTTCCAGTCCATCAGATGCTGTTGGCCCTTCATCCTCGTCAAGTGGAGTGGTAGATGCACTTCATTTTAAAAAAGCTTTATTTCTCCTACAAAGTGCTGCTGATGTTTCTGGAAGTAGAGAAATTATCCAAAGACTTCCACTTCGGCAGTTTGGGCGCATGAGGGTAAACCTTGAATCTTCGTATCGTGTATTGTGTGGAATGTACTTTCCAGACAATGATAAGATTTCAGAATCTGGTAGACTTAGTCATTCTCTGATTCTGTATGACACTCTTAAGTACTCACTTATATCAACTGAAATAGCTGCTCGATCCGGAAAGACATCATTAGCTCCAAACTACAGTCTTCGTGCCTTGTACAAAGAACTCCAATCTTCAAATGGTTTTATACTTGCTTTGTTGCTAAGTATTGTACAAAGTACACGAACAAATAACTCACTCACTGTCCTCTTGAGACTCAGAGGTATTCAGCTGTTTGCAGAGTCTATATGTACTGGCACTTCTGCAAATGAAATATCAGATCCATCTGTTGGAGGTATATTGCTGCTCTGTGGAGTTATCTTCTAAGTTACTTTTACTTTGTAAAAAAGAGAGATGAGATCATGAGAAGATATGCTTTGCAGGTAATATGCAAGACATCCTGGAATGTGCTGAAACAGAAAATCAGTTTCCTGATATTCAGTTCTGGAGATGGTCAGCTGATCCAGTTCTTGCACATGATGCTTTTTCTTCGTTAATGTGGATCATATATTGCCTTCCATGTCCATTGTTGTCATGCGAAGATGCCTTCCTGTCTCTGGTTCATCTTTTCTATGCTGTTGCGGTCACTCAGGTTGCACAATTTTCCCTTCTGATGTTCTTTTTTGGGTAGAGATTAGATGAGACTTCTTTGCACTTCTTTGTCTCCAAGATAGTTAGCAAAAGATCCTTGTCGTTTCTTTGCAGGCTATAATTACCTATTGCAGAAAGCGTCAATGCGGTTTGCTTGAGTTAGGATGCGATGATTCTCTAGTTACTGACATCTATAAAGTAATTGAAGAACAAGGAGTTGCTCACCAATATTTTGATTCTAATTTTATAGAAATTTCTTATGACATCAAAGATGCAATTCGCAGTCTGACCTTTCCGTACTTAAGAAGATGTGCATTGTTGTGGAAATTGCTTCATTCTTCTAGAGTGGTGCCATTTAATGATGGAACCAACATATTAGATGGATCAGCATACTCAACCAATGAACTGATGGAGTGTGGCGAGAACAATGCAGCCGAGCTCTATCAGATTGAAAAGTTGGAGAAGATATTAAAGATTCCATCGCTTGATAATGTTTTAAATGATGTCACGATTCGTTTGGTGGTTCAAAAATGGCTCAATCATTTCTACAAACACTTTGAAACTCGTGGTCTAAAGGGTGCTCTTTATTCCACTCCTGCAGCCCCCTTTAAACTGATGCTTTTGCCTCATCTTTATCAGGATCTCTTGCAGAGGTTGGTTATAGATATGGATAAAGAGAGTATTTTACAAGTATTCTATTGTTGTGTTGACTAAATAAAACTCAAGATAATTTTATGTTACCTTCAGGTATATTAAACAGAAGTGCCCATATTGCGGAGCTGTTCAGAAGGATCCTGCTTTGTGCTTGTTATGTGGTAAATTGTGTTCAGCAAGTTGGAAGACATGCTGCAGGTTCAAAATTCACTCAGGCTGCAGCTTCTCTTTTACCTTCTTCTGATCTTTAATATTGTGTCTGATGCATTTGATTGAACTCCAGAGAAAGTGGGTGTCAAACTCATGCAATGGCCTGTGGTGCTGTTACTGGGGTGTTCTTGTTGATCAGAGTAAGTGCTGTTTGCTTTACTTATTTCTCTTGACCTTTTGATTTGCAAATACTGTCTTTCTGGACCCTGGAATGACTTGATGAAATTTATTTTTCACTGTAGAAAACCACTGTATTGCTCCAAAGGTCTGCTCGTCAGGCACCGTGGCCGTCACCTTATTTGGATGTATTCGGAGAAGAGGTAAATTAGTGGTTGCATTTTGCTATCATAGAAGAGCTCAGAGAAACTAAGGATGTTTAGTTGAAAACAAGCTTCTCTTTATTTCATTTTCTGAGAGTTGATGGAAAAAGGGAGATTTTGCTTGTTGCTTAAAATACTAAATAGCATAGCTCGTAGAAGCATTACAAATTAGATATGAAACTAAGCGTCAAACAGCAGCTTAAGTCTTTTTCTGTAAGTTTGTTGTCGCTATCTCAAGCCACTAAAAGCTCAAAATAATCCAAGCACATAATGACATGTATCTTTTCTTTCCCAGCAAAGGTGCTTTACAGGGCTCCTGTTGTGTGATTTAAATGGAAAACTATGAAACAATTAAATGTGCGTTTTGGGGGGTGAAGATAACAGAAAGACAGTTGTGTCCTCAAGTATCTTCAATTCACGTCAAACATGGGAATTAAAATTTTTGCCAAGTTGAATGCAAGTTAATATATGTTCACAAATCACAATTTCCCCAGTCATAACTCGCAACAAGTATGGATTTAAACTTCACTTGATATTTCTTCGAATTCTGATGGATCACCATTTTCTTTTCTTTTTTTCCCTCCCTTTTCCTTCATCTATTTCCCCTCTCCCTGTTTTCAGTCAAATAGTTGTTTCTAATTATTGTCAAGACTGTTTACAAATATATGTGCATTGTGTATCTTGAGCTTTGATTTCTGGTAAAATTGTTTTGGTAGGGACATCTGGGCTCTAAACCAGTATGTCCACATATCAACTTGGATCTTACATATTTCCTCTCCTATTGTTGCAGGATATTGACATGCATAGGGGAAAACCATTGTATCTAAATGAGGAACGTTATGCTGCCTTAACTCATATGGTAAGCAAATTAGCCTGTCGTGACTAGTTCTGTGTTATCGTGCTAGCTTTAATGTGATCTGAGTTGAGTGTATATTGTAGAGAGAAACAAGACAAAACTGAAGGAGAATGCCCATTATATTAGGAGGGGAATTTGTTGTCTATAACTTCAGGTCTACTTATCAGCTTGAGCAAGATACAACACAGTCGAAATTTAAATTGATTATTGAAAATGAATACCTTATAATTCGTAAAAGCAAATATATAATGGGAAAAGGGACAGATTTACCTCCGAACTTTAATAAATGGTACGTCTATGCCCTCCGTTATACTTTGCGTCCACATAAGTCCCTGCCGTCTAATTATAGGTACACATACCCCTCTCACTAACGGACCCCTCATTTTTTACACGTGTCTTAATCCTATTGAACTACCCGTTTGACCCCTTTTTTTAACCCATAAACCAACCATCCACCCCATAACCCCATAACCCACCCAATTTTCTCTAAAAGGATCCTAAATAAAAAATCAAAATTAATTAGGATTCATGGGTTAACTTGGAAACACGAGCAGCAACCATACCAGAACCACGAGGAGCAGGCACTTCCTAACAGTAACAGAGCCACATTTCCCTGTAACCTTGCAAGGCACAGTGTGTGGCTTCCCAATCTTTTTACCCCAGTAACCTCTCCTCACTGATAGCTAGCAATATAATTCCTCCATGAATGGCAGTAGCGACTTTCTTCGAGCACTTGACACCCAAACCGACGTGACCACTACCGTCACCTACAACAACAAGCGCCTTGAATCTGGTTCTCTGTCCGGCACGGTCTGCTTCTGAACCAGCATGAATTTTATCACCTCATCCTTGAGAGATGGTAATATTTTTGTTTGAATATCTGGATCAAATGCACCAAGATCCAAATTACACACAGTAGAACCCAAATTAATTAGGATTCATGGGTTAATTTGGGTCTATTAAATTCCTTTTTGAGGAAATTGGATGGGTTATTGGGTTATGGGGCGGATGGTTGGTTTATGGGTTAAAAGAAGGGTCAAACAGTTAGTTCAATAGGATTAAGACACGTGTAAAAAATGAGGGGTCCGTTAGTGAGAGGGGTATATGTGTACCTATAATTGGACGGCAGGGACTTATGTGGACACAAAGTATAACGGAGGACATAGACGTACCGTTTATTAAAGTTCGGGGGTAAATCCGTCCCTTTTCCCATATATAATTGATATTAGGAATCATGGAATTCTCTGATAAATGGTATTAGGGGGGAAATTTTTTATGCTCACAAAATCTGCCCCTTCTAAAATTTTTCTTTTTATATTTAATTAATTCTCTTTTGTTGATTTGTTCCCAAGAATCTTTTAGTGCAACCTCTTCCCCAATTCTCAAAACTGTTCTCCTCTTATTTACCAAGGAATTAAACTTCTATCATTTCCGTTGAATGAACACCGAATAACCATTATAATTTCCAAGTTGTACTTGCCTGCTGATTTTTTTCTCACTCCAAATTCTAGGTGGCTTCTCATGGGTTAGATCGAAGTTCAAAGGTGCTTCGTCAGACAACTATTGGCGCATTCTTCATGCTTTAGCTTGGCATTTTATGATGGTGTAGGTTAGACGGAAGTTTAATAATAGTCGTATTTTGCTCATCTGTTTCGTCAATTAATACCTGCGGCATTGTTTTTTATTAGTTCTCTTGACAACTGCAGGTATATCTGACTCAAATATGTTAAAGATGATAATAGTTGTGCTGTTACCCCCTAGGATACAGGAAGTCCTCTGTTTATGTGTTCTTGTGATGTTCATGTACAGATTATTGAGGTTAGTCTGTAACTATTATTTCCTCATATTTTCGCTCTGCCTATTCTGTACTATGAATAAAAGCAGTTTCATTTGCTTGTTTCGTCAGCGAGTCTCATCAGACAGTATTTTTATGACTATTCCATCATCAGAATCTCTTAGAAGACTGTTTTTTAAATTATTTCATCATCAGAATCTCTTAACATTCTCTTATGATGGTACTTCAAATGTTTTTAAAATGTGGAAACTATGTTGCTTGGATTCTCCAAAAATGTTGTCGCACGCGTGTCAACCTTCAAAAATGCACGACTTTTGAAGGATCCGACATTCACCCGTTGACATTTTTGAAGAATGTTAGCAATGTAGTTCCTGAAACATGCTACTAGTGCATTGCCAAAACACTTTTTTACATTCCTTCCTGTAGATTTCAGTTAGAAGGTGAATCTAAAATATCCGGAAGGTACACTTATAAATTGTCGAACTACCTAAGAATGATAAGCTCCAACTCTGTCACAAAAATTCAGGTGAAACCTTAAAATATCACTATAATTTTGGCTATAAGGTGGGTTAGATTACTTGTGTAGGACATAAATTTTATTAAATGTTTGGGCAAACTAGGAAATCTATGGAAAGAGGCGAATGAATATTTGGCATCATTGCACATGAAATTTTACCTTCTCAAAATAAATAAATAAATAGGATTGCACATGACATTACTGTGTGATGGCATCAGACAGCGCAACATTTCCAAGTCAACACTCCTATAGGTGCGATGCAGTAACAGAGGCTAATACATCGACACGACCATACTTTCAAGTTTTTAGACCAGGTCTGTTTGCAACATTTTAGTATGGACAAATGTATTGAAGATGTGTAGGACTTAAGTTTGAGATATTTCACAGTAATATTGATTGATTATGAAAAAATTGATGGGTGTAATATCATGCCTTGGGCTACTAAACTGATTCCTGCTACAGCACAAGTACTGAATTGAAAAATGTTCTAGAGTTGCAAACATATCTGCGAGCTTCTCTTTCGAATTTTCTTACTGTATCACTTCTTATATCATTGCTTACAGTTTGTTTAAACCCTCACTATGGTTGCCCAAATTTGCATCATCCTCTCCTATTTGTTTTCTTCTTTCTACTTGACTGCAACTTTCAGGTCTAAGAGCACTCTTGTGTGTATTTTGTTTTCCTTTTTTTCATGACGAATCTCTTTAGATGCTAATTTATCATGCATTGCTTATTCTTCCTCTCCTCTTTAATTAATTGACACTTTTTTCGTGACAGACGGTTAGAATTTGCTCACCGGAATAGAATCGTGAATTCCATGAGTGACTCAGCGGTGAAGGTGGAATGGTTGGTTGTTGCCACCTCTTTGTACAGAAAGTGTGAATAAATATGGTGCTTCATGTGTGATATGATAATTGCAAAGGTCTCCTTCAAGTGTATGGATTGTCATTTTACTCAACAATATGGTCCTCCCCCCTTTGGCTTCTTCTGTTCTTGATGTCAATGATGATTGATGTATCGTCGAGACTGATGAATTGTGTATGTACAGTCCTAAAATAACTATATGCTCCTCTTTTTAAAAAAAATTATTTGGTGGCCTTGAGCCTGTTTGGATTAGCCGATAATAAGTCACTCTTGAATATTTAGCGTAGAAAATTTAGGAATGAATAGTTGTGTGTTTAGGCAGAAGTGCTATGCAGTTGTGGTGTGCTTAGTTAGAAAGTGTTGACATGCATTTTTGTTCTAAAATGGTGAATATTTTCTTGAAGTTTTCAAAAATTATAAATTAAAAGTTTAAATACTATGACATAGTAAGAAGATGGGATGGAGAGGGAGTTAGGAATCCAATTATAGGAAGAATATTTTTGGGATTCAGAAAAAAAAATAACATACTTGAGCAAGTGTTCATGAATGGAAAAATTATAAGTTGTAATGATTTACATGTTTGGTCAAGTTTCTAAAATTAATTTATTTTGAAAAGTACATTTTAGGGACATGGCAAGACAATTTGTAGTTGAGTAATCAAATAAAAAGACACTTTCGAACCTCAACTATTGTTTGATTATTTTTTTTGAAAAATGCTTTTAAGTTTGCGTTTGGACATGTAGTATGGAGTTATGATTTCAAATTCACGTTTTGACGTGTGATTTTGGAATCATGATTTGAAATCAAGACTTCAAATTTCAATTACTTCTAAAAGAATTTAAATGACTTGAGATTTTAAATCATGATGACATATTTTAAGAATATGAAACATGAACCCTAAATTTGTATTTTGTAAAAAAGAAAAAGATCCACCATTTTTAATTTTGCAAAAATAAAATAAAATACCCATACTTCCATGAAGAGATTGTCCATACCACATGAAAGAATTATAATAAAGATTAACTAGATAATACTATTGTTGACTAGTAGTTCTACAGTAAGTTGGGGAAGCATTAGGTGTAGTCCTACCATTTTAAGGTATATTTGCACATTACGATCTAACTTTTAAAAATTACGTGATTTTATTAGTTTTTCGTGTGTATTAATCTATGGATCTAGCTCCTTTAGGCACTCGAAAATGATTTTTGAATTTTATTTATGAGTACCTCCGTAATGAGTTGGGAAACCATACCGTATACTTACACCATTTTCTGAAAGCATATTTCTCATTTACAAGCCATTTTTAAAGAATTACCTCAATTCTTCAATTTTTTCATGTGTATTAGCACATGGGTCTGGCTTCTCAGAGTTCTAAAGAAAATTCTGATTTTTTTTTTATGAGGACTTCCGTAATGATTTGGGGAATATCACTTACACTCGCATCATTTTTTTAACACATTTTCTCACTTAAAGGTCATTTTTTTGGAATTACCCAAAATTTTCTATTTTACATGTGTATATTAGCCCATGGATCAGATTGGATCTGACTTTTTGGAGCACCCAACTATTTTTGTAAAACACTTTATGAGGACATCCGTAAGAAGTTGGGGAACCAACATATATACTTATCACTTTTAACGCATATTTTTCCATTTACAAACCATTTTTAGAAATTTCTAAATTCCTCAATTTTTTTTGTGTATTAGCCTATGGGTCTGGTTCCCTTGACCACCATTTTTTTTCTTAAAACAAGCTTTATGAGGACATCTGTAATGAGTTGGGGAATCATCACGTATACTCACACCATTTTTAACACAATTTTTTTTTGCATATATAGACCATTTTTTAGAAATTACCTAAATTCCTTAATTTTTCGTATTAATAGATCTGGCTCCCCGAATTACCTGATTCTTTTTTTTAAAAAAACTTTATGTGGACTTCTATTGTGAGTTAAAGAACCATCACATATATTCACATCATTTTAACGCATATCTTCACATTTACATGCCATTTTTTAGGAATTAACCAAATTTCTCGGTTTTCATGTGCTAATTTCCACGGATCTGGCTCCCTAGAGCACCCAATTTTTTTTCTAAAAGTTTTTTATGAGTACCTCTGTAATTAGTTGAGGAACCATCACGTAAATTCATTCCTTTTTTACATATCATATTTAGAAATTTTCCAATAATTTTTAATTTTTTTTTGTATATTTACCCATGGATTTGGCTCTCTAGAGCATTCAATTTTTTTTTTATATAAAAAACTATATCAGGACCTCCGTAATGAGTTGGGATCCCATCACGTATACTCACAAAATTTTTAACACATATTGTCGAATTTACATTACCCAAATTTCACGAATTTTCGTGTGTATTAGCTTATGAATCTAGCTCCCTGGACACCAAAAAAAATTCTAATTTTTTTATGAGGACCTCCGTAATGAGTTAGGGAACCATCATGTATACTAACACCATTTTAACGCTTGACAATTTTTTTTAGAAATTATCCAAATTCCTCAAAAAAAATTGTCCCATGAATCTGACTCCCCAAAGCACCCTCCGTAATGAATTGGAGAACCATCACGTAAACTCACACCATTTGTAATACATATTTTTGCATTTACATGTCATTTTTTTAGGAATTATCCATTTTTTTCGTATGTACTAGCGCATAGACCTGGCTCCAAGAAAACCCAATTTTTTTTTCTAAATTTTTTTTATAAGGATCTTCATAATAAGTTGGGAAACCATAACGTATACTCATATAATTTTAAAACATATATTTGCATTTAAATGCCTTTTTTAGAAATTATCCAAATTCCTTGTTGTTCGTGTATATTAGCTCATGGATATGGCTCCCCGGAGCAACAATTTTTTTTTAAAAAAAACTTTTTGAGTTTCTCCGTAATGAGTTGGGGAACTATCACGTATTTTAACACAATTTTTAATGCATATTTTTTTTTATTTTCTTACCACTTTTTACGAATTATTCAAATTTCTTGATTTTCGTGTGTATTAGTAATGTATCTAGCTCCATTGCAAAAAACTTTATTAGGAACTCCGTAATGAGTCTGGAAACCATCAAATATATCCACATTATTTTATAACGCAGATTTTCGCATTTAAATGCTATTTTTTGTGAATTAGACAATTTCCTCAATTTTTTGGGTATATTAGCCTATCGATCTAGCTCCCTAGAAATCTCAAAAGTTTCTATAGCACACAAAAATCGGTAAAATAGGGGGTTTACCTACTTCGGGGCTCGTTTGACCTTCAAAATGGATTGTTTTGGCCGCCAGACCAACTGAATCCATAGCTAACGTCTTAACGGACGTCCACAAAATATTTGGGCAAAAAGACGTCAAAATTCTGAATCACCAAAAAAGATCGTGCACTATAGCACACGAAAATTAATAAAATGAGAGATTTACGTGCTCCGGAGCTTGTTTTACCTTCAAAATGATCTGTTTTGGTGGTCAGGGCCAATTGGCTCTATAGATAATGTCTTAACGGACGTCCATAAAAAAATTGGACAAAAAAGATGTCGGAATCTCCCATGGACATAATACACAAAAATCAGCAAAATAAGCTATACATCTCCGGAGATCGTTTGACCTTAAAATGAGATATTTTTTTCATCACGGAACACTGGATCCATAGCTTACGTCTAAACAGATGTTCACAAAAATTTAGGTGAAAAAGATGTTGAAATTCTGGATTACAAAAGATTCATAGACTATAACACATGAATATTGGTATAATGAAGAAGTTACCTGCTTCAGGGCTCGTTTGGCCTTCAAAATAGGCATTTTTGGCCGTCAGAGCCAACTTGCTCCATAGCACGTCTTAACGAATGTTCACAAAATATTTGGACAAAATAGACGTCGAAATTCTGGATAAAAAAGAAGATCGTGGACTATAGCACACCAAAATTATTAAAAATGATGGGTTTACTACTTTGGGCTTGTTTGACCTTCAATAGTCCGTTTTGGTCGTCAGGTTCGACAGACTCCATAGATAACGTCTTAATAGATGTCCATGAAAAAGTTGGGTGAAAAGACGTTAGAAATATGATAATTTGCAAAATGGGGTATACCTGCTTCAGGGATCGTTTGACCTTGAAAATGGATCGTTTTAGCCGTCAGGCCCAACTGGATCCATAGCTAACGTCTTAACAGATGTCAACAAAAAATTTGAACAAAAAAGAAGTCAAATTTCTGAATCACCAAAAATCCATGGACTATAGACAAGAAAATTAGTAAAATTGGAGATTTACCTGCTTGGGGCTCGTTTGACCTTTAAAATAGGTTGTTTTGACCGTCAGGGCCAACAGATTCCATACCTAACATCTTAAAGGACGTCCAAAAAAAATAAGGCAGTCATCAGAATTTTGGATCACCAAAAAAGATAGTGGAGTACAACACACGAAAAACAGTACAATGAGGGGTTTACCTGCTCCAGGGATCATTTGACCTTCAAAATGGTCCATTTTAGCTTTCAAGGACAATCAGATTCGTAGTCTTAACGGATGTCCAAGAAAAAATTTGGGCAAAAAAGACGTCGAAATTCTGAATCACCAAAAATTCATGGATTATAGTACACAAAAATTGGAAAAATGGGGTATATAAGCTTCATGGATCGTTTGACCTTGAAAATGAGTCGTTTTGGCTGGATCCATAGCTAAGTCTTAACGGACGTCATGAAAAATTTGGGCAAAAAACACGTTGGAAATTCATATCACCAAAAATTCATGGGGTTACCTGCTTTGGGGCTCGTTTTACCTTCAAAATGGTCATTTTTGTCTGTCAAGGCCAATTGTCTCCATAGATAACGTCTTAACGGACGTTCATGAAAATTTTGGACAAAAAAGATATCGAAATTCCGGATCACCAAAACTCCATGGATTATAGTATGCGAAAATCAGGAAATTTGGTATACTTGCTTCGGGGCTCGTTTAACCTTGAAAATAGATTGTTTTTGCCTTTAGGGCCAATTGTCTCCATAGTAACGGCTTAAGGACGTTCACGAAAAATTTAGACAAAAAAGACGTCAGAATACCGGATTACAAAAATGCATGAACTATAGCATACAAAAATCGATAAGATAGAGTTTTACCTACTTCAGGTTCGTTTGACCTTCAAAATGAGCCGTTTTGGCTGTTAGGGACAACTAACTCCATAGATAATGTCTTAAGGAACACTTTTAAAAATATTTGGGCAAATAAGATGTCGAAATTCTGGATCACCATAAAAGATCATGGACTATAACATACAAAAATCAAAAAAATTATGCTCATTTGACCATTAAAATGGTCTGTTTTGGTCATAAGGCCAACTTGTTCCATAGATAATTTCTTAACAGACGTCCACGAAAAAAAATTCAAAAAAAACTTGGACTTCTGGAATACCAAAAATCCATGAACGATAATTCACGAAAAATCGACAAAACATGGGTATGCCTTCTTTTGGACTAGTTTGACCTTGAAAATTAGTTATTTTTGTTGTCATGGAAAATGGCTCCATAGGTAACGTCATAACAGACGTCCATAAAAACTTTAGGCGAAAATGCATTGAAATTACGGATCACCAAAACTTCACAATTATAGCACACGAAAATCAGTAAAATTGAGGATTTACATACTTTGGGCTCGTTTGACCTTCAAAATGAACTATTTTAGCCATCATGGCCAACTATCTACATAATGAACGTCTTAACAAACGTCGACAAAAGATTTGGATAAAAAAAATCAGAATTCTGAATCACCAAAAAAGATCGTGGACTATAACACATAAAAATTGGTAAAATCAGGGGTTTACCTGCTACGGGGCACGTCTGACTTTTAAAATGATTTGTTTTGGTTGTCAGGGCCAACATGATCCATAGATAACGTCTTAAGGAACGTCCATGAAAAAATTGGACAAAACAGACGTTAAAATTCTGAATCATCAAAAATCCATGGACTATACATGAAAATTGGCAAAATGGGGCATACCTGCTTCAGGGCTCGCTTGATCTTGAAAATGGGTCATTTTGGCCGTCAGGGTCAACTGGCTCCATAACTAACATATTAACTGACGTCCAAGAAAAATTTGGGCAAAAATAACATCAAAATTTCGGATCACCAAAATCTATGGACTAGCACACGAAAATTGGTAAAATTGGACCTTCTTCGAGGCTCATTTGACCTTAAAATAGGTGATTTCGGCTGTCAGGGTCAACTGGCTCCATAGCTAACGTCTTAATGAATTTCCAAAAAAAATGGGCAAAAAAGACGCTGGATTCTAGATCACCAAACAAGATCGTGGACTATATCAAATGAAAATTGATAAAATGAGGGGTTGACCTTATCTAGGGCTTATTTGACCTTCAAAATGGTCTATTTTGATCGTCAAAGTCATTTAGCTCCATAAGTAACGTCTTAACAGACGTCCATGAAATAATTTGGTAAAAAAGACATTAGAATTTTGGGTCACCAAAAATACATAGATTATAGTATATGATAATCGGCAAAATGGGGTATACATGATTGGAGGCTCGTTTGACCTTAAAAATGGATCGTTTTGATCGTATGGGGCAACTGGCTCCATAGCTAATGTCTTAACGGACGTCCACGATATATTTGGACAAAAAAGACGTATTAATTTTGAATCACCAAAACTTCATGAAGTATAACACATGAAAATCAGTAAGATGAACCTTCTTCAAGGCTTGTTTGACCATTAATGGGTTATTTTGGTTGTCAGGATCAACTGGCTCCATATTTAACATGTTAATGGACGTCCACAAAAAAATGGATAAAAAGATATCGGAATTCTAAATCACCAAAAAGATTGTGGACTATAGCACACTAAAATCGGTAAAATATGGTGTTTACCTTCTTAGGGCTCGTTTGATCTTCAAAATGATATATTTTGACCATCAGAACCAACTAACTCCATAAATAACATTTTAACGGATGTCCATGAAAATTTTGGGCTAAAAAGACGTCAAAATTTCGAATTACCAAAAATCTATGGACAATAGTACATGAAAATTGGTAAAATGGGTTATACCTGCTTCGAGGATCGTTTGACCTTGAAAATGGACCGTTTTGGCCGTCTGGACCAACTGGATCCATAGCTAACGTCTTAACGAACGTCCATTAAAATTTTGGGCAAAAAAGATGTCGAAATTCCAAATCACCAAAAATCCATGATTTTTGTGTGTATAAGCCCATGGATTTGGCTCTCTGTAGCACCCAAAAAAATTCTTAAAAACTTTACGAGGATATTCATAATGAGTTGGAACTATCTCGTATACTTGAATTATTTTTTATGCATATTTTTGTATTTGCATGTTTTTTTAAAAATTATCCAAATTCCTCATTTTTTCTGTGTATTAGCTTATGCATCTAGGAGTACCAAAAAAAAATTTGAAAAAACTTTATGAAAACCTTCGTAATGATTTGGGGAACCATCACATATACTTACATCATTTCAATGCATATTTTTGCAGTTACATGCCAGTTTTTAGAAATTACCCAATTGTTTGATTTTTCGTGTATATTAGCCCATGGATTTGACTTCTAGGAGCACCCAAATTTTTTCCTAAAAAAACTTTATGAGGACCTGCTTAGAACCATCATATATACTCACGCCATTTTTTAACGCATATTTTGTATTTACATATCATTTTTTAGGAATTATCCAAATTTCTCAATTTTTTGCATGTATTAGCTCATCGATATGGCTCGCTGGAGCACCCAAAACATTTTCTGAATTTTTTTTTATGAGGACCTCTGAAATGAGTTGGGGAACTATTACGTATACTCACACAATTTTTTTAACGAATATTTCGCATTTACAAGCCAATTTTAGGAACTACCTAAATTTATCAATTTTTCGTGTGTATTAGTCCATGGATCTGGCTCCACGGAGTACCCAAAAGAATTTCTGAAAAAACTTAATGAGGACCTCCTTAATGAGTTGGGGAACCATCACGTATACTTACATCATTTTTTTAACGCATATTTTTGTATTTACCGGTCATTTTTTAAAAAAGTTACCCAAATTCCTCGTGTGTATTAGCACATGGATCCGCTCTCTCGAACACTCAAAAAATGTTTGTAAAATTTTTATGAGGACCTCTTTAATGAGTTGGGGAACCATCTTGTGTACTTACACCATTGTTTTAAAGCATAATTTTACATTTACATGTCATTTTTTAAGAATCACCTAAATTCCTCAATTTTTCGTGTGTATATGACTTCCGAAGTACCCAAAGTTTTTTTCTATAAAAAACTTTATGAGGCCATTTGAGTAAAACCTTTAGGTAATCCTCCCTATAGAGTTGGGGCAACAGTACGTGAAACTTCACTTTTTTGCACATATTTTGAGCATTTATGAGTTATTTATAAAAATTAGACAATTTTCTTAGCTTTGTGTCTGTTAACTCATAAATATTTGGGGTGATATGACTTTCAGAAAATTTTCTTACTAAAACTTTACTGAACCGTCAATAGGGAGTTAGGGAAGTACTCTGTGAAGCATGGCCATTTTTTTTTGTATATATTTTTGGCATTAAACGATTTTCTCTATTTTTCATGTGGTGTTAGCCCATGAATATTTTGGTGATATGACTTCTTGATTTTTTTTTGCTAAACCTTTACGAAACCCTCCGTATGGAGCTGTGAGAAGCAGTACGTGAAGCTGCCATTTTTTGCACTCATTTAACAGGAATTAGGCGATTGTCTCAATTTTTTATGTGTTAGCTCATGAATACTATAGTGATATGACTTTCAGATAATTTTTTTGCATTATCTTTATGGAACCCTCCGTGGGGACTTGGGGTGTTGTACGACGCACGTGAAGTCTCACCATTTTTTGTACATATTTTGGGCATTTAGAACAATCTATTTTACAAGAAATAGGCAATTTTTCTCAGTTTTTCTTGTATGTTAGCCCACAAATATTTAGGTGATAGGGTTTCCCAACTTCTTTTTTTTGCAAAACCTATATGAAACCCATCGTGGGGAATTGGGGGAGAAGTACGTGCAGGCTGCCTATTTTTACACCAATTTACTTAATTTTCATGTGTTAGCCCATGAATAAATTTAGAATATGACTTATAGGCGAATTTTTTCAAATTTTTTTATGAGCCCTAGTAATGAATTGGGAGACGATACATATAATGTTTGCTCATTGATAATATTGTATAAGAACTTAGAGAGAGAACTTTTATAATGTTCACATCTTGGGATGTTTATATGTTTATAGAAATACAACTAAGATATTCAAATGATATGCCAAACAAATCTTAAAGTTCACATCAAAATGTACTTTTTCAGAAGTGTTTGGAAAAAATACTTTTAATAAAAAAATACAATTTTGACCTGCCAAAAGACTTTCCAAGTTGCCCCTTTTTTTGACCTTTTTTGGCTTATAAGCAATTTTGTGTTTTACGAAACATGTAAACAAGTTAAAAATACTTGTAAGCTATCTTACCAAATACTTACTTCATAAATGGTATTGAACTAAAATATACCAGACAACTAATCTTATTAAGCAACTATTTTCAATGTAGAACTATTGCAGACTTCTTTCAAGCTGTTCTGTACAAATCAATTGCAGCTTTAACAATGCCTCAACTTTAATGACAAATCGCCTTTAACATCTACGAACAACCAATAGCCGATAACCTGAACATAACCGATGCAAGCTATGAGATCTTTGTACACCTAACAATCAACAAAACTGTATATGGAAGATTGAGTCCTTCGACGTTTCAAGAGGGGTCTAAAATTCTTCTGACCATTGCAGATTGCTTCTGAACCTCCATCCCATGGGACTTAGCAGCCACTATCAGAAATTGCAAGCATTCAGCATTTACTCCACCTTCTTAGCCTAATCAACCAAAAGATCCAATTGTAAAAAGGTCACATCCAAGAGTAAGTAATATTTTTGCATTACACAAATAACTTAAGAATTTCTTGTCGGAGATGCTCAAGTCTACAAGAATGTGAGGAAACATGGAAACCACAAGTCGGAAAACTCTATTAATGCTGCCAGTAGCTGAAGCAGCAATAGAGGATCTGGATGTGACATCCCCAGACGTCAGAATAAAACTATGGGAATGTCCAGTGCATGTAAAGAAAGATTTGCTAAAAGTAATAACTCATTCATTTACTAGATTGAAGTCAGGTAAATAATACTCTCTAGCTTGATTGTTTTCATGACTTCTTCTTTCGTATAGCATCTCAAGATAATGATACTATGTGATAATTTACCAAACTAGTTGTCAAGTGAACTTATCAAATTGGAAATGAAATGTGTTCGGTATATATAAAAAAAGGTAGTGTTAAAAAGATGCATTTCAATTATTTCTAGTTGTCCATTCCTTGGTTATTTGGAACGCTTTGCTTTTCCCACAAAGCTTTGATTTCAACTGCCTTTTTTACCTGCAATTGTAGGCAATCCCATCCATAAATTGTTCCAACACCATCCCTTTCTAAGTTACCGACCCAGAAAGAATGATAAAATCATCCTTCAGAGTGAATAGCTACCTTTTTATTAATTCACCACACTGTTAACTCGCATTCTATCTGGTGAACACTAAACCATGAAAGATACAGAAGAAATTACATTAGACATCGAAAAAACTGGCATCAATACAACCTAACAACAACAAGCTTATAAAGGCAACATGCTATGCATGTAGTTATTAACATCCCTCCTTATTCTTCTCAAACACTTGAAATGCATATTGATGTTAAAAGTTTTACCTAATCAACTGACCAGAAGACAGATTCTTTAGACAATTAGGGGCACTAAAATGTTTTTGAGGGAAAAATCTTCATTTGGAAATGCATGATATTTACACACCACAGTGTAAAGAGAAAGAGGGACAGCCACCATGGCAATTAATTTCTCCACCCTCAGCCACCCAGCTCCCAACTCATCCAAAAACAAAGGGACAAAAAAAGAAAAGAGAAGAAAAAGGAAAAGATGTGACTTACTGTATCCTGTGAACAATCTTTGGCTGCATGTGATATCTCATTAACAGTAGAACCACTGAACCCATTACTTGTATCATGTTTCTCTTTGTTGACTGCAAACCGAAGCTGCTTCTCCACAGACTTAAAGATAGATGTCCGTTTGGACCTTAATCGATATGGAGGAGAGGCATTAAATGCTTGACTGTTGTACAGACCACCATTGAAAGAATTTCTTGAAGAAACTCCATTATGCATGCTAGATTTGTGTGAGCTGTCATATTGGATCTCATCACGCGCATCAATAGGTTTTTCCATACGGAGATCTCCATCTGACTTCCCCATTTTATTAGTTGGCGTTGAAAGTTCACCTTGAGTCTTTCTTTTCCTTAATATGGAGGGCGTATTTGGGAAGCTTCTAGCAGCGATTCTCAGTACAGATTCAGGAGTTTGTGCACATAGGCTACGACCCTTTGTACTAGGTGGAGTGAAGAAACCATCCGGTGATGGGCTTGGACTTGCATCAGATTCACATTGTGCCCGGCAGATATTTAGAAGATCTGAATCCAGCAGAATACAACTTTCTGACCTAGGTGGTTCATAGCATAACATACCACATGTAGGGATTTCACAAGGAAATGGTGCTTCAAAAACTTGTAATCGGCCTACTGCACTATCCATGTTCCATCCTTCATACCTGTTTTCTGATTGAGTACTTGGTTTAATGTGTTGAATAGCATCTTCTTCTGGTGATTGAGATTCCAACCTGACGACTTCAGAATCAGTGGACTCAGTTTGAGGACCACCATTGGAAGCACTGATTTCTGCCACCTGCCATCGATTTTCTATTTTACATGTGTCTGTAGTTCCTGATGAAGCTACTTCAGCTCCTTCTGATGTTTTATTTGACCAAACTGGCAACTCTTCAGCTTTAGCTGTTCCAGTAGCAGGTGGAAGATTTCCAGTAGCTACATAAAAATCTAACTTCTTCTTCAAGGAGCTGTTCCAATGATTCTTGATACCATTATCAGTCCTGTATAAATTAGGCCCGGGAATGATCAAGATTTGAAGTGAAGAGACATAGGGTACTATGAATTGATTCAACACTAGCAAATTCCTTTATAGGCTATAATTGCAGTGGCACAAAGTTTTGAGTTAACTTCAGAAGCCAGCCAAAGTCAAGACCAGTATTATTTTCTCTACTCGTTGGGACATAGACTGTCATAGACAACCCATGAAAAAGGTTATCCACTGATAACTAGAGATGGCAATTGGGGCGGGGGGTGAGCTTTCATTTTCAACCCCACCCGCATGAACCCACCCGCATAATTTTTTTAATATTTTTTCTTTTTCTAGTTAAATTTGATACTAAAAATAAAATAGATAAAAATTAATTCATTTATCATTAAGTTATATTAATTTAACAGGATAATGACTTAAAACTTATTTTTTAGAAGTCAACTAGGAAACATGTAAGAAATTGTATGATTTCTTATTGAATCATTATCTTGAATATTTTAGTAGCTTTAAAAATATTATCTTAATAAATAATTTTCTATCACTCTTATAACATGTAGAAAGTTAAAATTAAGTTTGAGCCCACATAAAATTACATATACCCGCCCCAGGCCACACAACCTTAAACCCGCTCCACCCCACATAGCCTTAAACCTACACCACCCCACCCCATTGCCATCCCTACTGATAACCTTTTAGATGGCGGAAAAGTCTTGCTTTAACTTCAGTAGCTAGCCATCTTAAGAGCCAAACTCAAGGCCAATGATATTTCCTCTACACGTTTGAACATAGACAACCCGTATAATCACTGGGGCAGACATATCTTAGAGAAAAGTAATTCCCCATATAGCAGTAAAGTTAACAAGACATTACGTTCTTAGCCCTTGGTCCTCAGCCTTAACAACTAAAACTACCTTCTACCCTCTACAATCATTTAGCAAAAGACTGATGATATGACATAGTTACATGAAGCCATGTGCTTTTATAAACTTATAGATGAGGTCTTTGGAGTATGGTGGCCACAAGACACACTGGACAATTAGAAGCATAAGCCACTGTCTTAATACGCTTATTTCATTAGCTCTTTGATAGTGGCATTGTTTTCAGCCGAAAAGAAGAATAATTGACCAGAAGCTTCCGATATAATCTTCAGGAACCTTCTGTACTCCCTCTATCCCAAAAGGGATCTTCAGGAACCTTTTGTACTCCCTCTATCCTAAAAGGATCTTCACGAACCTTTTGTACTCCCTCTATCCCAAAAGGACTACTGGTTCAAGAGTTTAAGGGTCGACCCTTGTAATCTTTTGGGATGATTTCTCACATCAAGTGATTGATCTTTGAAACAATTTTTTACATATTACTAGTTACTAGCTATATAGAAGTGTACTATAAACCACACTTTTCAGAAGTTAAAGATATTTAGGAAATGTTGGACTAAACCATAGTCAAAGAATCTACTAACATATTACGGGATCAGGTAATTTTTAATAAGAAGGCTTCAATATGGAAGCCATTCAGAGCTCTTCTCTTTATTCAACTGAATGAAAAAACTAGCCATTCTTCTCTTTACATTATCTTTATGCTGAATTTATTACCTTCCTGGCAGCACTTTAGCAATTTCAGCCCACTTGTTACCATGGATCCGATGAGCATCTATAAGCGCCCGTTCCTCCTCCAGAGTCCAAGCATCTTTTTTGATATTGGGATTCAAATGATTGTGCCATCTGATCAAATTAAAAACAATAACCATTAACCCATAATAACCAATCAAATAGTAGGCTTTATTATCGGACAAACTGTTAGACAAACAAAGACAAGTTGCTAAAAATGAACTTGAGAACAAGGACATCACTATGAATCAGAGCCTCGTGAACACAAAGCACTTGTATTGGGAGTAAGATGGATAGACACGCACTACTGAAGCTAAAGCACTTACAGCTAACAACAGAAGGGAAGTTGTCAGCAGATTAACTGTTACTAAGTTGGGCAATAAATCAACAGAAGCCAAAGCTGGTCATATAACAATTCATTAATACAAGAGCTTATTCAGTGGAATCATAGCAAAGACAGTGACATTACATGTATGTATATATATATTTAAACTATTTGTGATCCTACCTCTCACGACACTGCTTCCCTATTCGACCAGTCAATGATTTAGCTATGACAGACCATTTTATAGGCCCATACTTAGCAACCAGTTCAATGATCTTATCATCCTCCTGTTAACAAAAAGCCAAAAAGCATCAGGAATCATCCAGAGAGTCCAGGTACGATTCAGATTATCAGATCAACACAGAGGGAAACTAAAAAGTAGGAAGCAAACAAACCTCCCGAGTCCAGGGTCCTTTAACAAGTTCTGGATTGATGACCTTCTGCCAGCGATGCAGACATTGCACTTCCGATCTATCCGGGAAGAACTCAGCTGCAAGTGAATCAATATTTGGCTAAATTTACATTTTCATATGAGTGGATAAAGTGTGTTACCCCATGAATTCAATAAGAATCGATCACATACAAGATGATAGCCACTTGGACCGACTTACAAATTGGTCAGAAAAGTTAAAAGACTTCAGAGATCGACAAAGTTAAAATCTATCCTTTGATACAAGGCTATAATTTCCTGCTACCAAGCACCCAAGAAACTAGGATTCAAATCCTAACAGAGACAAAAAACACTAGATATGATTACTTCTCATCTAACTGTCTTGGTGAAGAGAGTAACCCGATACCTATGCTGATGGAAGGTAGCAGTAGCCAGATAAATCTAGGACTCTAGGTGTGTATAAGCCGGCCTGAAAACTACCACTGTGGAATTTACTTTTATAAAACTCCAGCCAACAATTAGTAATCTAAGTTGAAAGAACATCAACATTCGGAAAAATGGGTGCTTCGTAGCAGTTTCCTCTTGTATTTTTCCTCGCCATTAACGAGCTGCATCATAAAATGGATGCACGCTGCATATCCAATTTTCCAAAAGAGAAGGTCCAGATTTACCCCTAAACTTTTGACTAGGGTTTGGAATCACCTTCAGATTGGAGCTTTATGAAGGACCAAGGGAAATGATAAGACAATTTCCTAAATGGCATGGTAAAACTAAACCAAAATTCTAATGGAGGGCAAAGTTTCTGAATTTCAAATAGTACATGGGCGAATTTGACCCCTTTTCCCTATCCAAATTGCATAAACAAATGCCTATATCCAAGCAACCAAAACATATAAGTAATGATATGCATGAATATATTGACTTGGCATGTCATTGAAGATGCACTAAGAACATTATGGCACCCAGACAAACATCCAGCAAAGTTCATATGGCAATATATTCATGAATAGGACCAAGCACTGATCAAGTGCATTGAATTGCATCATCAAATAAGGCATATAGCAATATTTCCACATCAGACACCTATTCAATTCAAAGCATCTCGACATGTCAACGTGAACGAAGTTGCCTCCTTAGAAGCTAACACTTGCAGCACGATATTGTCCTATTTGTTGTTAGAAAAGAGCTAAGAGATAATACCTATTTTCTTCCAACATTTCCCTCTGTAAACTGAAACAGCCTGTTTCAAAGTATCATCCTGCGGCAAAGGAGATTTTATCTAATCAATACGTAGTTCCAAGGAGCAAAACCAAAAGCTGAACTTTCTATTTAAAACAAAAAAAAACAATTATAAAATAATTCCAACTGGTATAGGATAACAATGATATTGAGGGAGTGAGGAATGTACAAGCATCAAGAATTGTACATTCACAACTCATTATGCCAAAATAAAACTGTTCCAGTGTTCTCCTTTTACTAGTAACAGCAAGTAGTATTCACAGTCGAAAATTTTTAAATTGCGATAACCTAGCTAAGGATTTTAAGCTATTGAGATATCTCGCGGAAGAGATTATTCATAGAAATATAAAGAATTCTTTTCACCTCCTCAGGAGTCCAACCACCCTTTGCTCGCCTTATTGGACCAGTGGTTCTCCTGCAAAATCCACACAAATAAAGCAGAAAGTGTAAATTTTAAATTTCCATCCAGGTCTTTAGAATAAGCACAAAATACATGATATCACAGAATCCCCATCATTGAGTAATTTTGCTTCAAGTGATTGTCTGTCTGCTTTGGCTGGGTTACAAGAGATAGTAGCGCAAACCACTTAGCTACTTTTGGATATTGTTGACCAGGACAATTTTAGTACTATTTCTACTAATAAGCTTGATAGTTAGGCAATGTTCAATCACTTACTTATATCTCATAAGTGGATTCCACTCAGTTTGCTCTTTTTCACAACGTTCAACTATGCTCCGTTACAAATTCATCAGGGTTGGGGCTAATGAACTCTCTACATGCAGCAGCTCTATTCAAGTTCATTATTCAGAGGATTCATCATAGTTAAACACTTAGTTATTATACATTGATTGACAACCTACCGCAATCATCTTCCTTTATCCAGTGTGCGAGCAGCTATACTTTGCTCGCTCACACATAGTTAGCTCTAATCTTATCCATTACTGATCTAAATCAAACCGTGAAAAACAACAATTAACAATTATGAAACAACATGCACAGAGATACAATTTTGGAAATCCCAAACTTTCAGCCGAAACACTTAAAAATAGTCATGAATTTTGTTATTGTTGAAAACCAAATATGACCCCAACTGTACAAGGTTCAATTCTAGTTGTTACCCACCTAAACAAATTATCTCCATTATGTTCAGCATAACTGATTCACTAATATATTTTCCTTACATACTTGATTTTATCATACTTAACTTGAGCTGAACCTTCATCACAAGGTAGGGTTACGATTGCATACAGCACACACCACTCTACCTAGCTAAACAAATTTAGCAGAGTAAGAAAAAAAATTTTACCTGTGAGTTGGCGATGCAGGGGTTGGGCTAGATACTGCTGGTGACCTTAAAGTAACACTACCACTATTTTCAGAAACAGACGAACTCGAAGCAGCAGCTGATTGCTTATTCTCAGTACAGCACTCCTCTACTTTCATTTCATCCATTTTCCTCTTACCATAACCTTTACAATAACCAATTGAATCCAATAATCAGCAAACCAAAAAAAAAAAAAACTTCAAAGAAAACAAATACCCAACTAAGTAAAACTCCTTATAATCCCAATAAGTAACTTCGCAATACAATTACTTGGAATCAAACAATCCCAGATCCCACAACCCCATCTTCATATCAAATTAAAAACAACCCAATCCCAAAACTCAACACCCATCAAAAAAATAACCAAAACTCAATTCGAATTAACCAAAATCAAGTTGAATTAGATGAAATCAAAGCTAAAATTGATCATAAATCAGTCATAGATTCATAGAAAAAACCAAACTTTTCACGAAATTTCAAGAATTCAACATAAACAAACCTCAAATTAACAGAAAAATGACAAAAAATCAGCTAAAATTCTTCGAAGATCGAACCCTTTGAACCCCAAAAAGAAAAAAAAATCTTAAAGAGTTGCTAGTGAGAGAAATTGAGAAAACCTTTGCCCGTTGAATGACACAAAAAAGTAAATTATTTTTTTTTTTTTTTTGTACATAACGAATATATGGAGAAAGGGTAATTGACGGCGCCGTTAATTAATCGTTAAGTTTTTGTGCTGTTGGAGATGAAAAGGCTGTGAAAAATGATTAACGCCGTTAACGGTTTTATTGAGGGTACGTTAGGAGACAAAAGTTTGAACATCAAACGGCACACTTTTGAGGGATTAATAAATGTGGTGTTTACCCTTCCCGGGCAATTCTTGACCGTTAGATTAGAAATGAGTGGTGGAGATTTAGCGGAATTTGGCTTCATATCTTCACGTTCGATAGAACTCAATAAATTTGACTCAAATATTGTGATCACCATATGATATAAATGAGAGAACCTTTGAATTTGACATAAATTGTTAGTTTCATGTCCTAATTATTGATAATTTTAAAAGGGAAAAAGAATAAATATACACCGAAATATCGTAAATAGTATGCAGATATCCTCAGTACTTTTAGGACATGGGTGTCCCTGCCGTCTTAAAACTAGAGCATATATGTTATTCCGTCTAACGAAAGACTGAATAGGGACACGTGACGCAATCTAATCTATTGATTTGATATTTAATAAATGTCGGATCGGCAGATAAGATTATTACATGTGTATGTTCATTAGTATAAATGGTATATGCTTTAGTTTTTTTACGACAAAGGCACCAATGTCCCAAAAGTATATATGACGAAGGAAATTTGCATATCATTTACGATATTTCGAGGGTATATTTATCTTTCTTTCCATTTTAAAAGTACTTATCGACTTGATTAGTAAAATTTAGATGCACCTTCAATACCTCTAATATGTCACGTGACATAGTAAGTGGTCTTAAATTTTTGTGGGTGCATGAGACTTCTTAATAATAAAAAATTAGAGAAATGATGAAAACACCTCTAAATTTGATGAGAATTTAAGGATATATTTCTATTGAAGGATCGGGGGTTCATTTAAGTTCAATCAATCAAATAAATAGATGTTTTTAAAGTTATCATCAACAGTTTGAGAATGAAATAAATTATTCACGCCAAATTTAAAAGTATTTTTAATATTTCTTTCTATATAAATTACTCAAAAATCATAAGTTGATCATCACAATTGTGAATTTTAGCTTATGTACTTTAATTTGACCAAGTATTGTGCTACGTTTTCCTCTTCTATTTCATAATAATTTTCTCGTAACAAAATGCCTATCTTCCCCTTCATTTTATTTGCCGTTCATCTTTTTCTTTATATTGATACTTTTAAAATTAAACACATTAATTATTTATTAGCAGTTTTAACACTTATATCGAAGCACAATTACTATAATTATAATATACTTAATGTAATTTTATAATTAAGCGAGTTTTAAGAAAGTATAGTATGTACATAGACCTTATTCCTATACGTAGCAAAACAATTTTTACTCAAAACGCAATTGCTTATTTATTTAAGGGCTTGCACTTTATTTACTACATAGTATTAGTTAATCCTAACAAACCTTTTTATTAAGAGAAAAGAAGTACTTGGTAAATGTTTTGCTTAAATTTAATAAACAAAAAAAATTATGATTTCGAATCTATATTCAATAAATCTAATTTAATTTGTTTGTGATGAAAATGTCTTTAACTGTTTATCAGTCTCTAATGAGAAAAAATTTGATAGCATTTATTAATGCATGATAGGTTCGTACCATTTTTCTTTTGCTAAACGAGTAATAAATTCACGTGACAGAATATATATATATATATACATATAATACTCGAGCTAATAAGATCATCAAAGCAATCCCAACTAGGGTGCAATTAGGTGGTTGGGTTATATTTAGATGGGTCGAAATAGATCAAGAAAATAAATATGTCAAGATCCAACTTAATTTAAAATTTTGGGGTCAAAACGGGTTAGATAACAGATCATAATTAATTCGCCCAATTTTTACTAAATCTTAATAGCTTCATTTGTTATTTTATAAGCTTTTAGTATCAACTATATATAACACATAAAATCAAATATATATATATATATATATATATATATATATATATATATATATATATATAAGATTTCTCAAAAAAATTGATGGGCTAAAATTAATTGAGCGAACAAATGAGCGGAACAATAACCAGTCCAAGCTTAAATAGGTTGAATCGAATTGGGTGGGTTGAATTTAATTTTGCCACGCTCCCAACAAGTTTAGGCATTGCCTAAGTTTGACTAATGTATGATATTTATAGTGGAAACTTTCTATTTTTTTAATCTAAAGATATAAATTTGAAAAATGAATTGAAAGTTATAAACATCATCGTAGATATTTTGAGCATGCGTTGAGTGATATTTTTTAAGAAAAGTATTTGAAGTTAATTTTTCTTTTTTTAAAAACACAATATATGTTTAAAATAAAATATATTTGATTTACCTTAAGATTAGAATGACACTATTTTTATTTATTTATATACAACCATCGCTTTCTGTGGTTTATTAATATATATTTAAAATAAAATATATTTAATTTACCTTAAGATTATAATGACACTATTTTTATTTATTTATATACAACCATCGCTTTCTGTGGATTATTAATATATATTTAGAGTGTGTTTGGTATGAAGGAAAATGTTTTCCAATTTTCTCATGTTTGGTTGGGGCAAAAGTTTTGGAAAATATTTTCCAAATCAACTCATTTTCCTCAAAATTAAGGAAAATGACTTCCCTTCAAAAATTAAGGAAAACATTTTCCAAAGCTCTCCTCCAATTTTAAATTACATTTTTTTGGGAAAAACATAAATTTAAAAAAAAAAAAATTTCAATTTCAAAATTTTATTTTTTCACCGATCTCTGACCACCTTCCCCCTCTACCCCCCCCCCCCCCCCCCCCCCGCCCCCAACACCACACCCTCCAAAAAAAAAATTATTTTACTTTTTAAAAATATTTTCAACTCCAAAATTTTATTTTTAAGCTCCTACCGCTCTCCGCCCCCGGCAATCCCCCTACCCACCCCTACCAACCCCAAAAAATAAATTTTATTTTTTAAAAATACTATCAACTTCAAATTTTATTTTTCATTCCTACCTCCTCCCTCTGCCCCCCCCCCCCACCACCACCACTACCCCACCCCTTATCACCACCACCCAAAAAAAAAATATTTTCAATTTCATAAATTATTTTGTATTCTAGTAAAAATAAAAAAATTCCTCAAAAATATTTTTCATTCATAAATCAAACACTAAAAATTATTTCCGAAAATATTTCTACTCACCAACCAAACATGAGAAAATAAGTCAAAATCTACTTGTTTTCCAGGAAAACATTTTCTAGGAAAACATTTTCCATGGAAAACATTTTCCTTCATACCAAACACACCCTTAAAATAAAATATATTTAATTTACCTTAAGATTATAATGACACTATTTTTATTTATTTATATACAACCATCGCTTTGTGTGGATTATTACTTTTTGTTATGGTAAAAATCAACTTGATGAAATACCAAAAATGAAGTGGACAAAAACCTACCTCATTTTAATATCAATAAGAAGAAATCTTATTCCTTGCATCCAAAATAGATACAAAAATCACATTAGTAATTTGATGCTCAAACTTGACATATATACCTTAAGCTTTTGATCTTGTGACTTTTTTTTTTTTACAAGGATAAAATAAAACTTAGGATCTCATCAAGTGTTTAAATTATAACTACAATGCACAATACTTTGATCTTAGAGTATGACTTCTTTACTTTGCACCGGTAATCTTTACACTTTCTTTGGATCATTGTTACCAATTGTTTCATAATGTATTGTATTATATTGTCTGTATTGTATGATAGATATATTGTTTGGCTAAATTGTATTGTTTGTTGTTGTTTAGTAACATTCTAATTGTTTGGTTTGATTGTATCGTACTGTATTGTAATTTATAAATTTACTTAAATATTCTTAATTATTCTAGGGTAGTTTGAAATATTTTGTAAAAATATAATTGAAAAAAGAAATTAAGTAACAACGGGAACACACCAAATTGGTTGTTCCATAAATTAGGGGTTTCCATTGTTACGAAACAACGAAATTTAATAATACTGTACAATACACTTTAAGTAACAATCAAAACAAACATTATAGGTACAATACAATATAATGGATAGCAATGATCCAGACATAGTGTTAAGATTTAAGACTAAAATGATCATATTTTTCATACATTATGAATTATTTTAGTTACGTGGTATATTTAAAAGACTAAACTAATCATTTTTCATACATCTAAGGACTATTTTGGCTATATGAAGGGAGTAAAACATTCCAAACTCCATACAGTAAGGACCATTTTGATAGTTTTCTAGAGTACTTTATTGATTACTAAACATGTAGATATCAATGGTAATAATCTAAAAAATGAAATTGCAGCTTGTTTAAGCACATTCATTATTGGTTTAATACCACATCATTTTCACAAACATAGCCACAAAAGAAATGCATTATTAATGGCAACCTAAGACACTAAGAACCACCAAAGAAACTCTAGATAGAATACAAGAGGTAGCCAAATAATGTTTTATATCATACTTATATTTCTTGCTTATTAAGTTACAAATGAGTGACTCATATATATACACTCGTCATCTCGTCATCTAGTGTGTAAATAATATTTTCTTTTATCTCAATTTATGTAAGATAGTTCAAATTCAAGACTTGTTTAAATCTTGAAACTCTGAAAACTACCACACGATGGAAATAATTGTGTACGAGTTCCGATCTCTAGATTTCTCTACAAGTCTAGATTCTTCCATGACCTTTTTGTTTGGGGTGTCTTTGTAGACTTTCGTGGCTTTAGAATATTTTACCAAGTGCTAGGGTCCCACACATAGTCTCCTACGTAACAAAATACATGTTAGTCTCCTACCTGACAAAATATGTGTCAAATGAGAGTGTTTTGAACCTAGACTTGCCCTAACTCACACTTCTTCAAACTCACATATATCTTGACGTGGTACCAGAGCAGGCAAAATTCGATGTTGATGCAGCTTATCGAAACTAAGTAATTTCAACAACAATAACATACTAGTGAAATTTTCATATGTGAAGAGCGTACGTCGACCTTACTCTACCTAGTGAGATAGTAAATCGAGTGAGCATAAATATACATATGAAACCTCACTAGAATTTCAGAAAACTCTATATACGAATCCATAATTTAAAAAGTACAATGATTTCAGTGTTAAAAACCTTAAAGGTCGAAACTAAACAAGTCCATAAAATTGGCTATGGAGTGCAATTGCTAAAATGAAAGACTAGATGGGTTGGGATTGGGCCATGCAAACCCGTAACCAACGGCAAAAGGCCCAAACACTTTAATTCAAAAAAAAAAAATTCAAAACCCAAGACCGCCATTTGAGAATTTGAAATTGTACTAATCTCAAAACGAACTCTTTGTAATTCATTTCTCTCACATACACACAAATTGTTAGAAAAGGGAAAAATAATTGAGAATTTTGGAGTTGATCTTCAAGCTTAAGGTTCGTATATCTTCAAAAATAATCCATTGATTTTTTGGTGTTTTTTTTTGGGTTTTTTCGGGGACTTCGAAGGGGATTACAAGGTGGGGAATCGAAATCTTAGGAATCAGGTAGTTAATCAACTAAAATACTAAGATTCTCGTGATTTTGATGTTTCTTAGTCTATTTTGGTTTTAATTTGTGATAACTCTAAATTTGATTATTCTTATGGGAGAAGAAATGGATTTACTGTCTGTTCAAGAGAGTGATTTGTTTATTTAAGTTGTATTATTACATACTCTATTAGTTTAAAAGCAAATGTTAGTGAATCGAACTTGAACCTTGATATAAATGGATGGCTAAGATAGGAATTTGGTACAATGTTGATTAAAGGGAACATTTTTGAGCTCAATTCTATGTAGAATAGTTAAAAATCCAAACTTTATGAGGTTTTTAAAAATTATTTCACATTCTAGGGTAGGTTGTGCCATAGGGGGATCAGGGTAGTAGGTTAGCAGGTAGTAGAGTTGTCTAGCTAATCCCTTCATATTGTAGTCGTAGTATTACTCTTGTCCTTCTAGTTTTGTTACTGTATGTTGTTTCTTGTACTTCGATTAGTGTATTACTGGTTTGTTATGAGTTTACCTCTGTTATTTCTTTTTCTGGATTGCTTTGGTTTGTTTTTCCGTGAGCTAGGGGTCTATCGAGAATGATGTCTCTACTTTTGAGGTAAGGGTAAAGTCTACGTATACTCTACCCGCAGAACTCACTTTATGTGACTACACCGGATCCATTGTTGTTGTTGTTATTCCTAAATAGGTGTTTAACTAGTTTCAGATAAACAAGACGAATAAAGACTAAAAGAAAAAGGAAATATCCCATTATGCTTAATTATTCATAAAACAAGTCAAACTTTAAATCGATTTATGCTCTCAGTTGAAACTCTTTTGTGATCCTTCCAGAAGTAGATGAGTTGTTCCATAAAAATAAGAAACATTTGTTCAAAAGATTTTATCTGGCATGCTGTTTATTGAAAAAGACAGTACTTTGTTCAACAAGACTGCATTTTTAAATGCTAATGTTATTTATTTTATTGCTGTTATATAAACAGGTTCTGTTGTCCCTGACATAAATATGCAAATGAATGGTCTTAAAGGATGTCAAACAGAAAACTTGCCAACTCCTGGAAGAGTACAGCAGTTAGAATCCTCAGTGGTCACAAAAGTTAGAGTTATTGTTAGAGTTCGCCCTTTTCTTTCACGAGAAATTAACTCGATAGGTGGAAACCCAATCTCTTGTGTCTCTGTTCTCAACTCAGAATGTGAGCGTTCTGATGATGTCACAGTTCATCTCAAAGATCATGAAACTAGGTAAGTTTTTTCTCAATTGTTGGCATTTGTGAAGATTAAAGCTGTCTCACTACAACCTTATCCTGGGAACTTTTTGTTTTTGACTTTAGTCGTAATGAATGCTACAAGTTGGATGCATTTTTCGGACAAGAAGATAACAATATAAGCCAAATATTTGGCAAAGAAGTCAGTCCTTTGATCCCCGGGATATTAGAAGGTTACAATGTAACGATATTTGCTTATGGTGCTACAGGGAGTGGCAAAACATACACCATGCAGGTATGTTTCATTTGTCTACATAACACAGCTTGCTCCATCACTCGGGCAAGTGGACTAGATGCTAAAATATACTCGTGGAGTAGGAGATATATATTGAGTTATAAGTTATAACAGACCTACTCAATGTTTCTTTTCAAGTCTTTTGCTGCTCTATAACTTCTATAGCATAGATCCATGATTGAGCAAAAGACATATCAGACTTTTCAGATTGAAACCATGCATATGCTTATCCCATATATGCAGCCGTTGGTCCTAATCTAGAACTTCTCCATTTGACCTCTACTATAGTTCCCTTCAGGCCTTCCTAAATCCTAATTCTTGGATGTACCTGTGAATTGTTTTGAAAAACTTTGTTGCTGATGCAGGGAACTGAAAACCTCCCTGGTTTAATGCCACTTGCAATGTCCTCTATTCTCTCGAAGAGTCAGGGGAAAAGTACCGTAGCAATATCATACTATGAAATTTACATGGATAGGTGCTATGATCTACTTGAACTTAAGGAGAAAGAAATTTTCATATTGGACGACAAAGATGGGCAGATTCATCTCAAAGGACTTGCACAAGTTGCTGTCAGTTCAACGTCAGAGTTTCTAGAAGCATTTTCTCTTGTGCGGTTCAGAGGAGAAAAGTTGCACATACGGGCGTTAATGATGTCTCTAGCAGGAGCCATGCTGTGCTCACGGTTTATGTTTCTACTCCAAGTTGTGATGATACTGGAAATATCATTACTGGGAAGTTGAACCTTATTGACTTGGCAGGTCTTAAAAATTTATTAAATTTAACCATGAATTGTTTTAAGAATATATTGAACTGAAAAGTTACTCTCATATTGTAACTCAAATGTCACTGAATTAGGTAACGAAGACAATAGAAGAACTTGCAACACTGGGATTCGTCTACAAGAGAGTGCTAAGATCAACCAGTCATTATTTGCACTATCAAATGTGATTTATGCATTGAACAACAATCAACCACGAATTCCCTATAGAGAAAGCAAATTGACAAGGGTATTGCAAGATTCTCTTGGAGGAACAAGCCGTGCTTTGATGGTTGCTTGCTTGGTAGGATATTGTATATATCATCTCTTGCCTTTGAGTTCCATGAATGCAACAGTGTTCTTAACATTGTCAAATGTCAACTGTTTCATTTGTTCATAGAACCCTGGGGAGTACCAAGAATCTCTTCATACAGTTAGTTTAGCAGCCAGGTCAAGACATATATCCAATTTTGTTGCCTCAGCACAAAAAGGAGATACTCCAAAGGTCAAAATCGACATGGAGGCAAAGCTCCGATCATGGTTAGAATCTAAAGGCAAGACAAAAAGTACTCAGAGAATTGGGGCATTTGATTCCCCATTAACCAGCAAAACTCCAAATTCCATATGCTCTACCAGAAAGCTAGGTCTGTTTGGGAGTTCTTGCAAGCAAAAATCTATCAGTAATCAAGGAGCTTCAAGCATAAAAAAGAGGTAAGAGATTACTCTATAATCTTGTTGTATTTACCTGCCTTTGATTTTGATGATTGCTTAACTATGTTGAACAGGAATCCAGATGGAGCTTGTAAAAATTTATTTAAAAATGGACATCGAGCGAACACAATAGCAGAGGTAAAAAACAAAATGAGAACTATAATTTCTCCCTAGCTGGTTTTGAGTTTATGATGCCCACTCCGTCTTAAATTGAATAAATCCATTGACAGACTTGATTCAGGGTAGGTCTTTTGTTAAATTTCTTAGCTACTGTATATATGATGTGATTCCATTTCTTTGAATGAGATGAACTGGTAACCATTAAACTTAACTATCTCAATTCCACTTTGAGTTGATGTAACGTCTGATAGCTTGATAAGCTCTCAAAGAAAACAACAATTCCTAAATTTTTGTCAGCTTTATCACAAAGAGAATCACTCAGTTGGTATGTGATAACTGATAATTAACAGCTAAAAAGAATTTTGATGTGAACTTTTTGAAAGGACAACAGAACAACTTGATCACACTTCTCGTTATAGCAGAATTGGATTCAATTGATAAATCTTTTTAAGTTGGATTTCTGCATTAATGTGCAAATGCAGGTTCAGGACCTTGCTGATACAGGTGGACAAAGAGAAGAGAAGAAATTTGAGGTTTTCGCTGAGAGGGTTATGCCTGATTCTAATACAGCGGTGCATGGTAAATGACCATTTATAATAATCACATCTCAGTATTTACAGTCTGCCACATGTATTCTTCACCCCAATTCTATATAACTGACTCATATTAAGCTACAAGCATGTGACAGTCTTTCCTATCATATATGTGCCAAAGCTAGTTCTAGTGTTCTCCTCCATCTTTTCCTCCCAGAGAGTGTATAGTAATGGTTATTCTACCTCAATTCATATGAAACTACAGCAACAAGACAATTTTTCAGTTATTTGCAAACTTTCACCGATTATACCTAAAACATTTGATCTTTTTAACCATGAGTTATTTTCACGATATTAGGCCCTATGAGTTTCTTGTTTTTTCATATATAAGACTGCACATTCCTTTGCATGACTTGTTATAATCAAATTCTCATTTTTCTTAAACTTGCTCGTCCTGTATAAACCAGCATCTGTTCATGGATGGCACAATCTTAGGCCCATTTCAGAAGATTTTAATTAGTTGAATCCACTGAGCTCCTGGTGTGCTTCCCCCTTTTTCAAGTAGTTTAAGGGTCACTACACAATCATTTCCTCTACTCCACTATAAAATCCTGAAAATAGCACTCATCTTTGTGTTCTTTCACATACAGCATTCATACTACTATTACATCATGTAATTGAAGCATGCCTGCCTACTCCCGTACCGTAACCCATCTAGACTAATGTCTAAATCTTGTCATTTACATATGTAACTTAGTTGGAGTTTATTTGTCTAATTAGCCCTTTTTACAGATAGGTATAAAAATTCGTAGTTAGAACTTTTCCAATATATAAATATAAAACATCTTGCTTACAGGCAGTCAAATAAACTTTGACTATTTTTGTCTGTTTGGTCTTGTGTAGATGAAGAAATTAATGGAGAGGAGAAAGTGATCATGGTTGACTGTTTGAAATCCCTTAAAGCATGTGAGGTTACCCCTAGGAAGGTCCTTTCTCCCATCAACTCCAACGTAAACAATGAGAACTTGTCCACGAAGGACCAAATACACCTTATAAGCAATCAACAGACTCCTATGTCAACCTTTGCTTTAAGCAGTTTTGATGAGAATATAGCAGCGTTAGGAACTCCACTAGATAAATTTGGTGCACGAAGTTCCAACTTGAAGGTGAGCACGGAATCCTTTTGTTTTATATTCTGATTGTTTAGCATTTCTGCTTATAATAATTCTTTGTTGAGTATACAGAACTCTCTTGTCCAAGAATACATTGAGTTACTGAACACAGCTAGCAAGTGAGTGTTTTTTGTCTTCATTTCCTTTTTATTTTTTCTATTTCTTCTTTCTGCATCGAGACTTAACATTATTATGTGCTACATTGTGTCAGGGAGGAACTCATGGCCATAAAGGTATGTTATTAATCTCTTCTCACAATTCTAACATTCGCAATCGCTATACCAACAATAAGTTTTCACCATTTTTGCATGATATTAACATCTTATCGCTTAAACTAGCTGTGATCTTTTATTGCATCATTCAGGGAATTGGACAAAAGATGGCTGAATACATTACTGATCTAAGGGAAACAAGCCCCATGAAATCAGTAAGAAACTCTTTTTAACATATATGATGTTAAAGATTCTTGATTTGTCACTGCATAAAAAACTAAGCCTACCTGTCTGGTTCTTGCAGCTAGATGACTTGGAGAAGATTGGATTGACATCAAAACAGGTAATTCAACGCGATGATCTGCATTTTCATTCTATTCCTTTTTCTCGTGTATTCTCATAAAGTATTTGTCTCTAGGTACATAACTTATTCAGGTGGGCTGCAAGAGGAGTATTGGAATGAAAAACTTCTCTGCAACATCTTGTTGTTTGTAGGATCATGTAGAAGAAAGATTGTGTTTCTGGCTAGAATTTTAATTTATCTTTGTGATATTATTTATGAGTAGTTGGATTTGAGGGCTTGTGTTAATCAGCTTATAATACTAAGCTCAGGCTAGAACTGGACAAGAAATTTACCTCCTTTCTACTCAAATGGCTTGTATTGTACTAATTCCAACCATAAAATATTTCAGCATTATTATACTTTATATCTCTTGGGTATTATTTTTGTTAGATAGCTTTTTCCTATTGTGAAATTTGATACAATTGTGGCTATCTTTGTGCTTATTATACATTGGTCCAACATGGATATGGTAAGCAAAGTCACAAAAGAAAAATGGAGAATGGAATCAAACTCGACTCAGCTCGAAGAGCACTTTTAGTCTGTGCTGATGAATGAAAACTCCTCTATCAAGCGGATCTTCCCTTTTCCCCGAATAAAATTTACATATTTGCAAACACTATATGCTCTCCAACTACACCCAATGGAATTTAGGTTTTACCAAAACCTAAAAGATTTAGCCTAGAAACAGGAAACATTATCAAGGAAGTACTTGAATTAGTTGAAACCATAACACATATCCAAACTTATATGTTAAAATTAACAGATGCAGAGATGTTCATGTTTACACAAACCATTTTACTGGTTACTTACACATAGACTCCATTACTATATTTCTTATTACAGGGAAAAAAGAACACATTTTTTCCCTGTTTTCAACAGACGGACACTAAAACACTAGACACACACATTTTTCAACTATTTTTCTTCAGCCATAGAAGGCTAACACCATGATCTCTGCTCTGTTTTAACTATATTTTTGTTCACTTAGAACAAGTGCAAGGGTTGCACTTGCAGTCAGATCCACATTTGCAGCCATTCTCAGCAACAGGGGATTCACCCATCTCCATGGCGCCGAAGCTTGTCTTCTCAGGTCCCACCCCAAGCACCAAAGTCTCAGTGGTTGTGCTGCTTTCGGTGTAGCTCATGTCTGGGTACATCTTGCAACTACAACACCAAAATTAAAAAAAAAATAAGAAACATACCCTCAAGAACATCAAACAAGAGAAAGTTCAATTAAGCGCGGAGCTCGGTGGGAGTTCGTGAGTTCAGACACTAATATTATTAAGTAATAACTTGTGAAACTAATGATTGACAGCTTAATAGTAAGAAAGGGGAAGGAAATCAGACCCATCAAACTCCTTATACTCCTCATATATATATATAGAAATATAAAAATTAAAAGGTATTCATATAAAATTAACACAGAGCACTCAACGAACAAATGAACGAACAAATGATCGAGTTAATTGGCTTTCGAGTTTGTGCTCAAGGCTCACTTTTGATGTGTTTATTTTTTTATTTTTTACTTCACCATTTTCATAGCTCCTGGCGGGGTGGCTCGATAATGTTAAAAAAAAGACGTGTGCCTTTATGTCCCAAATTTAAGAGACTTCATTTTTAATAATAATAAATTATAAGTTATTATTCTTTAATAAATATTGAATACTATTTGTAAAAAATAAATAAAACTTTCACAACGAAAATGAAAAAATTATTAGAAGAACAAAGTTAACATATTTGAAGTATTGTATCTCATGCAAAAATACTTTAAAATAAAAATAATTATATTTAAAAATTAAAAAAAATCAATTATATAAATATTATTATTATATAAATATTATTTTTGTCTTGGGCCACTAATATAACCGCTCCTTGCTTCTAGATCCAACCCTTGCTTGTCACCAATCCCTCAAAATTAGCACAAAAATTGCCCAACACAAAACTCCCCATCAAAATTCCATTTTGCATCAATCCATGCATGGATCAAAAAATTTAGTAGTGTAAATTTTTGATAAAAAGAACATAAACAAAAAAAAAATCAAGGGATCAGCCAACAAATCTTAAATTAAAAAAACTCAATCCTTCACAAAAAAAAACATCCATGCATATGGATCACAACAAAAAAAAAAAATCCTTAACCAGAGTTCTCGAATTCAAGCTAATATAAAACAAACAAAAAAAAATCTTTTGTAGAGTTGTTATCCCCCATAAAATAGACCTTTACAAAGCGCAAACTCATTCAGATATCGAACACAAGACGAGAAATCGAAAAAAAAATAGCGCTACAACAAAAAACGAAGAAAAAAAACCCAGAGATTTACCCTCCACAGCCGTTGCCGCACTTGCAGCCAGATCCACAGCCACAGTTTCCTCCACAGCAAGACATGATTGATTGAACTGAAATCAGAATCGAGAAATCAAATGTGTTTTTTTTTATTGATGTAGAAATTGAGTGATTGAGGGAAGAAGCATGAGTGTCTATTTATAGTGATATAAAGGTACATGGGTGATATTAACCGTACACGTGTCGTTATCGTATGCGAATATGTTATCCTTATAAGTCGGTCCATACATGATCCTAATTTCATCCACGTATTCGTCGTTTTCTATTAATCACAATTACCATTAGTATGTTCTAGACATATTTACATCCTCTATCGACCGCGACTTTATTTATCTGTATCGGATGTTTATAACAAACTAAATAACTTAATGTTTTGATACTTTTTCAGATTTAAATGATTATATTTTTGATCGTAAATTTTTTATATATCTTTTTATTTATTTTTGAATTAACAGTCATTGTGACCTATAGTATTTTTTACATAGTTGTATGAATTTTATTTTAAAAAATAGAAGATTTCAAGCGTATGTTTTCGATCAAATTTTAATTATTTAATGCTTAAAAAATGAAAGTGTCACATAAATTGAAATAAATGAAGTATATTGTGATTGAGCTGGTGTAGCATATGAGATGATGGGTATGTTTGGATGGGGGTGGCCAATAAAATTTAAAATTGAATTTTTTTAAAAAAAAATCATTTTTTCCCAAAAAATGTAATTTAAAATTTGATCTATAGTACTTTTTACATAGTTGTATAAATTTATTTTAAAAAATAGAAAATTTCACGTGTATATTTTCGATCAAACTTTAATTATTTGACTTTTAAAAAAGGAAAAGTTTCACATGAATCAAAACAAATGAAGTATATTGTGATTGAGTTGGTGTAACATATGAGATGATGGGTATGTTTGGGTGGGGGTGGCCACTAAAATTTAAAATTGAATTTTTTTTAAAAAAAATTCAATTTTTTTCCAAAAACATGTAATTTAAAATTTGATCTATAGTACTTTTTACATAGTTATATAAATTTTATTTTTAAAAATAGAAAATTTCACATGCATATTTTCTATCAAACTTTAATTATTTGACTTTTAAAAAAGGAAAAATTTCACATAAATCAAAATAAATGAAGTATATTGTGATTGAGTTGGTGTAACATATGAGATGATGGGTATGTTTGGGTGGGGGTGGCCAATAAAATTTAAAATTGATTTTTTTTAAAAAAAAATTATTTTTTCCCAAAAAAAATGTACATTTAAAAATCTATAGTACTTTTTACATAGTTGTATAAATTTATTTTAAAAAATGAAATTTCACCTATACATTTTCGATAAGCTTTAATTATTTGACTTTTAAAAACGGAAAAATTTCACATGAATCAAAACAAATGAAGTATATTGTGATTGAGTTGGTGTAACATATGAGATGATGGGTATGTTTGGGTGGGGGTGGCCAATAAAATTTAAAATTGAATTTTTTTCTAAAAAAAATTGTTATTTTTCCCAAAAAAATGTAATTTAAAATTTGAGCAGAGTTTTCGAAAATATTTTCCTTAATTTATTAAGGGAAATCATTTTTCTTAATTTTGAGAAAAATGAGTTGATTTGGAAAAAAAATTCAACTAAATATGAGAAAATTGAAAACACTTTCTGATTTTTCATACCAAACACACTCGATATCAAGAAAGATTAGGGTTCAATTTAATCTATTAATGTCATTTTAATTGAATTCATCAGGTTGAGTTTATTTAATACGATATACATTATTAATGTGATTTGTAAATTCTTATACAAAAATAAGTTACTTAATATGCTATAAAAGAGTAACAACTACGAATTTCTCGACAAATATCGGAATTAATCGACCAAATTGATAGTGACTTCTTATCTACCCAAAGAAATGACTTTTTCTGTTGGAACAAATTGTGGGCATGCACGTACCTTGGTTTAAGTTGTTAATGTGTATATCTTTTTATACATCTCAAATTATTTGATATTATTTAATTAAATTGACATGTAAAAATTAAAATTATTTTTCAAAAATTGATGATAAAATTTAAATATTTATGTTACATAGGAAATAAAAATAATAATTTAATATAATACTTTTAGCATAATAATAGCTAATATTTACGTTTCGAGAATATTTTTTTTCACGTATTATTTTTTCTCTAGAACTTGCTAGATACCAATAATTTGTGGCTCAAAATCTACACAAGTATGTTCATAATTGACTACACAAGTTTATGTCTAATATGATTAATTAAGTTGTGTTTAATGAATAAGATGATCATTGAAGAGTATTGATAAAAATTTGTAAGATAATTAAATAAGTTCTAATTTTAAACGAAAATGAAGAATTAAATGATTATTTTGTTAATTAAATGTGTTTAATTATATACCATAAAATGATTAAGAAATGTGTAGATGGCATGCTTGTTCAATCTTCCTCTTTATATAAGTAGCTTGATATAACTTCATATTATTACACATCCAAGATAAAAGTATTTCTAGCTATAATTTATTATATATATATACTTATAGTACTCTAGTCTTGTTTTAAATAATTTTGATGAAACATTCAATTAATTAATGACATAGTTATATTATGGTTCGTTGTGTATATAAAGTAGTATGTCAGAAATAATATATTTTCTGCTAAAAATAATAACACTTCGTAGATATGATATATATTGACTTTGTGACTTTTTCGTTTGTATCTCAAAATTTAGTGATTTTGGGTTAGAGAAACTAGCTATATAACTTTTGTATGAAAAACAAGTACTAATAGTTACTTGATCAATATGAATTTTGTTCAAATATTAATAAAATTGAAGAGTAAGATAATAAAAGAATAATAATAATCTTAATACATTCGATTTATAAATTGTCTGATCTAATATTCATCTTTATATTCTTCTATTAAATTATAATATATCACGTCATATCTAACCACCATTTTATATCATTTTTTTGGGAACATTTATACCTTTCTAGTTTCTAGCCTTAACTTAGTGACATAAAATAATATATAATACAACCTATAACAAAATCCATATATATGTTTATTAATAATATATAGTCCTTTTAAGATATTTTGGCTACTTTTTACTAACACATGAGTCATGATCTTATTTCTTGCCTTTTCTTTACTCTTTTTTTTTTTATATATATAAAGAAAAACCTAATACCGCTCCTTGAGTAGACTTTTATTAATAAAATACTAAAAAAAGATACAAAGTAAAAAAGATCAAATTTTATTTACTAAGGTTGTGTTTGGTACGAAAGGAAAATATTTTCCTAGAAAATGTTTTTTTAGAAAATGAGTAGATTTTGGACTTATTTTTTCATGTTTGGTTGGTGCATAGAAAATATTTTTCGGAAATAATTTTTAGTGTTTAATTTATGAATGGAAAATGTTTTTAAGGAACATCTTTATTTTTACTAGAGTAGAAAATAATTTAAGAAATAAAAATATTTTTTAAAATATTTTTTTTTTGTTAGTGGTGGTGGGGTGTGTGGGGGATAATGGGTGGGGTGGGTGGCGGGGGAGGTAGGAGTGAAAAAATAAAATTTTGAAGTTGATAGTATTTTTAAAAAGTAAAATTAATTTTTTTTGGGGTTGGGGGGGCTGTAGGGGGGTAGGGGGGCTGGCCAGGGGGGAGGTAAGAGTTCAAAAATAAAATTTTGAAGTTGAAAATATTTTTAAAAAGTAAAATTAATCTTTTTGGGAGGGTTCTTTGAGGGGAGGGTGGTCAGGAAACGGGTGAAAAAATAAAATTTTGAAATTGAAAATATCTTTTAAAAAATTGATGTTTTTTTCCAAAAAAAATGTAATTTGAAATTGGAGGAGAGTTTTGGAAAATGTTTTCCTTAATTTTTGAAGGGAAGTCATTTTCCTTAATTTTGAGAAAAATGAGTTGATTTGAAAAAACATTTTCCAAAATTTTTGCCCCAACTAAACATGAGAAAATTGAAAAACATTTTCCAGAAAATGTTTTCCTTCATACCAAACACACTCTAAATCCAAAACAAGGGTGAAACATCTTTCCTCTAGTCATTTATTTTTTACTTCACAAATTTAAATTTTAGAGACCGCATACATCATAAATATAATTTAACTTATATACGTGAATAATTATACGAAGAATTCTGCCAGATGGCCCTTGTATTTAAAAAGTGAAATTCATAATTTTTGAAATAAATTAAAATTATTATAATAAACAAAAATAATTTGATAATTACGTATAGAAATTAAACTCGCAATCTCAACGAAATAAGAATCTAGGGCTTCAACTTGTTTTTTTTTTTTTAAAAAAAAAAAACCCAAGTTGAGCACTGAATCAAAATATATACAACTACATTTCATATTCTTATTCTTGCTTAAATAATTTTTTAGCCAATAGTATGGATTGGACATTTCCTTTTTCCTTTTACTTTTTAGGGAAAAAAAGGGAAAATGTACGAGTACCCTCTTAATCTATGTTCGAAATTTAAGAGGCACACTTATATTATACTAAAGTCCTATTACCCCCTGAACTTATTTTATAGTAATTTTCTACCTCTTTTCGGCCTGCGTGACACTATCTTGGAAAAAAAATCAACCAACGTTGGGCCCACAAGATAGTGCCACGTAGGATGAAAAGGGGTAGAAAATTATTAATAAAATAAGTTCATGCGGGTAATAGGACCTTAATATAGTATAAGTGTGTCTATGAAATTTCGGGCATAGGTTGAGGGGGGTACTTGTGCATTATCCCAAAAAAATGATATGAAATACTAAATTATTTATTTGGATCAAATGTTATAGTCATAGTTTATTTTATTTATATTCATATCAAGTATTTTATTTTTTTGTCATCTGATTCGGTATACGATTAACCCTTTTATATATTTCGATATAAAATGTATAAAATGTGTCTGTATTTGTATAAACGAGAGAAAAATGTATATACAAATATAAATACATATATTTTCGTCCTATACACTTATAATTATATAAATACAAATCTTATTATACAAATTACAATGTATAAATAAATTTATATAAAACTGAACAATTTGTATAAATTAAATTGGATGTATCTAGCGAATTATACGAATCAAAAGCTTCATAGGAAAATAAAATTTGCTATGAAGCACAATTATACAAATTATAATTATAACATATAAATATGATTTTTATATTATTAATTTTAATATTAACCATTCATCTGATTCATAGATCAAAAATTAGTGCTAATATTTTGTGTTTGGCTTACATATTCGATCAACTTCTCATAATTCTTCCGTTCAATTTGATTTTCATGTTTTAGCTTAGTGTAAAGCTTAAAATGTTAAAATGCTTTTAAATTTTATGATCTTAAATTAAAGATACGAAGAATGTACCAAAATATAATTTTGATACAATTAAAAATAAAGAGTTATCAAAAGGAGGAAAACTGTTTTGAAATCGACTAAAAAGAAAAAAGACTATGAGCATAAACAGACTATGATCTATAGCTTATCAAGAGTCATAGAAAGTATACAATGATTATACAATATAGTGTACCTATACTTGAACTATACACTTACTATACATTATGATATATCAAAAAAATATATAACTTTACAATATAACTTACTCATACACGAGCTATACAGTGACTACACATTAAGATACACGCAAAAGACTAAATATTGTTTAGCTATACATTTATATACATTAATTATACATGAAATATACTAATTATTCAATCTCGATCAACTCAAAATTATCTCTATATAGTCCCAAATTTTTTATATGAAACTCTCTCGATGTTTCAAGACTTTTGATATATAATTCGCTCGAAATGATTCACGCATCGATTTATAAAAAAAATTTGAGTAGATTGTTTTTAGGTATGAAATATAATCTAATGGACATTTTTGTATAATTTGTCAAAATAAAATAGAATAAATAAACGGAAATTGAGAAATAATAATAAGCAGATTATCCACAAAAATGATATGAATAGAGACATAAAGTCAACTTTAAAGTTTTATCATTTTTTTTTTTGTGGAGTTAATAATTTTGTCCTAAAACAAAGAATAATTTTAGTGGCCAAAAAGGTGTTCAATTCAATATTCCAAAATGTAACTAGCTCATAAGAAGCAAATATCATTTTTTTAGTTCTTTTTTTTTTTAAAAAAAGAAGCAAATATTATTTTATTCTTTTTTTTTTTGTACATAAGCAAATATCTATCATTCAAAAGAATAAAATATTAGGTGATTATTCTTTTGATCCACAAAAAAAAGACTTCTCTCTTTACAAGAAAAACAACTCACCCTAAAAAATTGAATGGAAGTGATTAACAAATTTAAGCATATTAAAAAGAAAAAAGAATGGTTATCCTTGTTCAATAATGTTTATTTTAACTATTCAATATTCGATATTTATTAATCTAATTAAATTGGACACGTAAAAAACAAGTATATTATAAAGATAAATTATTCTCGATATGAATTTTTTCATTTTCATAGTTGAATTTAATTGTTTTGATTAAGATGGAAGAGTTTCAACCATCCACAACTCTTCATAGAGAGATATGTGTATCCATCCATCCTATTATATGTTTACACTCTATATTTGATATTTAATTTCGGGCTTTGTTAATGATAAGTTGATGACTATATTTTACAATTCGAACCTGATAGTTAATAAAAAAAATGAATATTGACGTAACTCGATCTCAACAACTAGTTTAAGATATAAGAATTGGTCAAAATCATACCATGAAATGAAAATATGTTTGGTTTGAGGGATAAAGAATACAATTTCGAGAATAAATTTTGGATTAATTTATTCTAAGTTTTGTTGAGTTTTAAATTTTGGGACTATCAATTTTGGAATTAATTATATTATAATCATAGTATTATTTTCATCACTCACTAAAGATAAGATAATAATTCCAGGATTATTAATCCCTTAACTAAACAACAAAATGACATACATTTGCCTTTCTCAATAATTTTTCTTCCAAACTATTTAAGCAAGACAAGGTTAAAATTGCAAACAAAAATTTCTCCCAACTTATCTACTTCTACTACGTTAAAAATGGGCTTTAGCAGTAATTAATTAGTAATTACCACTAAATATATATTTTTAGCGGCAATTAACACTCTTTGTATATGTCACTAAAGGCTTTAGCGACATTGAATCTAATAGTACTTAACTAACGCTGGTAAAGACTTTAACATTCTTTATTAATATATTCATTTATTAACACTAAAAATTATTTTTGTTGTAATGTTCAAAACCAAATACTATATATATGTTTCATATTAAACTAGTATATCCTCTTTTTTAGTCCAATAAACTGAAAATCTATCAATAGAAAAAAATACATTCATTAAATAATTTTATCAATACTAATCTCAATATTATAATTCCATCATTATAAACTTAGTATAACTTATTCCCATTCAAACCATATTTAAATATCCCTTAATCCATTAATGTGGAACTCATTGCATTCCTTTAATTTAAACATCATAATTGAATATCTAAATCATAAACAATACAAGATGAAGACTCAATATCATGTTAAATAAATAAATTAGATAAATATAACTCTAATATTATATATAATGTAAAATAAATGAAACTCCAATAGTTTAATATTTTAAAAAAATTATATATTATTTTCATCACAATTTTCCATAAAATGAGAGAAGAGAAAAGATATGTTTATTTGTTAGCACATGGGCTGATAATTGTGCAAAGGGTCCTACTTCTCGACATATCCCCTCCATAATGTTTTGCTAGATAACATATAAATACTCGTGAGATAATATTTTCTTTCTTACTTATCACATACAAAAAATAAATAAAAACTCACTTAAATTTAAGAAAACATTTTCTAAAATTTATTTTCCGTAGAAATATTTTCCTTCGTACCAAATATACCCTTAATTTAATTTGTTTTTTTATCGACCATTCATGATGGGGGTTAGGAATGAACTTCCTACGTCTCTATGGATGTCGAATAATTTAAAGATGGCCTACATATAAGTGAATCTCCTTTACCCTTTTATCATTTTAACCCTATATGACTAATTGTTTGCTAGTTATAATTTATCTTAGTACACATTTTTCAAGGTAGTACTAAAGTTTAGTTTAGTACCACTATATATTAGTGTACTTTCATTAAAAATTAAATTATTTATAAGCGCGCAAAACTCATATCACTAACTTATAATAATGTCAAAATATTATAGTGTAATACATAAAATCATACATATATAATGTTATCAACACATTTATCGGTTCGAAATGAGAACGATAATTTATTATGTGGTGGATAAGTTTATCTTTATTCAAAATTTTAATCACATATATGAAAACAAAATAAGTCTTGAGAGAAGAGATAAGGTTGATTACTTACGAGGTCTTATTTTCTGTCTCGATACTTACATAAAACAAGTACTCCTAAGTTAATAATATTTGACAAAATTCTTGGACTTCATTTATCTTAATTCAAATCTTATAACATCTAAATCAATTCAAATCCCATTATAAGAAAATATTGTTGTTTGAGGAAAAAAAAAAAAGGAGATAATATTGCTACTTGCTATTTTGGCCTTTGGGTGGAGAATATAGACATGGGGTTGTGTATTTTAGATTGAAAAGGACATAGAATAAAGATAGATATAAATGGGTTTTTTTTTCTTTTTAGAAAGGGGGTTAGAATTAAGCTAAATTATATATGAGGAAAAAAGAAAAAGAAATCATATAGCAATTATAATATGCCTTCTACCAATATGACTTTTGGTGCACTGGTGGGGGAGTATTTCACCCTTAATCAGGGGTCTCGAATTTAAGCTCTGAGTATGAAAAAAATAGTATTGGGCGCGTCACCACCAAATGGGCCCCGGAGAGCTCCATTCAGACTTAGTTGGAGCTCCAGTGTGAACTTCAAACACCTGTTGAAATCGAGAAAAAAAAATTATAATATGCCTTTTTCTTGTCATTTATAGTTTGGTAGATGCCATAGCACATGACAAAAGAAAGATAAGGAAGTGAATATTGGCTCGATGATTGGAAATGTGAAAGACGATAAATGGAGGGTCATTTTTCTTTGAAAAGTGAAGCAAGAAGATAAGAGGGAACCTATTATATAATGAAATGTAGTATTTGTATGAATGTGAAATGAAAATAAAGAAATTACTGGATAGGAATCTTGTTCCTAATTGATTAAAGAGAGGAAAAGATATCTTTATAAAGGATTGAGAAGAAGTCAAGTCTCAAATGGCTTGGTTGCTTATTCTATAATAATATTACGTATAATCTTTTAACTCTAGATGTAACTTATAACATCTTGAATTGAGTAAGTAAATTTTAACACCTCAAATACTTGTAACATCTTGAATTGAGTAAGTAATTCAACATCTTAAATACTTCAGGTTCGAGTCTTGAGAATGAATATATAGTGATCTATGAAGCATAAAAAAGAAAAATGAAATGTCCAACGTGAAGCTCAAAGGTTTGAGCATTGAGAATGAATATGATGTGACGTAAAAAGAAAAAGGAAACGCCCACCATGGGGCTCGAACCCACGACCACAAGGTTAAGAATGAATATGATGTGACGTAAAAAGAAAAGAGAAACGCCCACCGTGGGCTCGAATCCACGATCACAAGGTTAAGAATGAATATGATGTGACGTAAAAAGAAAAAAGAAACGCCCACCGTGGGGCTCGAACCCACGACCACAAGGTTAAGAGCCTTGCGCTCTACCAACTGAGCTAGACGGGCTTTGTTGTTAAATTTTATTACTTTTAGTACATACTTTAATATTTCCCTTCCAGACCCAAAAAAACAAATTCCCTCTTTTCCATTTATGCGACGCTATTTTCTTATTATTAGTTTATTTTTAAAATGATACTTTTTTCTATTTGAAATATATATAACTTTAAACTTTTCATTTTACACTTAATAACATGCGTTAATAGGAAAGTTTACGGTATATTATAATAGAAAAATCTTAGCTTTTGAAAACTAAAATCTTTACATAGTAATTGAAAAGTTAAGAAAGTTATATACTCAAAAACATGTAGAAACATTGTTCCAAATATGTAGAGTCTCAAAATTTTGTGAACATTATATGTACTCAAGATTCTTCTTTTATACTTTCTTAGAGCCATTGAACAAACAATTTGCTTATAAAATAAAATGACTTGTATATGCATAATATATACAAAGGCTAATCTAGGATCTAGAGTGAGCGGTTCAGTACAACTATGATCTATTAATATATGTATATATTCAAATTCTTTTTAGCGTATGTATACGTAGCTCAAGTCAAAAGCAATGAGTCCAATTGAACCACTTAACCGGCCCAAGATCCACCTCTGCACATATATGTGTTGGACCAAATGTGTCGAGCAAAAACTAGTATATCATATGTATACATTGCTCTAGTAAAAAAGCAAGGAGTTGGATTGAACCATTGGACTCGCCTATGATCCGCCTTTCTACGTATATGTGTTGTACTAAATGTGTCAAGCAAAAGCTATTTGTACCTTATGTATACATAGCTCGAGTCAAAAGCAAAGAGTTCAATTGAACCACTGAACCCATCCTAGATCTGCCTCTGTAAGTTTATATGTTTGGACCAAATGTGTCAAGAAAAATCAATGTATACCGCGTATGTATACATAGCTCGAGTCAAAAGCAAAGAGTTCAATTGAATTACTGAACCCTCCCTAGATCCGCCTCTGTAGGTATATGTGTTGGACCAAATGTGTCGAGCAACATGAACATCACCAGCTCTTCTAAAAGATCATTCAATATAAGATCCTCCAACTCCAGTCCACCACACACAGCATCAAATTGAAGGTTCATCCAAGTCTCATCTTTTGCTAGATCACGACTCAAAACATCGTCAATTGGTTGATCATTCTTCATTTCAGACTCGAAACACGAGGTTACATCTTTCCATACCTCACCAAGGACATGGTAGCCAATAGGCATCGTATGGATATGAGTATGACACGTTAACGACTTTGGCCAGTAGGAACATGATCTCTCATAAATTTGTAACAAGACCTCATTGATCAAATCAAACAAGAGTAGTTGATCACAAGTAACACCCTCTTGATCAAGTAAACAATATCCTTCCACTTCATCAAATAATGAAGGATTCACTGGTTTATCAGCAGAATGCCATTTCCCTATAATTTTATCTCCACTGAATCCTGATAGTTCTAGTACATCTTTTACATAATTGAATTCACATTCATATCTTTTATTAACCTGAATTTGCAAAATTCTGTTCAGATCACTCGATGACAATCCTCTTTTATCGGTATTAACTGCATCTTCTTCTGCACCTGTAAAGTCATCGTTTTAGTTTGCTATACGCATTTTATAGAGAGATATAACTTACACAGCACGGATCATACATGAAGGCACGTACATAATTTACATGTGTTACGCAGAAAGTATCAAACTTTGGTATGTTTGGCATCATTTCATATTCACATCAAGACCAATACATGTTTCGAATGTGTCCAAATTAATAGTTTGCTTAGAAACAACAATGTACTCAGTGTAGTCCCACACATTGGGTTATGGGGAGGGTAGAGTGTACGCAGACCTTATCCATACCTGAGAGGTTGCTTCCGATAGACCTTTAGTTCAAGGAAAAACAAATAAAAGCAATGCAGAAAAAGAAGTAACGAATGTGAAAGTATAACAAAGCATGCTGACCAGTAACTATAACAAAATCGATAATCAAAGTACAAGAAACCATAGATAGATCAGTCTGCTTATATAGCATAGAGAAGAATATATAGATTGCCTCGAATAAGATACCTTTAGCTGCCGAGAGCTCATTTGCACCAGAAGTAGCATTCTGAATAATCATATCAGGCAGAGGAACAGGAATTGGTTTATCTATGTTTGAAACAACTGATGAAGTTCCCTCGATAATGTTTTCAAAGGGGGAAGAGTTCTCACGAGTCCTTAAGCCACCAAAGTCATCAAATCTCTCACTAACATCAAGAAAAATTGTACTCTTGGAGTCTGAATTATAACCCTTCTCAATATGGTTTTCGGAACCTAAAGGAATGTCTAGGGACTTCTGTTCATTGGACTTGCAAATTCCTACGTATAAGTTGCTGCTCGATGTAGCTCTGTCTAGTGTATACGAGGATCCACGTTCAGGAGAGTCCTCACATTTAAAAGAATTGTAATATGTGAGATCAGGCATAGAGAGAATCCTATCGAGACCTATAGGACTTCTTCTACCCGGTGAAGGTGATCTAGATGTTCTAAAGCTTGAACGATCAGAAATGTGATGTTTTTCTTCCCTATAGAAAGATGAGTCGAGAAATCCATTGTATTTGTGCAATGACTCATTAACAGATGATGTTCTCCTAAAGGATGCCATTTTTTCACTCTTCGTAAATGGAGAATTGCAATGAGCAAAAGTACTTCCCTTTTCAATATCCTTTGATGATCGATGACCATGTGGAACCTTATGAAGGACAGCATCCATGAAAATTCGATGCCTCTCCTTTCTACTCTCCTCGAGGGCATATCTTATTTTTTGCTTTAGATTCTTAAAACGATTGAGAATGAGTTTACTACTCTCATGGTCTTTCTTTTCTGCGCGAGGTGAACAAGCAGAGGCATTATCAAATGATTCAGCTCTTCTGATCAACACGTTTTTTCCAACATCATCATCGCTACTCAAATCCGTTGATGTCACTGAGTTGCTATTAAATCCACCAGAACCAGACACCTCACTACCAACTTGTGACTGATCATCTTCCCCTTTAGCATGATGCCTACATTTCCTTGACCTGACAGCTTTTCTTCCTCGTGATCTACGAGAAGGAAATGAAATCGACTTTATAAACCCGAGCATTAACTTGGATGAGTCATTTCTCATGTTTTCTACTTCCATAGGCTCTTGTACTGCACGGTCTCGTATTTTTTTGGTGGGAGGGTCTAACAGACTAGCAACAGAATACTTCTCTTTGTAATTAGTATGCTCCAAAGTCTTGTCATTTATAGGATTTTCATGAGAAGATTGTAGATCAGCAAGGTCTAGATGTTGAATAGAATTAGTTCGTTCGAGCTGTATAGGACAGGATGAACTTCTCCGGTGCCTGCCCTTTCTTTTTTTAGACGTCTCTTCTTGAGTAATCAAAGACCTTATCCGAGATAACATTGAACTTTTGGACACTTGATTAGGTTCTTTGATTTTCGACACAATCTGAAATGATACAGTCGATGACATAGTAAGTTTAGCGCGCATACATGTACATAATGTAGCAAGAAGCTGTCAAACGGACAGCACAAAAATAGAGACTTAAAAACCTATCGTATACTACCTGGCAAACTTACCGGGGAACTCTCAGTAGCAGTTGCATTATCCCCTAGATCTTCAACCACTGGAAAAAGTGAAAAATAGTTAAACAGTATGCAAACATACAACTTCACCATCTAACATGACATGCTTAAGAGTCTAAATAAACATAATGCAGCAATGGGAGATTCTGTTTATGTTTTTTTCTCTGTTCTTAATTTCCTCACCAGCAACTCGCTTTCCACCACCCTTCCTTTTGCGCGGAAGGCGTTTCCTGTGAAGTATCCACATGCATCCCGGAGGACTTTCCGGACTAATACTAGGATCTTGGTGCTGCAATCCCTTTCCCATTGTGTAATAGTACAATCGAATCGCCTTTATTCTGAAGGCCTAGCGAGTTCCTTTTTCTTTTCCTCAGTCTTCCTACACCTGAACCATATGTAGGAAGACAATAAGCTAAAAAAACAATAGATGATCAAACAAAATAACAACAATTCACTTATTCAAACTTCCCCATTTCAATTACAACTAGTAAGATCTATAAAGTGTGTTTCACTTTCAAATCTCATAATATGGGCAATCTCAAAGTTACTTTACTTGGTATCTGTGCTGGTGAGAGGTAATAGCAACCTATGATGTATGTCGAGGTGCATGCAAGTTGACCCAGACAACACGATTATATATGAAAAATAAAAGGATTAATACATGAGTAAGTTTGTCTAGACAGAATAGTCCTTCATCCTTAACCAGAGATCTCGGATTAGAATCTCCCTGTATACGTAGTAGCCTTTGTTAGCCAGAGGTTAGAATCTCCCTGTATATGTAATAACCTTTGTTAGGGATTGTTTTTACCACCAATGTGGAAAAGTTTGTCTAGATAAGAAAAATGAATCTAAATAGTATCTTTGCAATTGTAAGCTTTCGCATGACATCCTAATCACTTTCGAACCCAACAAGTAGATACATGATTAAAACAAAAAGTATAAATTATTTTTTTTTGACAAAGCAATTTTCACATCCATATCATAAGATTAAAAGAAAAGACAAATTAGAGTAAAATAATCATAGATGTATCCAATATATATGCAAGGTAACATATTAAATGGTGCACTTACTGATTTTTAAATTCTGAATCTGTCTCTGGCATGTATAAACGAGTATTATAATTAAAATATTATCGTCATCGTTATCGTCATTGTTATCGTCATTATAATACCTTAGTATATAAATTGAAGGTTCATAAACATTGTTGAATTTTGCAGAGAAAGTGAAGGAAGAAGAAGGAAATGGATGGAAGAGAATTGGGAGAGAGAGAAAAATAATACTATAATTTTGTTTATTTAATTTTGGCGCCATTTATCCGCCAACCGTTTTCCGTTTCTTTCTCTAAAATTAAAATGGATAAACTTTAGGTTCTTATAAGGATTTTAATTTTAATTTATTTATTTTTGTAAGAAAAGAATTTTTAATTCGGTACGTAGTTTATATGTGGATTACACTATATATTTTATTATTGTAATAAAAAACTTTAATCAGACGATTCAAAATTAGTAAATATGAGATTTTATCTAACGTAAAATAGTGAGAAATATGTGTTACAGATCAATGAGTTTTCCTCACAATTCCTGGCCAAATCAACTCATTGAAATAATACATGGTAGAAATTGATTCTCAGTTAAATAGGGAAAACTTTATATTTTTTCATAAGAAAACATTTCTATTTTTTTCTTTACCCACTGTTTCAATTAAAATATCAGTAAAATTATTCTCTCAATATTTTTTAGTAGAAAGTTTAGTAGGGAAATACTAATCTTTTAGTAGTGATTTAATTTAGGAAACTTACATAAATATACTATAAATTTTTTTTTAATTATTTATAGCAATAATATTTTTTTCACTTAATTACTTTTAATTCATTTATAATATAAGTTTAATACATATTACAAAGAACAATTTATTAATCACATATAATACAAATTTTAATGATGAATAATATATTTATTACACATTTTAATACACTTATAATACAATGTAACAATTTTTTACCAAACAAACATGATATATTTCAAAAAACAATTATAATTCATATATATTGCATACATAATTCACTTTTAATACATATTACAGATTTAACAAAACATTGCTATAAATGATAATAAACAAAAAGTATCGCTAAAATTAATAATTATTTTTTAAAATGTATTAATTTATTTAATTTTTCATTTAATTTATCCTTGTTTTGATTCAATCTGAGGACAAGATATATTATTTAATATCGACTTGCCATATATTATAAAGTGAGTGAATTGGTACTTGAAGGTTTATGTGGAATCTAACGAGTAGAAATTATTGGGATTGACATTGAATGTAACAAATTATATTTTGGAGTTAATTTGAATCAATTTTGAAGCAAAACGTGTTAGATGAAGTTTTCTGGGTTAAGAGTTAATTACATCGTATTCTACTTTTTTCTAAATTATAAAAATTCTTTAAATTTGGTGAAATTCAGATACATTTCAAAACGTTCTGAAACATCACATTCCGGTTTTAGATACAACCCTCAGCATTCTGATAAACCACGTCTCGTTTTAGGATACATCACTCAACATCGCGATACATTGTCTACGTCGTGATACATCGCGTAAAATGCTATGTTCGACCGATACTTCGCGTAAAGTGATGTATCCGAAAATAGGAGAAACTAGGATTTTTGTAAATTTTTCAAATGATAAGAAATTTTAGAAAATATGGTAAAATAAGTTGTGTATTTAAGTAAATTTTCCTAATACGTATAATGATTCACCAAGAATTGTGAACATGTACATGGGCTTGTTGATCACATGCTAGTTTGATCCACGAATCTTTGATTGGGTCGTTGGGCTGAAAATGAGGCCCAACATCTTGTACTCCCTTGTAGTATACATGCACATTTAGCCCAAAATGCAATAATTGTTCAAACATATAATGCTAAGAGGAAAGATTTTGTTTCGAAATCGCTTATTTGCAAATTTGATATGTTTTACTTGAGTCGTGATTTTCGAATTATAACCTCTATACCTTCACAAAATAGGAGTAAATTCTGTATGTATATTAGCCTCTGGATATTTCACTAATAAAATTACACTGAAACGTACCGTTGATTATTCTTATAGAATGATAAGGATATTAGGTGTGTAATGCATTATTAAAGTTTAGGGATGATACAAATATTGAACCATACATGTAGTTATATATATTAGTTTGATTATTATATTTTTGTGATATTGTTACTTATTTTTCTTGCACATTCTTAGATTATTTATTGAAATTTTACTAATAACATTTAAAATTATAGATTGATAATTATTTTTCAAAATATAAACGCTAAAATGTAGCTATTTGTATTATTTTTTTTCTGTGGAGGGGAGAAGACAAAGTAATCATGTGATGGAGTTGTGTCTGAGAAAAAAATTAATTTCGGTATAATCTAGAGGAATCAATATTAAAATTAATTTTCCTTTATACTAATTAGTTTCAAAAATGAGGAAAAATAATCTTCACATAAAATTTAGTATAAGTTATATTTTTACTGCCACATATTAATTATCATATTTTAGTTTTTGATGAATAATTGGACTTAACTTTAAATTTAAATTAGTTTAGTAATTTAATTAAAATTATAATTCACATATTTAAAAACTACACAGAAAGTACTACTTATAAGCTATATAATTCTTCAATATTAATATAGTGAAAAGAGTATATTAATTATGGGACGAAGGGATTATAATACATAGATAAATAAATTTAATTTGAACTTATATAAAATAAATGATAAAATACATAAATTATGGTTAAATTTTACATAACTAAATAACACATAACTAATCTTTATATTATTACTAATATATACATAATTTTAATCAGCAACCAAATTATAATAACGAAAATGCAATTCATTCTTTTCCCAAAAAAAAAAGTACAATTTTTATTATCAAGACAATTTTTTTTTGACATGAATCAGATTAAAATAATGATTTTATTAATGTTCATTTTTCTTGGTGGTGGATGTTCATTTAATTATAATTATATATTTCCTTTTTTCCCATTTTACTTTTTATAGATAGGATGATAATAATTGTTGATAGCAAATATTTTTGAATGCTTAGAGATTAAGATGACAATTGACATATGCAATTATGTCTACTTTTTTTTTTTTGAAGTTGTAGTTGACCATAAGCCTAGCTTATTAATTATTTTGCTTTTTTTAAAAAAATAAAAAAATAATGCATAATGAAAAATGATTGTCAAAGTGAAATTGTATATTAAAAGTTTGTTGAATTCAGATTTCTAAGTCAATTATTTAATTAGGTTTCCTCTAATCAATTTTAATTTCCATGGTTTAACACAAGATGTTCGAGATTAATTACAAGAATCCAAATTATTACACCTTTATTCCATTTTTTTTGTTTTTAGATAATATTGTGATTAATGCTAAAGTCAGAAGATATAGATTGTTGAAGAATATGGCAAATAAAAATAAATAAAACAATAAAAAGGTTTAAAATAGTTAATTTATTCACCACTGACTTAGAAGTCAATTTTTTTTATAAAAAAAAAAATTGTTTAGTAAGTGTCCACTAAAATATTTTCATATACTCTTTACCGTCATTTCAACTTAAAATATTTTAACATAAAAAGATAGAAAGATTTAAAAATCTAATTAAAATAATCTGATTTTATTAATGTTTCATTTTCTTGGTGGTGGATGCTCATTTAATTTGCTATGTATTTGTATTAAAAAATGAGCCTAACTTTACATTGTTTGGTTAAAAGATGGGGAAAAAATCTTTACATTAAATCTACTACTATATTTTTTTTCCATTAATTGTCATATTTCATTTTTAGGTAGTTAATTTTAATTTATTTTTGGAGCTAAACTAAATCAACTTAAAATATTAAATTTACAATTCAATTAGTGAAAAAGTAAATGAAGAAAACTATATATGTTATTCTTCTTTATCAATAATAATATGATAGAATGATATATCTTAAAATATTAATTAAAATTAATTAATTTAACTTGTGGAATCGGTAAGAGAACAATTTTCTAGTAAATTATTTTCTTCTCTTTCCAACATAAAACATAGCATTACTAATACAATATTTGGTTCATGTTTTGCTTTTTTCGCAAAATCAATGTATATATAAGTTACGAAGAAATTTATATATTATTTAATGCAAAGCATATAAAAAGATTTTATCTTAACCTTACATATAACTAAAATTTATATAACTAATTCATGAATAGCTAGTCTATGTTTATTATTTAATCATCCTTTGAGTTAATTAATCCCACTAGAAATTTATTTTAAAATAAATTTACATTTTTAATTAAACAAAAATATAAATTTAATCCAGACATAATTTTATAATATTCCACCTTATGATCGAACAACTCCAAAGGTTGATAACAATTTAATTTGGTAAACTTGAATTATTACATTTTTCCTTTTTTTCTCCCACTTTTCTTTTTATTTATAGGATGATACTTCCTCCGTCTATAATTGTTCGTCAGGGTAAGGTCATGAATTCTCCTCAGGGAAAATTTAATACAATGTATAATTTGACTAATATAAATCTACTATAGTAAGAATATCAAAAGTCTACATAACTTTTCAATTGAACAAAACAGAATAATTATTAAGGGTAGAATTGAAAAAGAAGTTAATTATTTCTTGATTATTTAAATTGACAATTAATTTTAAATATTTATTTTTAGTATATCTGTCAATCATTTGCGGACGGAGAGAGTAATAAGAATTGTTGATAACAATATAGTGAATGCTTAGATATTAAGATGACAATTGACAACTACAATTTTTTAATTCCTTTTGTCTGTATGTTTTTTGTGAGGGATATAGTTGACCACAAGGCTAATTTGTTATATCTTATATTTCAAAATAAGTGTAATTTAATTTAGCAATAATATTTTTTTATTCCTAAATATGTGTTATCTTCTAAATTTAAGAGAAAATTAATGTATATATTTTTAATTAATATCTCTTGAATATTCTTCAATTTTAAGAGACATTTATTAAATACGAATAGTTCAGTAAATTGTATATTATATTTATTAATTTCTTAATGAACGTATTTGTTAAGATAACAAGATGAATTTTAAAGTGAAATTTTTATTTTGAAAAAGTTATTGAAATTCATATTTTCAAGTTAATTATTCATTCAAGTTTCCCCTATTCAATTTTTTAAATCTCCTTGACTTTTATAAAATAAAAAAAAGAGAGGATGGAATTGGAATCCACAAAATAATACCTTTTTTTTTTCTCCAATTTTGTTTTTATAGATAATAATAAAATAATGTGATTAATGCTAAAGTCAGAAGATGTTGAGTGTTGGAGATGTCAAAGCAAAACCAAAAATAAAAAAAAGGATTAAAATAGTTAATTCTGTCACCAGTAACTTATAAGTCAAATTATTTTTAATAAATTTGATATCCAATTTTATTATATAAAATAGATTATTTTATGAAATATAAATAGGGGAAGAAATGTATAAGCTATGATTGGTCATGCCAAACATTTAGCCAGCTGGATTCATATCTCATGCAGACATGGCACCAAATTATTATTTTTTTCTTAGACACAATTATCATCTTAGTTATCATTGCCATTTTTTTATTTGAATTTATGTGACGTTTTATCGATGTCTATTTTTAATTGTCAGAACTTTTTTTTAGAGTTAAATAATATTTTCTTCGTTCATTTTTAATTTTTACTATTTTTTTTAGAGTCAAACGGTAAGAACTTTGATTAATATTTTACGATATATTTTTTCATAATGTTGATATGCAAATAATTGCATTTATAGTACTGTTCATCTAGATTTTGAATATCTAAATTTTTTGTTTAAAAATATCAAATTAGTATAATGTAATCCAACTTTGAAGATTAGTCAAATTGACTTGCGAAAAATGCAACATGACAAATGAAATTGGACGGATGAAGTAATAACTTTGACTAACATTTTATGATGTATTATTTCAGCATAATATACGACAAAAATGGAACTTAGTATTTTTCGTATAAATTTTGATTATCTAAATTTTTTTGTTTAAAATATTTAATTAATATAATCTAACTTAACTTTGAAAATTGATCATTTTGACTTTTGAAAAGTATAACATGATAATTAATAATGGAACGAGAAAATAATTTTTAAAGAAAATTAATATTAATTCTCATTCTACTATAAATAAGGTAGTTTATTAAAAAGGGTTACTTTCACATAACAAATAAAAAATTTGTATTTGTATGTTATAGCAAAGTTTGCATAATTGCGCTCCATAACAAACATAGAAACTGTATAATTCGCTATACATATACAGTTGAAGCAAATTGTATAAAACGAAGTGTATAAAACAAGAATGAGAAAGACACTTGGACAGAGAACTGTATAAAAACGAAGTGTATAAAACGAATTGTATTATTATAAGTATATAGAACGATTATATACAATTTGAATTTGTATAAAATGAGAAAGAGAGAAAGACAAAAGAGACTTGACAAGGAATATACAATTGAATTGTATAAAACGAGAAAGAGAGAAAGACAAAAGAAACTGGACAGGGGAGTACTTTTATTGTATAATTATAAGTGTATAGGACGAAAATATATGTACTTGCATGTGTATATACAATTTTCTCACATTTTATACAAACAGAAACGCAATTTATATATTTCACTTCTGTTTGTATAAGTGAGAAATGCGAGGTTGGCGAGCGAGATTTGGGAGAGTGGCGAGCGAGATCTGAAAGAGGGGAGAGAGGGAAACAAAATATATTTATTTATACAATTTTCTCTGCACTTGTATTTATATAAAAAGTGAGGAAGCGAGCGAGAGATTGGAGAAGAGTGACGGGCGAGATATTTGGGAGAGAGACGCCTGACAATTTTTTACAAACGTTTGCGATGGAGCACAATTAAATCAAACCCTAACTACTCCATTTATTTTAGATTATTAATTTGCTATTATATATAATTTTCCCTATTAAAAAAAGTATATTTTCTTATAAATCCACATTAATGTATAATTAATTATAAATTTATGTCTAATTAAATAATATCATGAATCATGATAGAGAAAAATCAATTTTTGATTTTACTTTGACCCCATTCAATATTCCACAAGTTGCTCCATTTGACTTTTTGAAATCAAAGTACCACGTATATTAATATAAATTATTCAAAAATAAACACGCTTTGGCTTTTACCTTAGCCTTAACTCCTAAAATTCCACCCCACCCCCCTAAGTAATTCATTTTTACTTCTTCAACAATTGATTAAACAAAAAAAAATTCACTTTAGCTAAATAAAAATATGTCATATTTAATCACTTATTAGAATTATATTTATCCTCGAATTATGAAAAAGTTGTACAAATTTAACATCAACAACTCAAAAATTGAATAATTTAATATTTAAAAATTGATTAAATTTCATGAAAATTCACATAAATAAAAAATATGTATCGATTAGTTATAACTGAAGATTGAATATATTTGACTAAAATTATAAAAATCAAAATTAGAATTTATTAAATTAATATTCAAGGGAGTACCACCCCACCCCCTTATCCCACCTCAAGATACGCATATCCTAAAAAATTCATTACTTTCAAACTCAAAAAAATCGAAAGCAAATCACATCAAAATAATTAAATCGTAATTTTTTTTTCATTTGGTTATTCTTAAAAATTTAAAAATAGCTTTTTTTTTTAAAATTTTAATTGAAAATCAAATCGAACTGAGAACATCCCACCCCCCACACCAAAGGAAAAAAAAACTCCTGACTTCTCACCCACCGCCCAAAAGAAAAAAAAAACAAAGAATCAAACAAAAATGTTATAGAATTCAATGTCAACGCCCCACCCAAAATAAAATTAAAAAAAAAAGTATATATATATATTTAAAAAAAAATTTAATTAGTGAACTGCCCACCCAAAACACAGTATCAATATTTTTTTTCCATTTTTTATTTTTAGCAAAATTCAATTAATATAATATTCCACTTTTTTTTTTGGGTAATTAAAAGTCAACTCTTTCTCTTTCCTCTTACATCCTTTTCTTCTCCATTTAAATCCTCATGCCATACCACTTCCTCTGAAGTTTCAAAAAACCAAAAAAAAATAAAATAATCACATTTCTTCATAAAAATTCAATCTTTATGAATCTTTGATGATCAAAATCTTATCTTTTTAGTTGATTTATTGATTTTTAGTAGATTTTTTTTTTTGTTTTCTCAAAAAAAATGGGTAATGGAGTTAGAAAATTGAATCTTTGTTTTGCTGGAGATGTTGGAGAAATATCAAAAAGATATAACGATTTGAATTTTACTGATCCACTTGATGAAGGTTTGGGTCATTCTTTTTGCTATATCCGACCCGACCCATATTCAAAACCCCACCCGTTTTCCGATGATTCATCTTCTTCTTCAACCACCACCACCATTTCCAGTTCCACCACCAGTACCACCACGGCGGCGTTCCGTACAATCTCCGGCGCTTCCATATCGGCGAACACTTTCACACCTTTGTCAACGGCACTCGTTGACTTTTCTACTCACGTGGATAAAGCTTCAGCTTTTGAAAGCTCTCAGTTTTTTTCTTCAATCCCTTTACAGCCAATTCCAAGGGGTGTTTTTCATTCCGGCCCGATCCCGGCCCGTTTATCAAACACGGGCTCTGGATTGGGTTCGGGCCCGGTAGAAAGGGGATTCATGTCGGGCCCGATGGAAAGGAGTTTCACTTCGGGCCCGTTGGAGAATCAGTATGATCATATACAAATACAAAGGTATAAACTGAAACCTAAGAAATGGGGTTTGATTAGATGTTTAAAGAAAGCTTTTTCGAGTTCTTTTTTTGGTTATAAAGAAGTGAAATTTACTGAAAAGAATATTGTTAATGTTAGTGAAATTAAATTTGTAGATTGTAATAATAATAATAATGTTTTGAGTAGTGAAAATAGTTTGGTTGATGATGATGATGATGTAAATGAATCATTTAGAGGGCAAAATGTTCAATGGGCACAAGGTAAAGCAGGGGAAGACAGAGTACATGTTGTGATTTCTGAGGAACATGGATGGGTTTTTGTTGGGATTTATGATGGATTTAATGGACCTGATGCTACTGATTTTCTGTTGAGTAATCTTTATTCAAATGTTTATAAAGAACTTAAAGGATTGTTATGGAATGATAAGTCGGAAACTCCCAAGAATTCGATGAGTAATGAGAAGGTGGAACATTTTGTTCCAAATCAAGAATTTGATGGGGTTGATCATTCTGATGTGTTGAAGGCTTTATCTGAAGGGTTAAGGAAGACCGAGGTGTCGTATTTGGAGATTGCTGATATGATGGTGAATGAGAATCCTGAATTGGCTTTAATGGGATCTTGTGTTTTAGTTATGTTGCTTAAGGATCAAGATGTTTATTTGTTGAACGTTGGCGATAGTCGTGCTGTTTTAGCTCAAAATCTTGAATCTGATCTTGCTGTTAGCAAGTTTAGAAGGATAAATGAGCAGAGTGTTAGCAGCATTGATGCACTCTATAGAGCTGAATCCGATCGCAAACATAATCTTGTTCCAGCTCAACTTACTATGGATCATAGCACATCTATCAAAGAGGTAACAAATCATATCTCGTTTACATAAGTAATTGCAACAAACGTTTCGTGTTTTTCCTGTTTTCGTATACTAATTATATTGTGTTTGCTTTGTGAATATGATTGCAGGAAGTTGTTAGGATTAGAAGTGAACATCCAGATGATGCTTTCGCGATTAAAAATGATAGAGTAAAAGGTTCCTTGAAGGTTACTCGAGCATTCGGTGCAGGATATCTCAAACAGGTATTAAGAATGACTTCATAATCATTTGATCATATTGATGCCTGGCATATCCAATATTTTTCGAAACTGTGAACCATATGCTTAACACAAACATGTTAAATGAAGAACACATATCTTTATTTATTGACTTGCAGCAGTATTGTTCGAACATTGAGATCTTTCAAGCGTTCTTCGTGGAATCCATCTTTCATTTTATATTATATTATATGTTATGTATAGAAGAACATTTCGCTATAGCAACCAATGATGTTGTAGAGAGGTTCGACTGTAGTTGGCTCGTATTTCCTGAACGTGCTGCTGATTTGTTTGAAGATTGTTTCATTAGCCTTGTATTGATCGTTTCGAATTCTGTGATTTTACAGCCCAAATGGAACAATGCACTTCTAGAGATGTTCAGAATTGACTACATTGGAAATTCACCTTACATCAACTGTTTACCGTCACTTCACCACCACACACTTGGTTCAAGAGACAAGTTCTTGATCTTATCATCCGATGGGCTCTACCAATACTTCACCAACGAAGAAGCAGTCTCCGAAGTAGAGACCTTTTTGTCTATATTCCCCGAGGGAGATCCTGCACAACATCTTGTCGAAGAAGTCTTATTCAGAGCTGCTAAGAAAGCTGGTAAATACAAAACACTCAGAATCATTGCCATAGAGATTTGCGAAGTACTAATGTCTCTTATCAAATCGTTCTAAACAACGTTCATTTTGGATTTTGCAGGCTTGAACTTTCACGAGTTGCTTGATATACCTCAAGGTGATCGTAGGAAGTACCATGATGATGTTTCAATCATCATTTTATCCTTCGAAGGAAGGATATGGAAATCATCGATGTAAATCTCAGGTAGATCGAGGAATTTTGGAAGTTTACCCTCAAGACCAAAACATCAGTACATAGAAGAATTCGAGCTAGTTTTGCTTTGTTAGCCCCTCGTCTACCCCGAATTTAGCAGTAGTTGTTTATAGTATACATGTCTAGGTTGGTCGATACAGAAATAGCGCGAGAGGCTGAGGTTTCTTGATCCACAGAGACTGTAAAGTTACCAAATAAACTTACAATGGTGAGTTTTGTAACAGATGGAGTTCCATCTCACAAACTTTACCTCAATAGACATGACCTGTTTGGTCAAAAATTCCTTTATTTTATATCATACTGACTATAGTTGAATCTCTTTATAATAACGTGATTTGTCTCGATGCATTCTGACTATTGTAGCGAAATGGTGTTATTCAACTACCTAGGCGTATTCCCAGGGTCTGAGGATGGGAGGTTTACGCAACCCTTATCCCTATGATAGACCCTTGGCTCGATGAAAAACATATCAGAATAGTTTGAATAACAGTCATGACAAAATACTATAGAAAACATATACTGATAGGACATGATATATCGATTCTAAAGAAAACTTAGACCGCTATAGTAAACAATGTATGTGAAATCAAAATAAATGGCATAATATTGAAAACAATTGAATTGACCAAAGAGAAAAAAAATATAGAATATGATAGAATTCTTTTTATTCTTCATATTTTTAAGTTTTGGTTTCTCATTAAAAAAAACAATTAGATTGTTGTTGGAAAATGGAAATTGAAAGTTGACTATACTAATTTTGTTCACCATTTCAAACTTTGCCTTGTTTTCATTAATTTTTTTTTCATCATAAATTATTCAAGTTGTCATTATAACTATACAAAAACTGTTCAAGTTTCTTTATCTAAGTTAGTTTGGTACCAAATTTCAATTTGACTAATAGGAACTATGTGTTAATCTTCAAACAAGTTGAGGTCAATTATACGAGTCATAGAGGAATATTCTGTATTTTAATTCTAAGTGGTTCATGACTCAAGTTTCAACAATTGAATCCATTACCTTATTTAATTTAAAGAGATCATATTCAATATTTTTAGTGGATATTATACGTATAAATTCAGATCTAGATTAAAAATTATGAGTTCAGATAAACTCAGATTTATTTGATACGCCCGTGTGAATAATCATCGTATTTCAATTCGATTAATTTGAATATAACAATATTTCTCATTTTTCTCCAAAGAATTCAAAGTCTTCAAAATTCCTCTTTTTTATTTTTTGTCCAATAATTCATTAGGATTTTTTGTTGAAAATTTCAATTACTCCCTAAACAGAAATTAGTTGGTTAGAAAATGAAGATAGTCAATTAAACTCATCATTTGACATAAACTCTTTACGCGTTTTCTTTGGTAATATATTTATTCTTGAGTTAGAAAAAATTGGCAAATTATATAACCATAATAAGTCATATTTTTTTTTATAAATTTATTTATAAGGCAACTCGGGGTCGTTACCCTTTCCGTACACACACCCCGCTCTAATGTAATAGTCCGTAAATCATATAGGAGAGATGTAAATCGCATTAGACAAATCTCTATAACAAATTCGATCGTGAAAATATGCAAACTTAAAACTTTGCATTTAATTTGAGAGATCATCTGCTCAATTAGCTCAACCAGACCGGCGATTTATGAAAGTCATACTTGGTTTACTTGCGTTAGTAAACGCCTATTATAGTATACAAAATAATGCATGACTTGTAAAAAAAAAAAACAAAGAAAGAGAAACAAAAGGGAAATAGTTGACTAAAAGCTACAAGACAAAAAAAAGATTGCATTAAGGTTGTCTTGTTCTTTTTAGCTTTGTTGATTGGAGGTTTTGTTAGATGATGATGTTTAATTAATTAAACAAACAAATAAATAAATAGACCATCTTGTTTGGATGGTTCTCTATCATTTCTTCCTAATTAATCAGATGTCTCGTGTTTATATTTTTTGATAAAAAATATTTTACGTCAAGATTCACTCTCTATGAATGTGGATTATTAGTCAGGTCAACGGCAGTTTTCAAATGAGCTTGTTTTAATTTTTTACCCTCTAGCAATTTAATTTATATTTAGTTAAATATAAATTATTTAGAAATCGCCGAACAGAATATATGAAATACAATTTAGAAACTGAAGTCATATTTGAACATATAACTTGTACCATATTATAATACGAAAATATAAATTTACATCTCATGCAAAAATTATTTATTATACAAAATATGATTTAAAGACCAACACAAGATAGAGATTAAAGTATAAATAACTCTTATAGCACCACCACTTATGATCTGTTGAATTCGAATATCAGATGGTTAAATTTTTTTTAAAAATAAATAGAAAAAGGTGGGGGTGGGGTAGGTTAGGATCAATAAATATTATATGTATACGTTGCACTTACAATAAAATAGGATATTATTAACATGAAGGTAGAAAGTCAACTTCTTGAAATAAAAGCTAAAAATAAAAATATTATTATTTGACAATTGCTTGTGGTTTAGGTATCTCTAAAATCTCGTGATTTTATTTAATGAATTTATAAAAAGATGAAAAATAATAAATGTTCAAAGGACAAAGAGGAGTTGGTTTTGATTTTTGGACTATCAACATCAATTATTACCAACTGAAAAATACACTATTGATTTTTGGTGATAATTAGTTGCAAATATCTTATGAGAAAAGAAAAAGGATAATTAAATTCTTAAGAAAAATAGTAGTTGTAAACATTAATAAAAGTTTGTATGGTTGGTTGAACAAGAGATTGTTACTATAATAGAGATTTTTTCTATTGTGATATTAGTAATTTGACGATCTTTAACGCAAGGAAAGGAGGGATGATCTACTTGGAATTGACGGGAAATTTATATTATAAAATACAATTTTTCACTAATTAACAAGTCGATCATTTAAAAATTATATGGTGAAAATATATTTTCAATATTTGTTAGTTTTTTCGTATGAAAACGCTGTTATTTTCTATTTTCTATTTTCTCATCAATTTTATCAAAAATATCACCATATATTTTTCAGTAATTTTTTAAAATAAAATATAGTGGTTTTTTAGTAATGTGGGATAAATTTTAGGATTATTTTAATTTTTATCCTATATATTTGGTAGTACAACATTTGATACAATCAAAATACTCCTCCCAGTTTCTTTTGTCTTTCTATCTTTCTCATTTTATACAATTTTTAAATTGTATCTAATTTCTCTCTTTCTCGTTTTATACAATTCGATTCAATTGTTTATTCCTTGTCAAGTCTTTTTTGTTTTTCTCTCTTTCTCATTTTATACAAATTCAAATTGTAGATAATCGTTCTATACAGTTATAATAATACAATTCGTTTTATACACTTCGTTTTTATACAGTTCTGTGTCCAAGTGTCTTTCTCTTTCTTATTTTATACACTTCGTTTTATACAAATTGTTTCAACTGTATATATATAACGAATTATACAATTTCTATGTTTGCTATGAGCGCAATTATACAAACTTTACTATAGCATATAAATATAAATTTTTTATTTGCTAATGTGAAAGTTTCCTTTTATACTATCTCATTTTTAATCTAATAAACCAAACATTTATCAAAAGAGTATATCTACTTATCTAGCAATAAAACATTATTATTTAATCACATTATAATCTCAATATAATAATTCAGAGATAACTTGTTCTACAAATCACAATGAACTCTCAATTTTGTAATAATTAGTCATCAAATCACTCTTTTTTTTTTCCTTCACTAGTATTTAATTAACTTCCATAATCATCAAATTTTGCTTAGTTAGCTCCCATGATCATTTTAGTTAATACTACAATTTCTACTACCTATTTAATGACAAGACTTTAAGAAAAATATATTTAAGAAATCAAAATTAATATTTAGAACCTAATCCACCTTAATTTCAACTCAATTCTTAACCCAACCTACTTAAAATAAATTCCCTAAATTAACTATACAATAAATGTCTTTAATAATATTTAACTAAAAAAATATGAAAATTCTTAAATTTCTAAGATTTTAAAATATTTAACCATCATATTCTTTTGGTAAAAACAAAAACATTTTAAAGGCTTATAAGGTTAAAAAAAATATGACAATTCTTCAATTTCTAAGATTTTTTAATATGCAACCATCACATTCTTTTGCTAAAAAGAAAAAGGAAAAATTACATAAATTAATACATTTTAAAAAATATTTACTGATTTTAGCGATACTTTTTGTTTATTACCATTTATAGTAATTTTGTAATAAATTTATAATATGTATTAAAAGTGAATTATGTATGCAATATATTTGAATTATAACTGTTTTTGAAATATATTATGTTTGTTTGGTAAAAAATTGTCACATTGTATTATAAGTGTATTAAAATGTGTGATTACTGTATTATTCATCATTAAAACTTGTATTATATGTGAATATTAAATTGTTCTTTGTAATATGTATTAACCTTGTATTATAAATGAATTAAAAGTGATCAAGTGAAAAAAAAATATTATTACTATAAATGGTAAATATTTTTTTATTATAGCATATTTATGTAAGTTTCCCAAAGAAAAAAACATTTTAAAGGCTTATAAGGTTTATATAATCATGTCATTTGAGTTGGACTTCATTGTCAATATTAATTATAAAATGTGTAGGTAATGCAAGATGTGAAACAATCTTTGACCAAACTATAATACTAAGAAAAATCACAAATTGAGTATCAATTTTATTTTTTCAAAAAAATCCAAAATAGAATAGTCCAAACATGATTTATTTATGATCCAACCATATATGGTTTAGGTTTGTACACACAATTAGTTTAATTGAATCAAATAGGATTTTTTTTTGGCAAAAAGGGTCCCATCATTTACTTTCTACTTTCTATATTTGTAACCAACTCTACATCATGCAATTAAGTTGTCTTGAAAATTTGTCTAAATGGCCAATTTCTTTGTTCCATATTGTCCAAATACACAAACAAATCCCTAAATTTGTTGAGTTTTTTTTCCTCAGATATCTTAACTACGTCATTTTTCAATTAAATTATTGAAACACTCATAATTTGTTTCTTTAAAACACTGTTGGTTGATTTTGATCAGCTTTTCTATTGTAAATGTCTTCAATTGTGTTCGAATTGTAATAATTTTGATTGAAGGAATGAAGACAAACCGTGTTAGTCTCATTTGTTTTCTAATGTGTTCAAATGACTTAAGTAAAACACAATTATTCTCAAACATTTTCACTATCAATTAGACTTATGATTTATGGAACAACATATGTATCCTCTATCAATACCCCTCACATATCTGGTTTCATATCAGACAACGGTGTTTGTTTAAACGGAACAAATTATGGGGGTTCAATGATTCAATAGGAAAATGACGTAGTTGAGGTGCCTGAGAAAAAAAACCCAACAAGTTTAGGAATTACTTATGTATTTGGCCTTTCATATTATTCAAACTCATATTCATTTAACATATTCTTTAAGAAAGATTTTTACTTTGTTGAGTATTTCTTCTGTTTTAATTTACTTGTCAGATTTTATTTTAACAGACCTATTAAGAAAATAATGATTAGTATAATAAATTTATCATTTTACTTTAATAATTAATAGGATTACAAACATATTACTCACAACATTTTTGAAATACATTAATTCAATGTTGATGAATTAAAGATATAACAAGAAAAAAAATATCTTTTCTTAATTTGTAAAAAATGACAAAGAAAAACAAAAATCAAATTAGACAATATTTGATAGGTAAATATAGACGGAGGGAGTATTATCTGACATTTTGATTTATTAGATTTATGGATTGATTCGACTTCCGATATTAGGTCATGTCAGAGTTTTTTTACGATAAATTATTTAGAATGGTTTCGTAAGATATAAGTTAAAGTGCAGATATTAATATAAAATTAAATTTAATGACATTTGGAGTATTTACTCAAAAAAATCATCTCAATTTATACATACAATTACAAGTTAACAACCATCAAATCTCTCCAATAATTCAATTGCAAGTTCATCACATTCTTGTCTTTCATCTTATTCTTATCGGGTCAGGGGCGAAGCTAGAAAGCGTCAACAGGTCAAGGAAATTTATTCGAACCACATTCGATAAAAAGTCATATCATTTTTATACACATAAAAGTTAGTTTTAGATAAATATTATAAATGCAAAACCCCATTAAATTGTTCGCATATTTATTTTCAAATTTTAATCTCCTTTAATAAAAATTTATACTCTACAATATAAGATATGAATACATATCATTCTATAACCAGATACAATGTATTAGTGTTGCAGTTAAGCATAAAAACGTGTAAAGCAATGTCATCTCATTTGACTAAAACAAAAATACATAGTGAGTAATACTTTTCTAAAACATTTAATTCAATTCATACTTAATATTCAACCTCCAATTAAAACAACTTTTTTTTTCTTAGTAAAACTCTTTGACAAAATGGAACATACACTTTTGTTTACACTAATCATCTCTTTTTTTTAAAATGAGCTCCTTGCCTTGTGCGACGAGCTCGACCCAGAAGACAAATCCCCTACTTTCGCTGGTCAGGGATTTCGAACTTGAGACTTCCAACACGGAAGTTCCAAGCCCAAACCTATGTCATTTAATTTATATATTTATACATTAGAACATCAGACGAGACTGTGTTGCGGATATCACTTCCTCTAACATGCATTCACTTGTAGTGATGGCACATTTTCTTCGAATCTTGAGTCCACCTCTGTTCTCTGTTACAATCAAACACCATCATATAGAACGACAAAGAGAGAATTATCGAACGAATATGTAAATTCCAAAAAAAAGGAAATGTAATATTATGAACTAGTAAAACAACCTCAATGGTTAAGACACTAGTTTTGATTGAAACAAATTCCTTTTACCACTCATTCTACAAAATTTTTATCCTAAACTGCATTTTCAAAAGTTGAGCAAATTGGGATCTGCAGGTACAGCCAAAACACTGGTGCAGCTTATCAACACTTGTTGAGTTCTCCTGCGTATCTTGCTACCATATAAATCTCTGAACACCAGTCTCGTGTACCCAAGAAAACGGACGGAACAAGAACATATATATAGTGAAAATATTAATAGCAAGATACATGATTCCCATCAGAAGCCAACTTCTGTCATCATCAACATGAGAGTGGAGGATCAAGAAAAAGAACGGGATTGTATAGTATCTGAACTCTATAAGTGGAGCTGGAATCAGTGTTGCAGCGGTAGCCAAGAAATATACCAGTACCCATGTCTTCCTCTGATTTTTAGCTGCAAATAGAGGGGGAAAAGAATATGTTTGAAAGAAAATAGAAGTATGAGTTAAATACTCTCTTCTTTGATTCCGAGTAAGAGATAAGGATGTGTAGAAGAAAACACATGCACAAGTTAGAATAGGACCGAGAGTTTTACTGACCCAAGATATTGAAGATGGATATCCATGAATATACATAGAGTGGAACCAGGAGGTACTTCATTGACCAATGAAATTTGATTACTTTTCTCCATAGATAAAAGGTATAGTGTCGATTGTCAGCAACGAGATAAGGGTGGGCAATGCTGCAATATCAATATATCATGTCACATATATGTATACTACTGTTTCCAGGTCACTTGAATGTCAAAATATTGCATTTCATTATTGCAAGGAACCAATTTTTAGATATCAAATCCGAATCAGAAAAAAAGAAAATAATGTGCACACAGCTAGAATCTATTAGGAATGAACGCCATTAAGGATGTATTCGGTATGAAGGAAAACATTTTCCTTCATACTGAGCACACCCTAAATCTTTGATGCAACAAAGAACAAAGAAAGGATAAACAAACACCCTCAAAAACTGACGTTATAGATTGTATAGCATGACAGAAAGTGATGAATTGCACGAAAGAGAGGAAAAGGGACAGGGGAGAGGGAGAGGGTATAAGGATAGTGCAACTGAATTTAGAAAATTACAAAGCCATTCATCTAACCTGAAAAAATGCACTGAAAGGAACCCAACAGCTAATGTCGTGCACAACTGAAAGAAACTGACCAGCTTATTTTTCTTCCAGAAGGATCGGGCCAGTGCTGCAGCCTGACCAATTGTGAAGTGCATGGGAGTCACAAACAGCACAGAAATCAAGCTAAAATACATCAATTGTGCAAAATGTGGAGAAACCGAGTGAGCCTCTTTTGCACCTGGATAGCACAAGGGTGGGAAAAGAAGTGTGTGCATACACAGTTAACAAATGGAAGAGACCATAAAGAAACAAAACTACAAAAGTGAGAGTTGGTACCAAGCACTATACTCCCGTTCCAGAAAACAAAGGTGATGAAAGCGGCCATAATTATGAGGTAAGGCCAAAAGGATGCAATAATCTCCCACTTAAACTGCCAGAGTCTTGAGATAATCTCACGCACCTCATGAGAGAAATCTGAAAAAGGAATGTAATCTCTTATAACTAAAATGACATATACAAAAGGAACCTAAATTGCATTGCCAACTACTAATATGCAATAAAGGATAACTATGCATGAGCCCGAATAGCTTATTTGTCTATACCATGCCATCTGACAAGAAAAGCTTACATGTCTGTACCAAGCATAATCAATGGAAGAATTTCTTGTAAATGTGTTTGTGAACATGATAGCCACTCTGGTTAACTTTTAATGGATGCTTCAAACATGCGAAGCAAGTTTTCCACATGACACACTTCTCGTAAGAATGTTAACAGCAAGGAGTGTTCGTTCAGTTTATCTAACTTTGTTTTTGATCTTCTAGCAGATCCCCTCAAATCAAAGGGAATTAGGATACTAATTAGAAATACATTATATTTGTAAGAATTTATTAATGGTGGGATCAAAAGCCTAAAATTTGATTTAGTGAGGGTCAAGTGTATTTAGACTAGAACCACAGGTTGTCAAAAGATCAAAATAGCAAGTTTCTCTTGTTAAGTAGTACGTAATATTACCAAACAATCGAATAAAATTATAGCACTAGGGAAATTACTTGTACATCCAAGTCATTATTTCAAGTAATAAGAGTTCATTTTCCTCCCCCGCCACCTTCCATACTCCGGATTGAGGTGTTCTAACAATAAAAAAGAAAATGTTTACAAATGCACAACCAAAAGTATCTCTGTAGGATACCAGAACGAGTGGAGTATTTTATTCCTTTATGTCATCCATGGTTACCAGGGTTTTTTACAACAGATAAATTAAATCTTCATGATGCCGATTCGCAAGTAAATCTTTTGGATATTTCACCTCATAAAGAAACGCTTGACAGCTTGTAAAATTGAACTTGATGTATTATTCTTTTTTTTTAAAAAAAATGTTTTTTTTTAATTTGATGTATTACAAAATGGTGTTCGATTGTATATTTTTCATTCAATGTTACTTTAGATCACAGAACAGAAACTACTTGTCAAAAAGAAGATGCTATCACGTGTCCTACACAACATAAATCAACAGATAGAACAAAAATCATCAGATGCTATCATGTGTCCTAACACAACACAAATTCAGATTTAAAAAAAACTTGAAACAAGATAAGAAGACAGAACCTGAGGAAGGCACTGAAGAAGCAATCTTTTGGTGGATAGGAGAGCTAAATGTAGCTGCCTGATTGTGGATTCTGCGCTTTCTCAAGTTAGAGTGTGTTCCAACACCTTGACTCGAGACTGGGAAAGCATCTTTACCTTGTGATTGACTAGAATCAATCAAATCGGCACTATCCTTCGGCTGATCTAGAATATAGTCTAAAACCCCAGTGCATGCTATGAAAAGGATCCATATGATATTTGTTTGTCGTATCAGCACAGCAAAAGCCCCAACCTTCAGATGTATGAAAACACTGTTAACTTCTCAATCAGAAAAACAACAAGGTCAAATTCAATATCTGATCATTAAATGGAACTATCCGTAGCATGCAAAACAATAACGTTAAAGTAAATCAGGCTTGAGAGGAAGATAAAGTTTTATGAAGTTAGAACTACAGTTACTGTTTCTTTTATTCTCTCTCCCTCCCCATATTTACTATTGAGTATTGTTATTCTTCTGATACAGCTCAAGTGGAGGCAACAATAAAATACAGTACTCAAAGCACACTGCGCTCTTACATGTGGTAAGCAGTAATCAGCAATTTGTCAAATGTCAAAATGACATATATCCTTAGAATATGTTTGGTGCATGAATAAGTAGAGTGCAGAATCTGTTCTTGGAAAAACATTAAAGCTTTCGATTGATATTAATCGCAAAAGTTATAAAGAAGAAAACAATTCTATGACAAGGAATGGGCTATAAAGAGTTTGAATAAAAGTCAATTTATAACTTTGCTCCCCATTATTATTAACTAGAAAGAACTAGATGGGATTGAGTTGATCCTCTTACCAGGGAACTGAAGAAATATTTCTTCTTAAGACTCATAAGATATGATGCCAGTACAGCAGTTAGCGATGCTACATCTGTATAATAAAGGAAAGTGAAGAACCAGTGAAGGGGATACAATGCAAGGACAACCGTCCGAAGAGTTACTTTTCTGTCAGTAAGAGAAGGTCTGAGGTGGGTAAGTATGTTGTAAACCATCATGCTGCAAAATACAGCCAATACACCATTGCTGGAGCGTAGGATGGAAGAGGAACAAGCATCTGAAAACGAAAGATCGTCTTTCATAGAGAATATTCCTGGAAACAAAGAAGCAACATAGGCAAGTGAAACAATGTACCTGCAAAAGTTTTAAATTATTTACATCAAATTCCCTTATCAGTTAAATCTATAGTGTTTTTTCAACTGAATCATCCTAGAGAACATTTCTTTTCATATCTAACATGGATCATGGTCATGGCACAATTTATGTGATATCAGCTAGCTCCACTCTTTTATCTGTGTCCTTCTCTGTTTATTAATATCCCTTTTTGTCTTTGAAAAACAAAAGAGACAAATCTGAGAGAATTCCTTTATCATTTGATGATATTCTATAGCATTTAGCTGACATATACTTACTAACAATGAACCTCATTGCCAAAGATCTATTGATTTTTTTTGGCACTGCATCAGTCCATCTCATTTATATCTTATTTGACCTAGCATATCAGTGAATATTTACTGCAGGAATATGTGGATTCATTGTTGAACTTTCTGTTTATGGAGTAAAGAATTAGAAAGAGGTTCCTTACTGCCACTTTCATTTTGTTGTAAAGTAAGGTTAACCTTACTTAAAAAGAATTAAAAAAGAAATTTAAGCTGTATTGAGTTAAGTAGATAAGAGGGTCCAATTGTATAAGATTCCTATTAGAGAAAATAGGCATCACTCAGGGACTGCCAAAAGGGAAAGTAGCACTATCTTTTCAGACAGGGGAACATTGTTCAAAGTAACTTAATGAATCCCCAGACAATATAACTTAATTGCAAAAATGCATCTTATATTTCGAAACCAACACTCGGTGCCCCTATATAATGGAAACCCAAAAATAACTCGAAACTGTGAATGTGGAAAACATAATCCAACTCATGAAGCTAGCATATGTAGACAAACACTACTATACATATGTACTTATCCTAACTGAATTTTGAACAGTGTGGGAGTAGATGACAAACTGGAAGGAATGGGTGGAAGAATGGCATGGATTATGCACCATCTATGTTGCTCGGACCCGTCAAATCATGCCTCACCCATGTCGATCCGACACGATTAGGGAATGGATGTGGGATTGCACCATCTATTACAATATTAAGTTAAGTTAGATGGGTGTTAGAGTAAATTATATTGCTACCACTCTCTCCATTTCATTTTATATTAGTGTATTTGACAGTTTGACTGAGCACAATGTTGACGAAAGAAAGAAAAGACCGACTTTTGGCACACAACAAAAGTACCCATAGAACTTGTGGTCCTTACATGCCATTCCATTTCTATGGCTATAAGGGCATCTAATTAAGGGTAGAATATGTAGTTTAAACTAAAAACAAATCAAATATAATAATATGGTTCCGTTCTTTTTAAACATTCTAGAAGGAAAGAGTGTCATGTAAAATGAAATAGAGAGTATTAGTTTATTTCCTTTTGGTTTACTCCAACTATCAAGTGCACCTTAATGAATTAGTTGCAATATGAATCATCTAAATCCAATTCGCTCTAGTTGAGCCCATTTTTTCTCTAAAGCTAGAGACTCTACAAATCTCATACCTATCCTTACACAGACATACAAGTCTCTAAGAAGACTAGAAAAGCTTCTAGAAAAACACCATATCACAAGTAAGTCTCTAACCCTAGTCACTAAGGAGGATTAGTGGAATTTCAATACAGAGTATACATGCACTGGACTGATATTGTTCTCTTACAAATCATACATAACATATTCATTTTTTGCAACTAAAAGTACATGTAAACAATGAATAGAGAAAATCTCTCCTAACCAAGCTTTAACATTCTACTGCAACTACTACTAAAATTGGGGTAGGTTATTCTGAAACCTCTACTTTACTCTATTGGACTTGTTCGCCCCAACATTCAATAACTTGGGGTTCTCTAACACTAGTACACTACAGGTCCTCCTTCATATTTACTCTTTGCATAGACTCATCTGTACGCCAATTTTCATGATAACTGGGGCGAAAAGAATGTAACACTTGTACCAACAACTCGTTTATAAGAAACCACCAGATAAACTAAGATCATCAACAAAGTGAAGTTGTACTAAAAAAGAAAAACACTAGATATTTTTGCAACCAATGAAAGGGAAAGGACTCAAATCTGTAGATACACAAAATGGTCAAGATCTTGTAAGCTTGGCAAGAAGAGCATAACATGTACAATTCCTATTTCCAAGCAGACATGTTTAGTTTCTACCCTAACTAGATCATGTATCTTGCTATTTAGTCAATGTAGCCCTGAACCATAATTTAACACCAAAAAGATCAAGGAACTAATTGACAAAAAGCTCTCGACTTGTAACCATACAACGTATCCCCAACTCATCAGGAAAAATTGACCATATGAGCTAATACTATAACATTTCATTTACCATATATCGATTCCAAGAGGCTAATGCCACATGTAAGGGAGTCCCTATTTTCATGCTCTCTGAAGTTAAAATACAAAGCAGGAACAATTTTGACAACGTTACGAAATAGAATAGGAACGAGATACTACGTACAGCCCCGGAGGAGTGGTGATCATGGGATCCCAACTTCTGAAATTGCCTTTGCAATACTGTTGTGCTTGAGGTATGTGGAATATCTCATCCTGCAAAAACACCAATATCCACATTACACCTACAACAAAAACTACTAATCCCACAAGTGGGGTCTCAAAAGATTCATAATCACCCATATCCACATTACACCTCCAACAACAACAACATATCCCCAGTGTAATCCACAATTGGGGTTGTTTCCGATAGACCCTCAGCTCAAAATCCATAGAAGATTATCAAATCAATAAATTACATTCATATTAAACAAGAAAACTTGATTACCATGTAAGGTTCAGTGACAATACGATTGACGAGTATGGATACAGCTACTACCCATGAACTTACAATCACTGCAACTGCAATTTTACCCATTTTCCCCCAAAATTCTTGTATACCCTCTTCTTCCTTCCTCTCAAGTTCGGATCTTTCTGCAATTTTAGGTCTTCCCTAATACAGAAATTGGGATACCCAAATTCTACAGCAGCTCAAAATAACGACGTCGTTTAGTTCATCTCAATCTTTCTTGTATCACAAAGGATGTTTTAGGGAAACTAATAATTATTTTTTGGTTAAAAAATCAATAATACTCATAAATATACTTTTAGTTGTTTATTATATTAAAAATATATATTTTTACTTTTAGTATATATATTAATAGAAAAACTAAGATTAAATAGTAATTAATGTGTATTGTGATAAAATACTGATGATAATTGTTGTTTCTTAAGAGTATATAAAGAGTAAATTGGACAAGTAAAAATGAATGAAAGGAATATTTAAGAAACTATTTTGAATATATTATTACTTAATGATCTTTTAGGATGGTCTGTGAATCAACTTTCAACTACTAAACTATTTTACTATTCCTAACCATATAAGAAATTGTTTATGTCTATATAATTTTTTCGTAAGTGTAACTGGTCTTTACCATTGAAAATAAAAATGTATGCAAACCTTATTCTTATTTTTATGTGACAACTCTCCGTTAATAAGATATCTACAAGGTTTATCACAACTTAATATTTGATGTTGTTCTAGACTAATTACAATTGAGTAATACTCCTAGTAAGTAACGAATTAAACAAAAAAAAAAGAAAAAAGTCCAATGACCAATTAATTCTCTAAAAGTAACAAGAAGGCTTGTTCAAATGGTAAGTATCATTCGTTTAGAATTTAAAAGTTATTGGTTCGAGTCACCAAGGAAACAAAAAGAAGATCGAAAACTCAAATGTTGAACCAGGTTCAACCTTTGTTCGGATTAGAAACACTTTCTATGCACAATGGAGGGGCAAGACTCATCATACTCTGCCTTAGCAATCCACATCTACAAATTCAAACAATGATAAGTATGTTAATCATCATTATTATCAACATAAAGATAAATAAATCAAATACACATGTATAAATAACAATGAAGAAAAATGCTCATCGAGGCCAAAAAAAGCCCATGGTAGGTTTTTTATGGCCCGAATCCAAATTAGTCGAGTCAGTAGGTTTCAGGAACTGGTGGTTAAACCATAAATAGGGAGGAAAATGCCCCTTTTCGGTTGAGCAGGTAAAACCCTCCATATTGGGTTTTTTACCACTAAGTTGCTTGAACCTTTCAAAAATGTGGACGAGTGTGAGTCCGATCCTTCAAAAGTAGTGCACTTTTTTTAAGGATTTGACATGAATGCATCCTCCTTTTTGGAGTCTGAGCAACATAGCTCTATGGAGAATCTAGATTAGTTAAAGCAGTATGCTTTGGAAACCTGATGATTAAGCCCAAAAAAAAGAAGAGAAAAATACCCCTCTTTGGTAGTCGGTATGGCGGGTAAGTCCCTCCATAGTCAGTCTTTTACAGCGTGAATCCAAATTAGTTGAGCTAGTGTAGGTTTTGGGAAGGAAAATGCTCCATTTTGATAAGGTGTGAAAACCTCCCCTATACTAAGATTTTGATGACGCAAATCAAAATTAGTCGAGCTACTAGATTTCGGGAACTAGTTTATTAAACCCAAACAAATGAAGGAAATGTCCCTCTATGCTAGGTCATGTAAGACCCTCCGTAGTGGTGGGGTTTTACGGCATGAATCCAGATTAGTCGAGCCAATAAAAATAGCAAAAGGAATATAATCACCTGTTGAAAGGTACTAAGGGATGCCAAAATGGAACCTCCAATCCAAACACTATACTTCCTTTTCAGGGGGAGCAACCACTAAGGCTTAAATCTCTTTGCTCATTCTATCACCAATGCCAGGAAACATAGTCGATCCACCGCTAAGCACAATGTTCCCATACAAATCCTTTCTGATATCAACATCACACTTCATTATAGAATTATACGTCGTCTCATGAATTCCAGCAACTTCCATTCTGATCAAAGAAGGTTGATAAAGTACTTTAGGACATCGAAAACGCTCAGCACCAATAGTAATCACTTGTTCATCAGGCAGTTCATAGTTCTTCTCAACCGCGGAGCCTGTCTTGGTTGTCTCAAGTTCCTGCTCGAAATCAAGAGCAAGTTATGCCAATTTCTCCTTCATATCCCTTACAATTTCCTTCTCTGCACTAGTAGTGAAGGAGTATCCGCGTTCAGTAAGAATCTTCACAATATACTCCGTAAGGTCACGGCCAGCAATGTCTACATGAGGTAGTGCATAACCTTCAGAGATAGGAACTGTATGGCTCACACCATCTCCAGAATCCAACACAATACCTGCTAGAAAACATGAATCATATTTGACTACAATTCACTATTTACATCTCGAAGTACCTTTGACTGAAGTGCAGCAAATCATATAGCAACATGAAAGGAAAATTAACATTCGAAACAAAGAGAGTTAATATATCTTACCAGTAGTACGTCCACTAGCATACAAAGACAGAACAGCTTGAATAGCATACATTGAATGTTTCAAACATTATCTGAGTCATTTTCTCGCGATTAGCCTTAGGGTTGAGAGGTGCTTTAGTAAGCAAAACGACTACATTTGGAAAGCGAATTCGTTACCTTAACCATGCCAGTTCCATTGTCACATACAAGAGGTTGAATGTCCTCAACATCAGCCATTTTCTAGAACTTTCAAACAAGTAAAAATCATCAACAACTGAAAAATAAGGCTAACGATAACATGTTCTAGGAAAACTAAGTCATTTATCTCAAAAAGTAAACGTTTCTTCTTGATTCTAAATTTCTACAACAAAGAAAGTAACTTTTATGAAAATGTAAATTAGAGTCAAAATCATGTCCGAGTAGATATACCTTTGAGTCCAAAGTGGATAATTTCCTTAAGAAGTAGAAAGAGACTTGTTTGATGAAAAATAGGAAAACCAAGAGTTTTTGGTACTAAGTGACATTTCAATTCATTTAGTAGACGTTTGGCCATGTGATACCTATCACGATATGGTATCGTGAGATGCTGTGGCGGAACCACATAAAATAGCAACTTATTATGTTAAGGGTGTCCAAAATAGGTTATTTAATTATTTTGTATATCATTTAACTTGTATATATACTAATTTTTTTCCGACGAAGGGTGTTCAATTGGACACCCTTGACAGTATGTGGCTACGCTACTGGTGAGATTGAATCAACGTTTAGACACGTGATTTTATGCTGATTCCGTCTCATGATTCCATATCATGAGATTTGATACCACATTCTCTAAAAATCATGATATGGAATCATATGGAATACATATCATGATTTGAGTTATTTTCATACAAAAATTGATCCACAAGTTTATATTTCGTTAAAACAATCGCACATTTATATCTACTAACCATTTATTTCACACGTAATTTTTTTTTTATAAAATTTATTATTCTCACCAACATATAGTCACTTTAACTCACACTTCACGATTAATGAGTAATAAAATCTTGAAGAGCCCGTAAAATGTGTATCATTTTTACTCAAATATATTGATGAAACAATTACTTAAGTGGAGAACAAATAACTTCGTAATAATTTATTATACAATTTTATGATTTTTTGTTTATTTGATAATATTGAATAAACGTTTGGGGTTATTTTAATAACTTTAGAATTTATGGGATTTTTATGTTTATGAGAAAATATACAACATCCAAATTTCATATCGCATGTCCAAACAAAACTTCAATTTCATCTCATAATTTCATATCATGATACCATATCGCATGTCCAAACGGACATATATATCTTTATAAAGACATAAATATAGTAAAGGTAAATATGACATCTATTTATGATATTTTTCTAGTTATCTCTTCTTCTTCTTTTTTATCATTTTTTTCTTTGGATAATGTTAAATGAGTAGAAAATTTAATAAGAAATTTAAAAAATCTTTAATATTTTTTTATTTAAATAATTTGATTTTTTTTTAATTAATAAGATGTTAAAATTAACAAGATAAAAATGTTAAATAGAAATAATATCAATTTTCTGATCAAAACTTTTTTTCCCTTTCCTTTCATTTAAATATCTCAAAAAGTCTTTAACATTCAATTACTATACTTTTCAGGTCCACTTTTAAAATTATTTTTTATTAGATATAATATGCAGTTATTATAATTATCTCAATTACATATTTTCTTCCCCTACTTAATATTCGTATTTAAAAGTGCAGGAACCCATAGGAAGATCAAGGGTCACAACTTAAAATTTGAGTTGTAGCATAGTTATATTCGATATAATAATCATATCATATCATATATTATATGTATAAATGAAAACGTGATAACATCAGCACTTTCATTTTTGAAAATTCCACAAATACCCTTGCATGCAGGCTTTATTGATTTTACATAGTACAATCGATATTATTTGCTTCAATTTCATATCTATTCCAATGCTCTCCTCCATACTCTTCTTTTGTTATGTTTGTATTATATAACCCTAGATGTTTGAGCGATACCCATAGTTTATATTGATTTCGCTTTTGTTTCACTTCCAAAAAAATGTCCATTACTGTGCTAGGCGCGGGGATGTTTTATATCTTACCAATGAACTGTTCAGTGCATTGTTAGTTTCCAATGAATTGCCTGGTAGTCCACCAACAGACTGGGGTACCGTTAGTATTTGCCGTGGTGTCTATTCCTGCGTTTCTCCTGACTGTACGGTTTATATTTTTAGGCACCCATCTTCTTTTTATGTGCAAATAGTGTTTTAGCATTTTCCCTCGACTCCAAAATGCTCTAATGCTAAAATATTGTGGGGTACGACAGAAGAAGGTGGATTTGGGCTTCAGATCAATGTTTGATGTGGCAAATGTCTTATTATGCAAGCTATGGTGGAACGTGAGAAGTAAACCTTCTCTTTGGGGTTCTTTCATAATTAATAAGTATTGCAGAAAATTCCATCCAGTCATTGCTAAAAGCAAGGGCGCATCCATTATTTGGAAGAAAATGAGGTGAGAGATTTGGTGGAGCACCAAATTTGGTGGCAAATAGGTGTAGGAAACTCTAGCTTTTGGTATGATAATTGGACACGTTTGGGAGCCTTCTATCATATCATCCCAGAAGCTGAGGAGGAGGAGATTGAAATTAGAAGATTTGCTAATACAGATGGATGGAATATTCATAATTTGAGCAATTGTCTCTCAGAAGAGTATGTTCAGCATGTTATCAAAATTATCCCTCCCCCCGTAGATAATAATGACATTGACCAGGCAAAATGGATGTTAGAGACAAATGGAAAGTTTTCGGTGAGGAGCTCTTGGGGGAATATATAAGAAAAAGAGAGGAAGCGAACGACATTTTCAAGTTCATGTGGGCTAACAAAGTACCTTTCAAAATGTCTCTCTTACTTTGGAGGGCCTGGAGTTGATGAAGTTGTGCAAACTATGGGGGTCAATATGGTATCACAGTGTTGGTGTTGTCAGAATGCTAAGCAGGAGACTGCATCTCATCTTTTTCTCACCTCCCCTATTGCTGTAAAGTTATGGAGGCTGTCTGCTAATGCTGCAGGAGTACATTAGATGGCCTACAACTTTCACAGGTGCGACTTCGACCCTATCGTCAGCTCTCTTTACACTTGCAGCGTCACACAAAGCTCAGTAGGAGATTTTTCGACCCCTTTCAAATTGTCCAAAGAGTTGGTGAAGTCGCTTACAAGTTGGATCTTCCCCAACTTCCAAAATCCATCCTATATTTCATGTCTCCGTTCTTCGTAAATGTTTAGGCTCTCCTTCTCAACAGATTACTCCAGTTGAGCTTTTGGATCAATCATCTTCTTTGGTTCTGCTCCCTGAAAATGTCATCCAAACCAGGATCATTTCGAGGGGTGGTCACCAAGTCCATCAATGCCTTATCAAGTGGACGGGTCTTCGATCAACAGACGCTTCATGGGAAGATACTCATAGACTGCTGCAACAATTTCCAGATTAGAACCTCGGGACAAGGTTCGTCTTCATGGGGGTGGCATTGTAACAAGCATAGAGGACAAGTCAGCGGCTCCCTAGATGCAGTACCAGGGGGCCCAAGCACCTAGACCAATATGTGGTCCCAAATCCCAAAAGAATGTCCTCCGTGCCAAGCTATTAGAAGAAAGGCCAAAAAGCACCAGAAGACATAAATAGACCAAGTATCACTAGACTTCAGTATGGAGGAACTTGCTTTTTTATTTTTCTTAATAACTTTATAGATCTGGAACTTTTCTTTGCTACTTTTTCCCTTTGTTTTCCTTTGTAGTTTACTGTTTTCCCTAAAAGCTTGACGATATTCCATTTGTATTTTGTCAAATTTGTTGAATATCAGTGTTGATTCCTTACATATTGAGCCTTCAAATTTAGCTGGTACATCAGACACTTCCTATGACATTTCATCTTCTACATCAGAGTGACCCTCTGAGCTAAAGGTTGTTGCATCAGATTGCCCATCGACGAACACCTCGTGTTTGATTTGTTGGGAACATTCATATATCTAACATGTGGGATTCGGTAGTCCCAGCACTGCCTTCCATAGACACAACGACGTCATTAACTGAGCTAAATGGTGAATCCTCCCTCTGCTAGTGGCATTTCATGATGGTATCACCATAGGTGGGCATCGTAACACAAAGAGGGGCATACCTTGGATATGATTCATTTCAAAGGAATCTAGGTCTACACTGGACTCACTAGTGACTGATTGGTTACCAGGTTAAATTTCTGGAAGAAGAATCTTCTCGATTTCTTCTTCTTCTCATACTAGCTTGATAGTGAAAAGCTTCCTCAATTCAATTTCTTGACTTTCCTCATTAATTCTCCTTCAGCAACATGATTCAGAACTTCCTGCTGAAGGCGATTTGTTGACGCCATCCTGTTGAGTTGCTTCGTTGTTAGCTCTTGTTCTCATGTTATGCAAATGCCTGGGCTCAGCAACTTCAAGTGGATTCAGAATCCATAAATCGTCCTGATGTGCACTTAGCTCGTTCAGATCATCTTTGTCATCCTGAAACAGAAGAGATTTTGTTTTTACATTTCACTCCGTAAGAAATATCAAACACCGGTCTCGTTGTAATGGTGAATGGTCCATCTTTTGACAGTTCTCTGTCAATAGCCTCGTTTACATAAAAAACAGCATCATATTCTCTACCACTGGGGCTGAATTGAGTACATTCAACAAGTGAATTGTTCATCAATAGTACTAAACTCTCCTTAATTGTGCTCTAATGCTCTTCAGTGATTTCAACAATGATGGTAGGAACAAACTTTGAACTTAAACATCCTATCAGATTCAGGATGAAATTTCAGTTTCAGTTACTGGTAATAGTCATTACGCAAAGTACCAGAGAGTCAGATTCTATTCTAATAATAAAAAAAATGTGTGTTAAATGAACAGATAACAGAAGATAGATCTTTAAACATTAATAGATTTTATCAGCCACAAGACACAGATATTTTCCTTTAGCAGCTCCCTTGAATTCAGTATTGAGAAAATGTTTCAGACTGATGCAACTCAGCAAGATCATTCCATAAACGGCAAGGATTGAAACCAGATCACATGTATGCGAATGAGTAATCATTCAAAGAGGAAGAGTGTCCTCTTTGGCCAATATTGTAGGGCAGCAGCATACCATTGTCGAGAGTCCTGCCTTAGACCATATAGGGACTTCCTTAATCTGCAGACATGATTAGGAGTAGGAGGAGGAAACTTCATATATACCTCTTCTTGCAAGAAGGCATTGTTCAGATCGAGCTGGTGCAAATCCCATTTCTTCTTGACAGCCACATCTAATAATGGTCATTTTAACCACACGGGACTAAGTCTCATTAGAGGCATACTTATTGTATCTCAAAAACTTTTATGTATTTATAAAATAAAAATAGTTTGACAATATTATTATAGCTTATTCCTTTTTATGGTATAAAATAACAATTTTATTTAGTGGAGATTTATTTGTCAAAACAAATTTGAAGTGGGAAAGGAATTGTTGATGGTAAACTTTATTTATACTAATAAATAGGGTAGGATAAGATAACAATTTGTAAAGTTGATCGTCTATTGTTACCCTATTCTCTGATCGTTCTCATCATGTTATCGCCGCCACAATCGCCTCTGCCGTGCCAATACGGAGGATCCTCAAGTGAATCAGATTCCTCAAGCGAATCGGATTATCCGTCGTCGTTGAAGAAACAAAAAGTGGATGAAGAAGATGGAGAATCCAGCGATTGCGAAAGTGAGCAACCTTTATCATACTCTCTTTCAGATACAAGCCTTCCCGACTGGGATATCCAAGAAGCAATTGAAGATTTATATTGCCCTGTCGGTCCCGGTGAAAAAAAGGCGGATAAAGCTGTTTGGGATAGGTACTTCGACCAGATCCGTGAGAGTGAGGTATCTTTTCTCTATTTGCTTTACGATTATTATGGTTTTGTTAGATTCATATCTCTACTTGTTGTTGTTGCTATTGTTCAACTCATTGTTTGCTCTATGATTGTTTATGGAGAATGTTAGATTCATATCTCTACTTGTTGTTGTTGTTGCTATTGTTCAACTCATTGTTTGCTCTATGATTGTTTATGGAGAATTTTAGATTCATATCTCTACTTGTTGTTGTTGTTGCTATTGTTCAACTCATTGTTTGCTCTATGATTGTTTATGGAGAATTTTAGATTCATATCTCTACTTGTTGTTGTTGTTGTGATTCTTCTCAGTAAAACGAAAAATATCATTTAACAAACATATTTGTTTTTAATTGATTATGTTTTTTTTTTGTTAACTTTGATAGGGATTTGACATTAAGGATTATCCCGGTTCGTGTCCACTAACTAGCATTTACCCCATGACTAACTACTTAGACACTCCTGCCAATGTTGAAATGTTGAAGGATTATTGTGCAAAGGCACTTGAGCATTACAATACGGACAATGTAAGCCCTACTCACGCTTTCCATTATCTTTTTCCTTGTTTCTTTGTAAAGCTAATAAGATTCCTCTATATTCCTTCATTTTAGGGCACCAAATATGAGGTCGACCGTATTGTCAAGGTTAATGAAGGTGGATGTCAAGGCTTCGTTTACTATATTACCTTTACGGTCAAAAATGGCGACAGTGAATATTTTCAAGCTAAGGTGGTGGAACATATAAATAAGAATAAGCCTTTGGAGTTCCCAATTGTTAGGCCAAGGGTAACGAGACCTTCCTTTTTGTTCTAAACTTTGTCATTATTAATTATTATGTAACTTTCATGTTAGCAAATCAAATAATTTTTCATTCTTCCCCTGGTTGCTGTTTTCATAAATGTTAATATGATATTCAGTTTGGATTAAGCTTAAGAAAGGAACCTAGAAATTGTTTTGGAAAACCTACTTCTTGATTGCTTGAAGTATGATCAAGTTTCAGCATTTGCAAGTTACTAACTCTCTTATGTGTTTTTATGTAGGTGAAGGGAGGTTTGGACATATAGTGATGTGAAGTCTGTGCATCCTTTTGGCTTTGTGTTAACAACTCTTGTCAATGTTGGACATCATTACTAGTAAATTGCTTTCTTCTTAGTTAGTTTGTCTTTCAGTAATTGAATGAGAAAAAAACTTTGTTGTAATTATGATGTTTACTTTTTATTATTTTGGTAGTAATTGAAAGTGGATCTCAATCCATTTTTACGGGCAAGTTAAATGTTGTTCTAAAATCTATATATAAAAATGTGTCTTAGTCTTTTTCATTCCCTCTATTTCATTTTGCTTGTTTGGTTTTGACTTGACACAGACAGAGTTCTCTTTGTCAGCTGCAATTCAGTAGCTTTAGACCCACTCTTTGATATTTGCTTGACCCTTGTTAATTCTATTGTTGAGGCTTTTGTTTTTTAGTTTCTGTAGTTGAGAACTGGAAAGCTATCATTTACCCCTCGAGTTTAAGCAACGGATGGTGGTGTGATAAACTGCTAGAAAGCTTATGTAAGGATGCTTTGGAAGATGCAAGCTTTACCATTTACTACATGGATTATAGTGTAGGCCATATCCAGTATTTAGAGTCAGTGGGTGTCGGTGTCAAGATTTTCACATATAAGGTTCGGATGAACCCCTTCTGTCCCTCTAGCGATAGTAATTGGTTCATGATATGCTGCTGATTGGGAAGGAGAGTATTTGCAAATATGTACTATAGGGAAAGCGTGTTGCACTCTCTGATGTATAATTGGAATCAGGATAACGCAGATCAAAAGAAAGTGTTTGCTGTTACAATCACTGTGTGTTTTAGGGAGGATGTTTACTGGTTTTAGAGGCCTGAAAATGAAAAAGAAAGAACTAGGACCAAGTATCCATTTTGTTTGGGTTCTCTGTAGAATCAGCTGCTTAATCCAATCTTGGTAGCATCCCTCATTCCTTGGGAATGAATCTGTTTGAGTATCAAGTCGAGAAACGAAAGGAGAAATAGACAGCTTTTCTGTTCCAGGTCATCTTCTTTTCTCATTGTTCTTTGGATGTTCAACAATTTATAGCAGGAGTAGACTGTCCTTTTTTACTTTCCACATAGCTTATCTGTTTCATCCATTTACTATTGATGCTTCCTCTGTTTAGAGTTTCCTCTTTCCCTGATTATAAATAATACTACAAGCAGTTTGAGGATGCCCTAATAGATCATCGGCATTAGTTTAAGGTTCCTAGCTCGGAATCTTTGGTCTGTCCGAGTCCTCAGTAACAGCTTGGTTGTATATGTAGTAGACATTGAAATTTTGTGGACTGTTTCTGTCACTTTAAAATTTGTTGTCATCTTCGACAGACATGTATACTGACCCATCTATCAACTATGTTGTTGCATGTTGCATATTATAAGTTTCCTCTATAACAGTGTTTTGTTGGGACAAATTGGCTCTTATATGTTGATGATTAGGGGTAGGAAATCTCTTCTATTGGCTCATCTGACTTAAACTTGAAAGAGTTTGAAGGGCCCTCTTCTATACCGATTTTGCTACCTGTGTTTGTTGCAAAAAAGTATTTAGTTTATCGGAATCAAAGTAAATAATATGATAAAAGACAACAGTTAACATTATTATATGGTCATACATCTTAATCTTAGGCTGTAATTTGATCATGAACAAAATTTGTTCATGTTGCAATCATGGAAAGTGCCAAATATTGGGTAAGCCGGTAGAGATACACACACACATATTCCCAAAGGTGTTGGTGAAGTGAAATGGAGCTTGTTCCTTCTAAACTATCATTTTTTTCACGAATCAAAACAAGTTGAAGTTGGCTATATAAATCCTTAATGTTACTTCTAAGTCAACTCGTATCACCACCATACCTAGTGAAAGTGAAAAACTACCTGGATATTTTCCCTTTATTTTAGCCGAAATGTTTTTTCTTGAGTCGAGGGTCTATCGAAAATAAGTTTTCTACTTGTCAAGTTAAAGGTACGGTCTGTGTATATTCTATCCTCTCCTAATCCCATTTGTAGGACTATATTGAGATATTGTTATTCGTCATTTTAACTAATTTTGCATTTGTCAGAATATTCGAAAAATTTTTTAAGTCTTTCGAGATAACTTTGAATTTAGGAAGGATGGTGTGCATGTAATAAATCCTCAGCGAGATTAGGATATTTGGTGGATTTGAGAGAGTTGAAAAGTCCAAAAGTTTTGAGTATGATACATTTTTGCTAGAAAAACATCGATACATTGTAAGGTTGAAATATGAAGTAATAATTATAATATTTGTGTTACTAATTAAGTTTGTCCACTAAAATTTTTCTTATAATTTTATTTACCTATATTTACCTAGCCAAAAAAAATACTTACTTTGTAATGTAATAATTTTTAATGATAAATTTAGTTGAATAATTTTATTGATACAAAATAAAATAATAAAATTAAATTCAGCATCGTAAAACCCATACGTAACATGTAATGATGCCTCGTGAGTTAATTTTTTTCTTTTCTTATTATTTATTTTTATTTATGTATTTGACTTTGGCTTCTGAACTACTCCAAAACAAACAAATACAAATTAACATATAGATTTATCTTTTAAGGGAAAATTAGTAAACTAGTCAAAATTAATAACTTAATTAGTAAAAATTTCACTACTTTAAAAATATTAGTAAAAATGTCACAAATGTCATTATTTTGAAAAAGAATATGTATCCTAATTAAATTCCTATTTTATCTCTTATTACCTACACATTTTCCAACTAATTATATATATATATAAATTATTTTACTTACCTTTCCATGTATATCTCATAGATCACTTTTCTCAACTATCCCATTCACGTTTCCCCGTAACTCTCTCTTCCAAATTTATCTTAATGTAAAAAAAAGAAGTTTTATCTCTTCCATATCTTCTTTTCATATTCTCTTCAAACCTTGAAATCCCTATTTTATCTTCTACCAATATTTATCTTATCTTCTACCGTTTTATTTGTTGATTTTTAATTTTCAAATACTGGATTCACACAAATTCCACTAATGTATTTCATCGTTATCTTTTTTTTTCCTGATTTTATTGCTTCTAAATCATTCATATTTGGTGAAAGTTGGATAATTCACAACTAGACCTCTAAAACACTCTTCAATGGATTATTCTAAGAGAGTTACTAGAGGTATTCACCTTAATCATCAGATTTCTAGTGATTTTCCATCTTTTAATCTATGTATTACTCAAGAAATAGCGGATGATGAGGATCTGTTTCTAAAATGATGAAGGAGAGACGATCAGAACAAAGTCTTCCTCAAATTCAGATTGAAATCGTAATAGTTGATGAAGAGGTATTTAATTATTTTTGCATGTTGAGTTGAAGTTAAAGAACAATTTGTTCAATAATTTGTATTGAATATATTTGTAAATGTCTTATGTACAATGTGTAATATTTGTTAGTTTGTATTTTGTATTTCCGTTGCTTTTTAATGAATTTTAATTGGATTGTTTGTATTTACTGTGCTGTATTCTTGGATTTGTGTTGCATGCTATGTAATTTTCGTATTTTTGTTGTATGCTATTTATTAATGAATTCATCTGGGTGGTTTTGAATTGTATTGTATTCTATGCAAATACACATTGTAATGCTATTTGAATATTTTCGAAATTAAAGTAATACATTTTAATTTATGGATACATTTAACATGAATATGATATTTCATATTTTTATTAATGAATTTATTGGATTGTTTGTATTCACCATTGTGTATTTGTTAGATTAGTGTTGTATGCTATGTATTATCATGTTTGTTATATTTGTGTTGTATGCTATTTTAATGAATTCAGTTTGGGTGATTTGTATCAGTAAAGTAATTATACACTTTGTAATGTTATTTATATTTTTCAGAGTTAAAGTAAATACATATTAATTGTATTCACTGTATTCTTACATATGTCATTTACTCAGGCTACTGCATTTACATGCAAAGATCAACCCATGATTGTACCCACATTCACTGTTATGTTAATCATGAAATTAATACTCAAATGTCGAACCATCTTACTGTGCAACAATATATCATGTTTTATAAGATACAATATATGAAGTCTGCCACATATACGTATTCACAACAATCACTTACAAGATACATAACATTCATCATATCCATTTCGATAAGGGTTAACAATTTTTTTGTATCCAAGTACTTGCTTTATGTTGTGAACAAAACTTCATACTAGTAATAAATATGTGTATTCACAATAATGCTTAAATCATGTTACCAGCAAAACTGCATTTTCATATTTTAAAGAAGTCACTCACATATACGTATACTAAACAAAAATATTAAAGTTGTATCCATTTCAGAACAATCACTTACTACATACATTACATTGATCATATCCATTTCGATAAGGGATACAACTTATTTAAATAAACTGAAATTAAATGAAATTGCATATTGTCGTCAAAAGATTGTATCTGCTCCATTTTGTATTCTGTCAGGGATACAATTTATTTCAAAACATTATTCATGTATTCAAACAAAAACATTGGTATTCATATTAACCAACCAAAACAAAAAATTAACAAACCAAATATTCATACGTTATTCATAGTTCATACAATTTACAACAAAACAGATAGAGACGAAACCAAAAATGGAGGAAAACAGATTACTTATTTTTGTATTATATCAATTTCAATTATACGAAAACAGAATACTATGATTTACAATTATTTTCAATTAAATTTTAATTACTTAAGCAATTAGAAAAAGAATAAGGAAAAAGCAATTACCTCGTCAACTTTTAAACAATTTATTCAAACTTCTAGTAGCAAAAATCCTTCTCAGGTTTGCTCTAAAATCTTTCGTACCAATCAGAAACAAAAAGATTTTTGAATTGTATGGGAATACTAAAAATTAAAATTGGGAGAATTCATCAGCTATTAGGGTGTCGTTTGATTTTTGGATTTTAAATTTTTTTGTAACTGATGAGAGTTTTAAGCAATACTTATTTTTCTCTCCCCTTAATTTCTCCTTTCAATTTTTAAATATTTGTATTCTCTCAATTAAAATACATAAAAAAGATACATAATAAACTAAAATTGTGACAATTTTACTAAATAATGAAAGTATTGACAATGGATCCTATTAAATGTCAAAATAATGACATTTTAAAAAAATTCCCTTATAATGTACCAATTCATGTAATTTTTTAACTAGGGCTAGGGAATGCCTTGTGAGGCCCAAGTAATTGAAATGTAAGTCATTAATTTACGTGCAAATTACGAGAAATACGCTATTTATGTTTTTCTTATTTGCAATATTTTATTTAATTTTTAATTTTTTTCAAAAAACATGTTATTCTTTAATGTATATGAGCTATATAGTAATGTGTTCGAGTCAGTATTTAATGTATTCGAACTACATATTATGTATCCGAGCTACATATTACATATTCAGTTTATGTTATCATGTGTCCGATATACTCTCTAATATATCCGATCTACATATTATGTATACGATTTATATTACTTTTAAGAAATTAGTGTAATTACAAACTATGATGGATAGATTGTAATTTCATATTAAAATTATGGGATTATGTAAGTTGTCATTAATCAATTGCATATATATTGTTTCCTAAGTACATCTCCAACTAAACGGATCGATCTATCCAAAAAAAAAAAGATTTTATTTTCCATTTGAGCTTTTGATCTTCGATATTCGTATTGAGATACAATTAAACTCGAATTTACATGTTGTGGGATTCATTTTTAAAGACGACACTCTTAAATAAGATTTTTATTTTTATTTTTAGGATCTCAAACTTATCTCTGATTAAAATGAAAATTTTATAATAATTTCACCATGATTCATATTAATCCAAATTCTTTTTCTTTTTTTTTTATAAAAAAATTAAAGGTGTTTATAAATCGCCTCCTCTCCCAAATAAGTATCATTTGTGATTTATTTTTCGTCTTTCTATGCCCTCATCGATTATTTATTGGGCTATCATACGGAACATAACAAAGCATAATTCGTAAATTAATTAGTAGTTTAATTACTGTATTTGTTATAAGGAAAAATTAGTAAACTAGTCAAAATAAATAACATATTTAGTAAAAATATCCATACTTTATAAATATTAGCAATAATGTCAAAAATGTCATTATTTTAAAAAATTTATGTATCCCAATACAAGATTCATAAATCATGCAACATGAAATTTTTAATAAATACAAATATTGATAGTATACATAGTGATTTGAATACAAATTAGATAGCATACCAAATTCTAAAAAAGAACTATAAATACAAACAAACTAATAGAAAATTGTTCGACAACTATCCGATCTTCGTCGTCTTTTTCAAGATCCTCACGAGTAGACAAAGATTCTACATTTGCGTTCTGAATTTGAGGAAGGTTTTGCACACCAATGACTCTTGTAAATGTTCTTACCGTCTTTCTTCCCCTCATTTTAGCAGCGGATCATACATTTACATTATTTGTTTAGTAATAAATAAATAAAAGGATGAAAAATCACCAGAAATTGGTTGATTAAGATGAATACCTCTAGTAAGCCTCTTGATTCAGCCATTGGAGAGTAAATCATAACGGAAATTGAAAAATATAAACAACATTTTTTTAAGATTTAAACAAAATAAAATTAGAAAAGAAATATGAAAATAGGATAAAGATTAGAGATACCTTAATCAAAGGAATTCTTGTTGATTCAATTTTGGATTAAAAAAACAACCAAAATATATGGCAAAAAAATATTTGCAACTTGAATGTTGGAGGAAAACAGAAGATAACCATGAGAGAGAAAAAAATTTAATGGAGAAAAAATTAAATTTGAAAAAATAAATATGAGAGAGATGATTTTTTTTTTAAAAAAAAAGATATATAGAATTAATTGAACGAGAGATAAAATAGGAGAAAATTTGGACACATAAATTTTTTAAAATATGACATTTTTGAATTATTGCTAATTTCATAAAGTATGGATATTTTTACTAATATGTTATTTATTTTGACTAGTTTACTAATTTTCCTATAATAAATAATTATTGATTTTAGCAATACTCTTTATTTATTATCATTTATAGCAATACTATGTTAAATCTGCAATATGTATAAAAGTGAATTATGTATGCAATATATTTAAATTATATATGAATAATACTTGTTTTTTAAAATATATTATGTTTATTTGGTAAAAATTTGACACATTGTATTAAAATATGTGATAGATGAATTATCTATCATTAAAATTTGTATTATATGAGAATAAAAAATTATTCTTTGTAATATGAATTAAACTTGTATTATAAATGAATTAAAAATGATCAAGTGAAAAAGAAATACTATTACTATAAATGATAAATATTTTTTTATTACAGTATATTTACGTAAGTTTTCCTTCTTAGTTCTTACTGTTTCATTCAATATGATAATTACTCCAATTCTTTCATTTTAATTAATCTGACAATATCTTTTAGTACATTTCAAACACATCACTTTTAAAAAATTGAAAAACCTTCATTTTATCTTAATGGCAATTTTTTCTGATCACACAGTATATTATATGATTTTACTACCACAAATTTCAAAAATTTAGTCAAATAAGGGAAACTTTACCGCCTAAACTAAAATGAGATGATCGGAGTATATATATTCATATTTGTGTATCAAATTATTGAACGGTCTCTTAAAAAGATATTACTATCTTTATTTATTTTTAATCGTCATTATTTTCTTTTTTTTCTAATCAAACGATAAAAATTTTGATGGATACTTTATGATATATTTTATTTTATTATATTGATATGCGAAAAAATTGAAATTTATAGTGCTTTAATACGTAGTTCCTATGGGTCAAATGCAATGAGAAGTTGTAGTAGTATTTGTAACTCATGACGAGCAAATTTACAAATTAGTACGTTACTAAAACATTTAAGTCGTAGTAATTAATGACACAATTGAAAGATAAATAAATTATTACTATAATGAATGAATATCTTGTCGTATTGAGAATATTTTCGAGCAGCATTCTTATTTTGGCTTTACTAATGCATCAATTTTCTAAGGTCTAATCAGGAGAAATAGATGAAGGTCGAAAAAATATGATTAGATAAGATATACATATACACAACATATTGAGGAGATATGAATTTAAATAAAAAAATTATGAATATCGATAATTAGGATAGAAAGGTTAACGAATGGTCATGCATTGCCTAGTTTTTCTCATTTGTATTGTCACTATACTTTAATTTCTTACTTACTCTTCAAGTTCAGTTCTACTCTTCGTGTTCTTTGCTCTAATTATCATATAATTATTTGCTATTGCATCATTAATTTATGGGGTAATTACGCGGTTAAATAAATTTATATTATTTAGTTACTCATCATAGCTATAGTTTATTATAATTACCACTCACGACTAACATATACATTAATTATGTGGGTTAACTTCGAGTTTGTATAATTAGTCACATTTGTATATGTATAATTCACCAAAATATATAAATACATATGTATAATATACAATTATTCAATCAATATACATATAAAATTCACCTCTCTCCTACTCTCCTCCCTCTCTCGATCGCCTCTCTCCTCCCTCTCTCAATCTCGCTCGCCTCTCTCCTCTCTCTCCCAATCTCGATTGCTTTTTATACAAATGCATATGTATAATATACAATTATCTAACCAATATACATATATAATTCACCTCTCTCCCGCTCTCTGCCTTCTCTCACTCGCCTCTCTCCTCCCTCTCCCAATTTCTCTTGTCATATATACAAATAATATACAATTATCTAACCAATACACATATACAATTCACATCTCTTCCACTTTCTCTCCTCTCTCTCCCAGTCTCGCTTGCTTCTCTCCTCCCTATTATATGTAGTTATGAATTATAATTATCAGACTATAGCTATGGAGAATAATTAAGCTATTTTTAATGACTATATGTGAAAGTTTTATTATGTTTTACTTAATCGGCTATAGTAGAAATAACGTTACATACACTCTACCCTCCATATTCCAATTATGAATTCATAATGAGAATGTAATCCATTATCATGTATCTTCAAAAGTTAGTTATTATTTTAAATATGTCAAAGTAAAATATCAAAATTAAATTATTATTTAATATAAATTTTCTTTTTTTATTTTAAAAAAAAAAAGGCACGTGCCTGCTTTGCATCAAAGTGCGTAGGAAATCAGAAAACCAAACAAAAGCTACCCATCAACCCTATGTACGAAATTAAAAAATATATATTTGTAAAATATTTAAAATAATTTTTTATTTTTACTTTTTATCTCATATAAGATAACAAGAATAAAATATAGTGTAATATATATGATATATCTTTAATTTAAGATCATATGATTCAAAAAAGATATTACACTTTCCGTCAAATTAAATCTGAATAAATAAATTGAACGGAAATAGAATGAAAAAATGAAAAATAAAAGAAATAACCATTCCCTTCACTTTTACTTGTATAATTAATTTTTAAGCTAAATTAAATTAAATTAGTTTAATATTTAAAAGTTATATAGATGTTTGAAAACTATATACATACTAAATGCTATAATTAAGTTGTATTCTTTTTAATTACTAATATAATAAAACAATACATTTATCAAAATTTATAATGTTTGACATTTAAAAACCAATACGTGACGAATAAAAATGAGTTAATTACTATAATTACGAAGTCATATTCATGACCAAATTAAACACAACAAATAATATTACCCAAAAACTACTTAAAAAAGAAGAATTTTATGAGAGTTTGTATGCATTGGATCCTTCACCCAAAACTTTAACCATATATAAACCTTAATATAAAACGTAATAATTATTTTCCATCTTTTGTTTCTCTTTCCCTTTCCTCTTCAAACTTGTGAAACTATACACAAATTACCATCAATTTGAACTAAAAGCAATATTTGGTAAACTTTTATTTGATAAAAAAAAAAACTCTTCTTCTTCTCCTAATTCCAATGTAACTACTACACCTATTCCTATTCTCCCCTTTATAATACATCAACAAACAAAAAAAACAATTTTTAACCCCCCAAGACCCTTTCTTGTTTCAAGATTTCATCTATCATGAATATGTCAAATTTTGATGAGAGCAATTCTAGTGAAAACCAACAACTACCCACTTTTAAAGATCCAAAAGGGTGTCTAGACATTACAACAAATCATCAAAAAGATGATGATATCAAGAAAATTGTCATATTGCATCAAGATATTATAATGGATGAACAAAAAGATGATGATGCCAACAAAAGAGAAACATTGCACCAAAACAATCCACAAAAGTGTCAAGATATTACAATAGGAATCAAGAAAATAATGGTATTGCAAGAAGATCCAAAAGGGTGTCAAGATATTACAAAGGACACTAACAACATAGTAATATTGCATCAAGTTTCTAATCAAGAAGATCATCAAGATGTTGTTAATGAGACAATAGTTATACAACACGTTGAAGAAGAATTAGAATTAGTACAAGAAGATATACAACACGTTGAAGATGAGGTTGCCAATGATATAATAGTAGCACCACACCCCATTGTTGTTGTTGAAAACCAAGTGGTAGTGCTACAAGAAGATGACAATGATGGATTTAGGACTCCAACTTCTTTGGAATCAAAAATTCCAATTTTAACAACATGTCCTGGTGCACCAAGACGTAACTATAATGGTATTAAACGAAAAGCTTCATCATCACTAAGAAGAGGGGAAAGAAATATTAGAGTATGGAACGATTATCGCCATCGCGATACCGCTAGATTTTGACCGGAAAATCAAGAAATTCTTAATCATACCAAACAAGAAGAAGAACAAGGGAGAATTATTACATATTAACTTAGATTTGTGTACAAAATTAATCTTTAGTTTATTTTATTTTAATAAGTCGTTAATATATATGGTATATCTTTTGTTTTTGTTTTTATTTGGATAGAGAAGAAATTAAACTATTTTTTTCATCCGTTTCATTTTATATAATTCAAATTGTTATTTATCATTATTTTAGAAGTTGCATTTTTCTATATCAGGTTTATATCTTTTAAATATTTTAAATTGTTAATTATACATTGTGATAAAAAAATTTAGATTATTCGAACATCGTAATTAATAGAGTTTGATTCTATTTTGTTTTTTCAATTTGTATGCTTTCATGTTTTTTCTTGTGATTTTTAACTTCTTTTTTTTTTTAATTTATATATGATTGTTGTACGTATTGTCTTCTACTTCTTATTTTTTTGTGGAAAACTTTATTGTATTTTCATCTATCTTCTTTTGTGATCAAGGTGTTATGTAGTTCATAAAAAGTAAACTAAAGAAAAGATTCCCAAAATATAATGATTCTTTCTCCTTGACAGTTTTTATTTTTTCTCAAAAAAGTTTTCCTATAGAAGTAAGTAGAGGTGTAAAAAAATAATAATTAAAAATCAGTTAAATCGATCAAATCGAATTAATTAAGAGAGATAACTATACAATATATCAAAAAAAAATATTATTACCGATCATTTCTTTATCTAAAAAAATAGAAAATTGGAACTTCCACCTACTTACAAGTAATTTTAAAATAGAAAGTCAAGTGTCATTAGATTTAGAGTTGCTAGAGGTTTAAGAGACACATATAAAAATGTTAATTGCTGATAAAAATACATATTTAACGACAATTAAGCTATTATCATTATTTAATTGACGCTAAATCATTTTTATGTAGTGTCAATTAGGCAATGCAAATACTGTTCATTTACCTACGTGTGAGATCACTTCTTCTTTTTTTTTTGAAAAAAAAACTATCACTAGTTTCTCCAACAATATCCAATTTCAATACATCAAAAATGAGCTTTAGCCAAAATTAATTAACAGTTGTCATTAATTATGCATTTTTAGCGGCGATTACCACTCTTTATATGTCCTTAAATGCTTCGATGATATTGAATCTAATGACACTTAATTAATGCCGATAAAATTTTTGACATTCTTTATTAATATGTCTATTTATTATCGCTAAAAGTTATTTTTATTATAGTATTTAAATCATAAGTCTCATAATATGAAACAAATAATAAAAAGTACATAAGATATAAGAATTTATAAATAATAATATAAAATAAAAATTAAGCAAATGACATACTGTAAATGACAAATTACATTCTATCCCTATAATATCAATATTTACCAAAAATCCTTCTTTTTAGAAATCAGGATACTTTATAAAATAAAATAATACGTAAATAGAAATGGCCGAATACTTTAATTTTTTTTATGTTAACTGTTACTGCGCAAAAAAAAAGGTAACAACTTTCCCATGATTTACATTAACTATTAACAAGATTACCGTCAAATCTGCATAAAAAACGTACTAATTTATTGCATTATTCAATTTCATAATATTAAAAAATTCAGATTTTGAATCAGAAAAAAAATGATTTTGCGTAAAAAAAAATCTCTAGAACGCCGATTCTGAATTTTCAAAGATGAATATTTCGATCCTGTTGCGACGTTCTGGAATATAGGAAAGTGATGTTATGTATGAGCGATACAAAAGTGATGGGATAGTGGTTGGTGAAAATATTTCATTCATGAATCTTATTTCAGCAATTGCGGCTGAGCTGGGTATTGACGAATCGAAAAAAAATATAGAGATTAGATATGTTGTTGAAGGGAATTCGTCTCCATTGTGTATTCGGACTGATATGGGTGTAAAATTGTATATAGAAATTAAGAAACATGAGGCTGGGTTCGGAACTTATCCTTTATGCATTGATACTTCAGATAAAGGTGTTGAAGAGATAATAAATTTCGATGCAACAACAGGTGTCATCATGTGTGTTGAGGGTGAAAAAAGCGACGCAAAGGCTCTCAATATTGTTGAATCATCAATTGATGATGCATATTACATACCGGAAAAAAGCGATGCAAAGGCTCTCAATATTTCTATATACAATTTTACACCCATATCAGTCCGAATACACAATAGAGACGAATTCCCTTCAACAACATATCTAATCTCTATATTTTTTTTCGATTCGTTAATACCCAGCTCAGCCGCAATTGCTGAAATAAGATTCATGAACGAAATATTTTCACCAACCACTATCCCATCACTTTTGTATCGCTCATACATAACATCACTTTCCCATATTCCAGAATGTCGCAACAAGATCGAAATATTCATCTTTGAAAATTCAGAATCGACGTTCCAGAGATTTTCTTTACGCAAAATCATTTTTTTTCTGATTCAAAATCTGAATTTTTATTATTATGAAATTGAATAATGCAATAAATTAGTACGTTTTTTATGCAGATTTGATGGTAATCTTGTTAAAAATTAACGTAAATCATGGAAAAGTTGTTACCCTTTTTTATGCAGTAACAGTTAACATAAAAAAAAATATTAATGTATCCGGTCATTTCTATTTACGTATCATTTTGTTTTATAAAGTATCCAAATTTCTCAATTTTTTTTTTTAATAAATATTAATATTATAGGAATAGATTGTAATTTGTCATTTACAGTATATCATTTGCCTAAATTTTACATATATATAAGTATAGTTATAAAGAATTGTGTACAAAGTTTATCGATTTGATCTGATCTTATCTTCTATTTATTTTTAATAAAATTTAATCAAATCAAATATTATATTACTAAACTCATCCATTTAACAATTGACGAATAGAAAATTGCCACATATAGTTTAGCTATAATCATAATTCATAAACTTTATTATACATGCAAATAATTCGTGGTACAAATTGTGGCTTCAAACACTGTATTTTATTAATTTATTAATAATACAATTATTGCCTACATAACTTACCAACAAGTTTGTTGCCAGAATTATAGTACCAAAAAATATATTCCAAAAGATTAGAAAAATAAATAAAACTTTTTTAATACACGACCTTCCAATTCTTCATATCTTAGGCACATCATAAAATAAATTAATAAATGATTTATGATTGGTTAGGAATAAAAAGAATGTCAGAAATTTAAAAACAAAAAAAATCAACAAATGCAGAGACATGATAACCTAAACGCCAACGTGAGGAGATGTAATACTTCCTTCCAATCTATTTTTCTCAATTTTAACTTCATACAAACTTTAAGAAAATAAAAAAAATGATAATAATTACTGTCTTAAATTAAAAATATTTATGTTCTTTAATCTTGTAAGTTTAAATATATCACATTGTAATTTAAAATCAATAGTTATAACAGCAACATATCTGGCGTAATCCACTAATAGAGTTTAGAAAGAGTAATGTGTATGCATACCATACCTTTATCTTATGGAGCGGTGGCGTAGCTACCCTTTCCTTCGTCGGAAATTATATTATATATACAAGTAAAATGATAAGCAAAGTGGCGAAATAATATATTTTGGACACTCTTGAAATAACAATATGATGTAGTCGGTTGGTTTCAAGCGCCTTGAAAGAGTAAAGACACACAAACTTAAAGTGTTCGTGTGTTAGCACGCACTCGAACACCCTTCGTGAAATTTCTGATTTCGCCACTGTTATGAAGGCGAAAAGATTATTTTCGAATGACCATCGACTCGAGTGATAACCACAAAAATGTGATAACCTGTAGAAAATATTTTTAAAAAAATAAACAAACGGAAAGTAAGACAAATTATTACTTCATCAACCGTTTTATTTCCCCTCTTCACAAAGAGACATTCACAAGTCTTTCTTACCTTATTTTTCTCTCTTCCACTTCTCTGTTTTATTTTTCTCTCTTTCCTCCCTTTAGAGAACAAACAAAAACACAAGTTTCTTTGATCATTTTTCATTGATTATATTCTCTTTTTGTTCTCAATGTGCTACGATGGATCATCGGAGAACGTTAACGATGAGCTGGGATGGTCTTGGAGACGATCAAGATGACGATGACAACTTCTTTGAGTCTCGTGATCGTCTCTCCACAGCCATTCCTCTTGACTTAGGATCCTCAGGATCAGACGATGATAATGAATACGAGGACAGTCGTCTCTCCTTTGTTTCGACTCTTTCATCAGCCTCGATTAAGAAATTCCAAGGGATTGAAATCGAAACAGTTTCTGATTCATTTAGCAGCGCTGACTATGGAATGTGGATGGCTGAACCAGGGGATATTAAGGAACGTCGTAAACGCCTCTTACAAGGTATGGGATTGTCAAGCAATAAGGACCTTCTCAAGTTGAAAAGTGCAAAGATTGTTAGAGCTATTTCAAGGAAAGTTGAGAAAATCAAAGACACGAAATCAACTAAGACGAATGAGTCTTCTCGTGTAAAAGGATTAAATCAAGAACGTGAGCCTGTAACTATACAACCGGTTAAGTTGGTAAGGTCGAGATCAGATGGAGATATACAATATTTTTCTGTAAATACGAAGAAAAGGAAAGATGATTTGATTGGTGACATTTCTAAACAACGTCTAACAAGGACGTTTTCTGGTGTTTTAGCACCGAGTATTGGTACATGTCAATTAACAGGTTCTGTTAGAATGTCGCCAACAAAAAACAGATCGTTGATGCAAAATGGGAGTGATTTGTTATCAAATGGGAATCCTGATGTGGGATTTGCTTCTTTTTTCTTGATAAAGAATTTGGACACGGGGAAGGAGTTTATCGTTAAAGAGAGTAATGAAAACGGAATGTGGAATAAGTTGAGTGATATTCAGACAGGGAAACAACTTACTATGGATGAATTTGAAAAACATGTGGGACATTCACCTGTTGTGAAGGAGCTGATGAGACGAGTAAATGGATCAAGAAGTCACGATGATGATAGGAAGCTAAACGCGAATTCATATCTTAGTAAGAGTTTTAGGAATAGTAAGAGAAGGGGAGTTGCTCTTTTGAAGAACATAAAAGGAGTAGCACATAGTATGAGTGGAAAAATTATTGATAAAGAACGCGAACAACCTGTACCTGAGGAACATCAGAAACAGAATAAGAACTCCTCGAAATGGATTAAAGTCCGTCAGCATGGGAAGTCGTGCAAAGAATTCACAGCGTTGCATTTAAGCCAAGAAATCCATGCTCACGAGGGTTCAATATGGACGATAAGATTCAGCTCGGATTCACATTATCTAGCAACAGCAGGAGAAGATACATTGATTCATATATGGGAAGTGCAAGAATTGGAAGTAACTAATGATCTAAACTCTGTTGGTGGTACAATGGGAGGTTCTGCAAATGCCTCGCCTAATCATCCAACGAGTGGTTCATTCAGTGCCTCCCCTGTTCATCCAATTACTAGGTCTAATTCAGACCGGCCTCCTCTTCCGGAGACTGGACATAGTACATCAGAAAGAAGGAAGAAAGGGAAAGTATCACATAAGAAAAAGGGCAACTCAGTTCCGGAGTATGTCAACGTACCAGAAACTGTTTTTGCTCTTTCGGAGAAACCAATATACACTCTTAAAGGTCATCAGGATGATGTCTTGGACTTGTCTTGGTCAAGATCTCAGGTTAGTTTCCTCCACTTTCACTTCAGTTAACTAGCATAAAAACCGCGTTGTTTACTGCAAACAAATCGAATAATATCTACTATCATGTTTTAAACATACATAACATGGAATGTGAAACTTGGATGCAGCAACTGCTGTCATCGTCGATAGACAAGACTGTCAGGCTATGGGATGTTGAGACTCAAAGTTGTTTAAAAATGTTCGCGCACAATGACTATGGTGAGATGCCAAATTTCATTTATAGATAGTCAGTATAGACTTGAATATGATGATTCCTTTGCGTTATTTGCTTCTGATGAGCTTATGGTTTGGCAGTAACTTGCATACAGATCAATCCAATGGACGATGACTACTTCATCAGCGGTTCTCTGGATGCAAAGGTTCGGATTTGGAATATACCTGAACGAAAAGTAGTAGATTGGACTGATCTTCATGAAATGGTTACTGCTACTTGCTTCACCCCTGATGGCCAGGTAGAAATGTCTATTTTACTTGTATTATATTGGAACATTCACTAGACTAAAGCTTACGCCTAACACGAGCCATAATACAAGTAATGTAAAATTGTATCCTTAGAATTCAAGGATACAGTGATACGAGCTTATAGAATAGATCATGTTCAAGTAATGTTGACAGTAGCAATGAATTCTTCGGGTTTTTTTTTTCATTCTTGAAGGGTGCTTTAATAGGATCACATAAAGGAAGCTGTCGTATGTACAATACTTCTGGTATGTAATGCATTACATACCATCTTTTTTTTAAATTGATAGTTACCCCGCGGAAACAGTAGCTGATTTCCAATGTGTGTTTATCGTTCAGACTGCAAACTGGAACAAAAAGACAATATCGAAATTCAACCTAAGAAGAATTCTCAACTCAAGAAGGTCACTGGTTTACAGGTAGTTCTCTCTTCTATAGCTAATGTGTCTTTTTCTTCAAGATATATTGGAAACTGAACACATTTATTCCCAGTTTGCTCCGTGGAATCCATCAGAAGTACTTATAACTTCAGCTGATTCTCGTATCAGAATTTTTGACGGATCAGATATGATCTATAAGTTTAGAGGTATGTTCTCTATTATATACACTCTTTTCGAGAGTTCAAAACAACATCCATGTGTTTACTAAACCGAATGTTCTATTTTGTGGTGGCATCAGGTTTCCGAAACACAAGTAGCCAAATTGCAGCTTCGTTTAGTTCAGACGGGAAGTATGTTATAAGTGCAAGTGAAGACTCTCATGTGTACATATGGAAGAGGGAGGAGCCTAGGAGCCCCAGGGGAAAAGTTAGAACTTCAATCTCAGTTCAAGCTCACGAGCGATTTCAGTGTAAAGATGTTTCAGTTGCCATACCATGGCTAGGTAGTGTAAAGAATGAGGCACCACTTGTAGAGATGCATTCAAAAAGGCATTCGAAACGTTTCCTCCCACCCCAGTATCCTAACGGAGGCTCTCCTACAAAAGAAAACTCGGATGTGGCAAATAGTAAAAGGCATACGCCACCTCTACCTAACAAAACTAATACATTGGAGAGAGTTCAAAGTAGTCATGAAGAGGAAGACTTAGCTCAAATCTCTCGTACAGATTCTGGTAATGGTCACGGAGAATCATTTGCATCAGGCTCTTCGTCAAATAGGTTTGGTGATTCACCTTCTATATCTGCATCCAGCAGCTCCCGATCACAATCTTGGTCCTCGTCTTGGTCTCAGGATGGTAGTAATAGCCACGGGAGCAATGTTATACAAGCAACAGCATGGGGGATGGTAATTGTGACAGCAAGTTTAGGAGGTGAAATCAGAATTTATCAAAATTTTGGGCTACCACTGAAAGCTGGACGTCAAACGAATCTCTTTAGAGACCTGACATAATTTTGTTGTTAGGAATCAAATCGATAATATTCTGTTCTCGCCTTCACATTTTTCTGTATTATTTAGTTGTTCAAGACTTAGATGAGCTCACGTTACACTGAACAAGGCTGAAGCCATCGGCTTCCCGTTGTTTGATAAGTAAATGCAGAAACAGGTAAGCTTTTTTTTTCTTCTTAGTACACCATTTACATTAGAAAAGACCAAGTAGAGATCATAGTGTTCAATGTTCCAACAAATTGAGCATTTTAACTAGCATTGTGCAAAGCTTCGTTTTCATTACAAGTGTTACAAATATCGAATACATGAGAAATTTCATTGGCACAGGATGTAGACAGTCTATCCTAATGCAAAGATTGCTTCCTTGGCACAAACTCGTGACCTGTAAATCACACAGAGATAACTTTACCGTTGCTCCGAGGCTCCTTTCCTGTAACAACAATAACTAGATATGTTTAAAAACTATGACAGTGCTATCAAAATGCAAACAAACTAAGATCCGTTGTGGTTTTAAGCACATAGGTCAATGAGGAAATAAAGTGTGTATAAACGAAGAAAAACACAACTAGAGAAAAATTGTAATAACGTCAAAAAAAAATTATTTAAATTTCGAAATCTGATAAATGTCACATAAATCGAAACGACAATTTGAATTTAGGCACTAGGCGGTAAGGTTCCTTTGATTCACATTTCCAAATCCGCAAAGTTGAGCACAAACTTCTGGAGAAAGCTTTACTTCTCTGAAGAAAAAAAAATGGATTCTCCGATCAATTACGCTATCGACGATAAGGATCTAGACGACGCTGCATTATGGGCGGTGATTGATTCCGCCGCCGCTGCCGCCTCCTCCACCACCGCCGTCACTAAGTACAGTAAACCGCTACCTGGCAATCACTCTCCAATTAGGCCTTTTCCTAGCTCAAATACTTCTCCGCAATCTAGGCTAGGCAAAACCCCTAGAAACTTCCAAAATCATCACCATAACGGAGAGGTACTTAATCACCGGCCGCAGAAAATGTCCAGGTCAGATTCTAATAGCGTTTCGGGACTGAGCAGGACGAGTCCGAATCCGATGGCGGTAGTTAAGCACGTGCAGAGAGATCCGTCTGTGATGAGTTATTCGTCGCCGGTGACGAGGTCTCCGGCTCGGGTGATGGAGTATGATAACAGGTATAACAGTCCGATAGTCTCGGAGTGTTCGCCGGTGGCTACAGTGAGTCATGGACAGCGTGAGGATAGAGATGGAGTCGTTAGGCATAGCTTGGCTGGTCCATTTCCATCCGTTTCTCTGTTCAAGGAGTATCAAAATGCAGCGATGGCGGTAAATTGATCAATTTTCACTGTACTATGTCATATTTCCAGCATTAGATAGTACGTTTAGCATTAGATAGTACGTTTATCAATAGTTTAGCCATAGGTATAAGTGTATCCAAATTGCTTAAGAGCTGCACAGCTAGAGTGTTTTGGCATGATAAATGATGCTTTTCGATCTGAAATTTAATATGAATTTGGTATATTACCTGTTGTTATGCGAGCATGATTCACATAAAAATTGACGGTCCATACTAGCCTCTTTCTCAATGTAGATGTCAGTTGTAACTTTGCTTTCTGTTCTTTGAGCTACTTTAGTGCACTTGAAGAGGAAGCTCTCCAAGTTATTGTGTCTACTCATTTGTAATCCTCATCTTCACCTATTTTGCATTAAGGACGCGAGTAAGATGTATGCTATTCGTAGATTTGTAAGGTTTCGTTCCCATTTTCCCATTATTGCTGTCTTGGTGACAGACTTGTCACTTGTCTAATTTCCTCATTGAACATTATGCTTCTTTTGCCATCAGAAGAAATGTATCTCTCAATTTTTTAATGGTAATGGAAGTACTTCAGCCTCTTAAACAAACTTGGTTTGGTAGCAACTGAAGGAAAGATGATGAAGAGAAACTATGGATAATTACTAGGAATTGATGAGGAACCAGAATTTTGTGCTTAAATTGCATCAGCAAATCAGTGAGAAAAATCATTAAATGTCCAGGCAAAACTTGACCATCTCTCGAAATCTGAGCAATGTCTGCACCTTTTCTAGAATAACTTGTTACAAGTCCCCTTCAAGATAAATAGAACTACACTACCAGTCAGTTTTTGTTAACGTTTATAGCAATTACAGCTGTTGTTTTATCATGAATATTTTTTTGTATACTTGAATGTGATTTCATCAGGGCTTAAGTAATTAAACATTTCACAGATTCTGGAGAAATGTGACTACACTATGATTTCTGGACATCCCTTCATAAAAAAAACTGGTATGTTAATAGACTTTGGTCATTGGTTTCTTCTACTCTCAGTTAAACTGCATTGAACGAAATCAAATTTTTGTGCAGGTTGGAGGAAGATATCTTTTTACTTCAATCTATCATATGAAATTAAAGACAAGACCATTGAGTTTGATGACAACCGTAATGTCCTGCGCGCTGAATTTATAGTTCGGGCACACATGCAGTATGTTCTTTTGGTTCACCAACTATTCCTATCCAAATGTGTTGCTATGCTAGCCTTTTTTTTCATCTTATTCCATCTTTCCCTTTCTTTGTTTCATTGGTAGGGGTGGTAGGTTCTCAGATGGATGGGGATCATGTGAGCGGCGGGAGAAGAAGTTTCTAAAACCAAATCATGACATTCCCAGCACAGCAGAAACCAGAGCCAAAAATAAAGCATGCCAGGTACATATATTTCCTTCCATAGGAAACCATAAAAGATGAGTTACTTATCCTCGTTAAATTCAATTTGTTCATTCACTCTTGCTCATTGCTTAATCTGTTAGTGGAGTGTATTCATTAATGACTTTAGGCTTAATTGCCAGTCAATGCAGCTTGTGCCTTCTTATGTGACAAATTGTTCTTTGTGAGTGGGGTGTGTTGTTTCTTTTATATAAGGTGCATAGAGCAATTAAGAGTAATAAAACTGTTTTGAGGCACACTTGTGTTTTGGGCCCTCGTGATGCTATCTAGGCCGGATACTGTCATAGCTGTACTTGTATATGCAGATGGATGTACGTATATTCTTGCTCTTCAGTTGATTTTAATGTGCTAACCCGAGCACTATTTCTAGAGTCAGATTATCTCCTGTCTGGCTCATTTTTTCTGTAGTTCATCCTAACAAATATGAAATTCCTGCAACTACTTTATTCTGTACAAGTATTATTCAAATAACAAGCTACTGTGTCTCACATTAGTAGAGGAAATGAGTTGTTGTCTCCTTATTTTTACCTCTTGAACTAGTTTTTGGGTTGATTAGGCTCAGGGTCCATCCTCAACATGACATAAGAGCCTGGCCCATTCATGTTCTTGTAATCATATTGTCCACCCACCATATGTCCAATCTTGAGCATTGTTGGAAGGGGTTACTATGTGACCCATATTGGTGAAGGAAATGAGGCATTGTCTCCTTGTAAGGTCTTGAGCAATTCTCCCCTCATGAGCTAGTTTTTGGGAAATTGTTAAGCACAAAAATCCATTCATGAGTTTGACACTGAAATCCCCATAGGAAGAAGAATATGGTAGTCTTTTATCAGTGTTCTTTTCCACCAAACATACATGCATTTTGCTTATTGAAAATGCATGGTCCTTGGCATACTACTAACACCTGTTCTTGTTCTTGCCAGTCATCTCTATTTGTACTATTCACTTTCTGCTGTCTGGATAATTTGTTCCTTTCTATAAGAATCAGTTCTCTACTATTGTAAATTAGTTTGTTAAGCAACCCAATTAACAATTTACAGGACTTGCTTGGAATTGGAGAATATCGACCTGGTATGGGCCAGAGTAGTAATGGGTAAAACAATCCTACAGTAAGTACTCCATAACGCACTCTATATCTAAGTCAATTGCAGTTCCATTGATCAAAAGGAGAATTCACAGCCAAAATTGAGATTGGGTTATATTAAAAGTCATGGAATCAAGTATAGAAAGAAGTCGTGTATATACTGTAGTACACTCCCCGTGTGCTTGTAACGTTAAAGCCAACCATGAACCTCGACTTGTAACATCTTTAGTAGTTTATCTAGTATCTTATCCTTCATTTTGACTCCTACATGTTACTTCAATTGTTTTGTTTATCTTCCTCCGTTTTATGAGTTGAGTAAGGTCTTCCAAAGGTCTGCACATGTACATCCTACCCTCCCAAGAGTTGCGGGATTACATCGTTGTTGTTTATTCTTTCCTTGATATGATACCTACTTTCAATCATTCTGGCCTGTGTGCAATAATACACCAGGCAGCAGCATGAACTTCCAAATTTTATAACTACACTTTTCCATGTCTGATTTCTATGAAATGACATTCTTATTTGGCATTATATACCATAAATTGACAGTTAGCTTGTCTTCATCAGAACCAGTACCTTCACCTTTTGATCCAAATTGTCACATTGTTTCTTTAGTGGCAATATGAAAATGGACAAAAAAGGTCCTTATGGGCTATGGCACTGTGGCAGAATAGTTTTTTAGATCTGACACACCGACACTTGCTCTTGTTAATTTAGACGTATATTTCGAGTATTGTGTATATTATATTATTGAGATGGTGACACTCCTATTAATGATCTCCGTTGACATCGCCGTACTTGAAGACTGTGATATATTTGCCCCATAGTAACTTCTTTTAAAGATGACTTTGGGCCTTTGGTAACGAAGTTCTTTTACTTATTTCTCGGAGTTGAACTCCGACATAAGAATTCAGTACCTTAGTTGATTGAGTATGTGAACTTTTATTTTATTGATGAAGGTTCGATTTTTCCACCTTATAATCAATCTCCTTTCTTTCGAAAAACAATTTAGTGAAATTCAACTCGAAGGTGAATTTTGGAATTTTTTAATTCCAAAACTCACAAAAATTTAAAAACTTCTCTTATTAGTATTCATGGTTATAATATCATTTTTCTCTTTGAAAACAAAAGTAGTTTTTTCAAATACTCACTATTTTCATTGTGAAATGCCCTTGAAATGTCTATTGAAAAAATGCAGATCATATCAAAGATTTTTCTACACGAGATATTTACCTCAAATCAATATTTGATATGATATTTGGATAAATTGTTATCTTGTTAAAAACTAAATTGGATATTTTGATATAAATAGCGAATACGAATAAATTTTTCTATATTATATGGGCTAAGCTTTCAATGTATTTATTCATTTTGCAACTCTTCGAAACATTACATGATTGACAATTATTTTCTTGGATGCTTTACTTTGAACTAATACTACGTTAAAATTCTATTAAATTTTCTCACTTTAGTAACTGTGTCAACTTTGACTATGTGAGTTTAGCCAATCATAATTAGTCTTAAATTGGGAGAAAAAGGACAGATAACTAGACCTTGACAGCAAATGTAAAGACTTTTTAGCTATGAATTATGATGATCCTTTATCCTTTACCAGCGACTGATGGGGTTCAACCAAAAAGCTTTGCAACTATGTATAGTTTATCATCATATAAATAAAATTCATCAAGGTGTGACCTAATAATTAACGAAGTTGACAAAATTAATGAAGATTAGAGTTTAAATTAAATGTTTTTTTTCTATATATTTTAAGCTTTAGCAGAAAAAATTAATCGACAATTATGCTATGAGGAGACAACAAGCACTTGATGAGAGAACTCAAATTTCATCTGTCCATGTTAATGAATTTGAGATGTACGAAAAATCACAAATAATAGATATTTGAAAGGGAAAAAATTTAAGTTACACAAGGTTATCCATTAAAATAATAAATACTTACAAAATAGGATAACTACGTTGTTCGATACTTGCATTGGAATCTTGATTAAATTTGATTCACGCTTATTTGAGGATGGCAATTCCAATAAAAAAAATTATACTTTAAGCTTGAACCCAATATCTCTGATTAAGGGTGAAACAATCGTACTATCCAAACTTATTTTTCTTTGGAAGATGCTACTATTATTAATTCTCAGTGCAACCACATTCTTGTATAAATACTTTTCTTTTCTATCTTTTGTTGTTCATTCATTCAGAGAAAGAAAGGATATAAACTAAACTTATGAAGTTGACAATTAATTATTTTTCACTCTCATTATCCCCCCTATTTTTTAATTAATCTTTAAATCCATCAATCAATCTCTTCAAATCAACAATCAAGGGAATCCATGGCTCAACAGGTATACTCCTTTTCTTCAATTTTTGTTCTATTCCATTACATATGGGTGGGGGATGAGAAGGAAATTAATTTCGAATCGAACTAACACCTATTATGTAATGATTCTTATCGATGCTACTAGACTGTAAGTTCGTAATAGTGAGAATCGAACTTACATCTATTGTATAATGATTCTCATCGATACTACTAGACGTAAACCAACATTATGGGAATCGAAGTATATAAATGACTTTTACTGATGCTACTAGACTATAAGTCGTAATGATATTCTTTTTCCCCTCATTAACATCAAAATGAAGTAGCATATTTCTTCTTAGTGTATTTTTTTTTTATTTATTGATTGTGAGTTTTGATGATATGATGGATTGCAGGATGAAGGTTGGCCACTTGGGCTTCAACCATTAAATGTGAGAAATCATGGATCAATTTCATTCAATACTTTGATTACTGCTTCTCCTTCTCCTTCTTCTCATTCTTCTTCTGATCTTGATACTGAGGTTTGTACTCCTTCCCTCCATTTTTCTTCTGTCGTATTTCGTTTTTCAAAAGTCAATTTTTGACTATTTTCTAATATTAAATTAGATTATTTTAATTCCATATTTGAAACAAAAGGAATTAGACATTCAAAAAGTATTATAAATTATATTTTTTTTATATCTATATTATTAAAATAATATATCGTAAACTGTTAATCAAAATTTTTATAATTTGATTCTAAGAAAATCATAGACAATTAAAATAAACGAAGAGAATATAAAAGAATAGTCTATATATATTAAATTAGAAATAACTAAAAATGAACAAATATTGGTTAAAAAGAAAAATAAATGGTGTCCGCGAAAACACTTTAGGTTTAGTATTTTGGTTTTATTTTTTTGACTCCAATTTAATATTTTTAATTATATGTGAAGGAATCTAATTATATTTTATGTTACTCATTTACGTTTTTTTTTTTAAAAAAAATAAATCTTTTCTTAATAAAAGCATGCATGATTTTTTTTTCATGTTATATTCACTGGGTCTTGTCAAAAAGTGGAAAGTGAAATATAGCACTTTACTCTTTACACATGGCCTTACAATTATTATGTTTCTCAAAGTCTTTCGAAAAAGGTATAAAATATTAACAAAATTTCTAAAACAGTATATAAAATTTTATATTAATCAAAATGGTAAAATTGGTGGAATAACATCGATTTTCTTCACTGTGAAAAGCGAAATCGTTGTTGTTCCAGCGATTTTACCGTTTTAAATAATATAAAATTTTATATACCGTTTTAAAATTTTTATAAATATATTATACCCTTTAAACTCCGGACTCCACAAAATATCCTCTTTCTTATTTTCTCTATATATATTTTGAGAGCATAATATATCGATAATTTTTTTAATTAATCAATAAATTTTATTTAAATATATAAATATTAATCTATTTTAATTGAATATTTAAACACGTTGAAATATTTTTATTAGATACTTTGGATTTATATTTTAGAAAAGTTTATGCACATGTTCTCTAACATAAATATGCATTTTTTTCTTTAGTTATACATGTTAACTAGAATAGGCTCGAGATTTTACATGTTATTGAGAAAGCTCGTAAAAAAAAATCTGAAATTTTAAATAAAAATATTTTAACATATATTCAATAAAAACATACTATAATTCAAATGACTAAATAAATTTCACTGATAAATTTAAATCGCGGTTAATATATTCGATCTTTCTCTTTTTTTAGAAAGATATTTCTTTTATATACGTAAGAGATCTGAAAAAGTCATTGATTGTTGCAGTCTACTACTACATCATTCTTTCATGACAAAAGCATAACTCTAGGAAGCCTCATTGGAATTACAAGTATTTTAGAGTTTTCAAGAAGATCAACAAGAAGAAGAACAATTGTGGAAACCAAAATAAGGGATAACAAGAACAACAAGAAGAAGAATATTAATATTAATAGTAACAAATCAAGAACTTGGTTATTTTCACTTTGCTCAAAATTAACTACTGATGCAGTTAAGATAAATAACATTAGTTCTGCCCCATCTTTAGGCCATTTTCTTGAAGAAGAGAGAAAAGCAGCAGCTAATAATAATATTAATTATGGACTTGATGATTTTAATCAATTATTAGATCATCATCATTCAAATTTGAACAACAATTCATTGTTCATTAGTGGCCAAATTGCTCCTCCTCATGATAATGATGATGAGTCAAAAAAAGGGCTATTTGAGCAAAATGATCAAAATGGTAATCATGGAAGTCCTTTAATTTTCTCATGTTTATGTGGACATTTAGTTCATTGATTAATTTTTAATTGTTTTGTAATTTTATTATTATCATATTTTTGTTGTGTACTTGGGATGGAATATTAAATTTGGTTTAATAAAAGGTGATTGTTTATTTTGTTTTTATAGGGTGGGGGGGGGGGGGACTTTGATTAAGTTCCAATGTTATTGATCAATTTCAATTTACTTGTCAGTCAGACTCAGTCCTATTGAATTTCAGACCACTTCAAATCTATTCCCCCATACAAATTAATCAAAGCTAATACTATACTTTGATTCAAAAATTACTTAAAAGACAAGTATATACGAAATATATTAGTGTTATCATTAAATTTTATTTAGATACTTAAATTATAACTCAATTCTTACAGAATTTATGCAGACAGAGGTATAAGTTCAGTTTCAGAGAATCAGTTATTTTTTCAAAAAAACAACTTATTTCTGCAAAGTGCTAAAGAAGAAAAAATGCTTTAGGTGAACATATATCTATGTCTGCTGACAAGAGATGGGTGATATTTTAGTAGGTAAATTAATATCAGAAGTTGTGAAAGAATCTTCGAATCAAAGAAAAAGAACTTCAGAGTGGTCACTTCCCTCTTCTTATTACTTCAGATAATGCTTCTGGAGCTAGACGGAAATTGCCTTCTACCTTCAAATTTTTTCAAAAGCAACTGAGTATTCAACTTTGAAAAGTCTTTCGAATTTCTATAACAAAGGAACTGATGTATACATAGGAAAAGCCGTGTGCGAACCCCTTGCCCTTTCTTATTGCTATTTGTGACGTTGAGTGCTTAAGTAAGATCAACAATCTAGCAGGTCCTTGGACGATGAACCTTAATAGTCTAGTCTACTCGAACCTCTACTAGGGCTAGACCCAGTCGGAAAAAGAAATTACTGGACAACACAAAAGTTCTCTCAACTTATGTCTTGAGAATTAGATACTATATACTCCCTCCATTTCAAAAGAATGCGTAGTTTGACTTTTTAATCTTGTGGTTCTAAATTAAAGTTATGTCAAATATATCAAAATGTTCTTTAATCTTGTGGTCTTAAACATATAACGTGAAAAGTTAAAGTTAAAGTATTGCCAAAAAAGGAAAGAGATCATTTTTTTAAACAAACTAAAAAGGAAATAGAGACATTCTTTTTTAAACGGAAGGAGGCAAAAGTTCTCTAACCATATGTCTTGCTATCGTTAACAATATTTTGGCCCACAAATTTTCAATTATGAGTTGCATGAGGAAAATTGGAAGGTCATAATATTTAATGGCAAATATTAAGTATCACTCCTAGAGGCAATCCGTAGAAAGAAAAACTTAATTAGATACTTACAACTCAAATTATGAAAAAAAAAATTGCACATGTTTTCAACAGCCTATTACATTAACAAGAATACCACATAAAATATTTCACATTATATAATCATACACATCAATCTTAATTGGAACATGCCTAAAATTTACAATTTATCAAGGCTAATGTATATCATTAAAACAAGTGTTGTGATTAATTGATCCACTTAAAAGCATTTCAAAACATGTTTACAAGTGTTGTCAAAATATTTATAGGAAGTGTCAAAATATTGTATGTACTCTTTTTTGTCGATTTTAATTGTCGTCCTTGCAAAAAATTGTGAAATTTCAAGCTTCGCCACTGGAAAAAAAAAAAGGGATGGCATAACATTTTGTCTCAAAGATGGAAGTACTACAAAAGTTCTTCAATCAACTGCCAGTATGCAGCAGCTTCATAATCTTACCCCTTTAATTTGTCAAGGGGTATAGTTGAGCAACAATTGGAACAGCCCCCCTCCAAATAGTTATATAGATATACAATATATAAGGTATAACACGTCTCCTCGCTAGCTCGATTTAGACTGTTATTAGTCTAAATCTATGAGTGAGCGAAGGATGTTCAAGTTTTAATATATATATCAGAGAGGATAGACGAATAGTTACTATCGTCTCAAGGCTTAGCAAACGCTTCAATGCATTCAGCACTGATTTTGCCTGAATGGCGACAACCCAACTTACCAAATGAGGTTAAGGGTGACAAAACTTTCAAGCTGGTGCTGCTGCTGCTGCTGCTGCTGTCGCCTTCAGCATGACTGAAAGACGTTCTTGATTTTCTTGGCCTCGAGGGACTTAATACCTCTTCATAAGTGTCGATTTTATTCTGGACAACGACTAAATGAGTGATATCACTCCGGCAAAAGGGGCATAAAGGAACCTTCTCACTATTGCTAGCTGGATTGGGTTTGTTGTGGCAGCATAAGGCCAGAGTGCAATGAGCACACATCTGATGACCGCACTTTTGTATCTCAATCGTGCAAGCTTGCTCAAAGCAGATGCAACATAGCTCAAAATCACTGGCCTGTTTGGAAATGAAAAACACGGAATTGTTTAAAGCAGATTCGTGGTAAAGGTCAAATATGAATGCAGTACTTAAGCTCCATTATGTTCATCTATAATTAATCCAGATGAGTTCTTAATGCATAACGACGATCACTGATTCAAATGTGCAGCAAATTTATGACTCCGTGATTAGGGTCATACTGCTAAGGGGTGTGATGTAGGCAGCTTACTCTAAGCATAAGTGATTGATTTCATGGCTTAAACTCGTGACCTATATAGGTCACACAGACTTTACCATCGCTCCAAAGCTCCCCCTTCCGAATGCCTACACATTCTAATAAGATATCTCCCGAGACACCAGTTTTGTAAGTTCTTCAGAGGCAAATTATATCACTATATGAAGGATTTGTAGCAATTGCTACTAATATCACTCAACCCCACTTGTGGGCTTACACTGGCTATGTATGTTGATGTTGTTTGTATCACTCAACCACACCAGAAACGATTTGTACTGATATTCAAGGGAAATTACAAAGACGAATCTGACATAGAATTTCAGGAGAACACTGAGAGAAAGAACATTTGTACTAGCATTTACTCTTATATAACTAACTCCTATAACAACATCACCCCACTTCCCACTACATAATCACGCAACTTTTGACGGCCTTTGTCTTGCTCTTTTGCCCCTTCCAATATTACTCTCCATAGCCTCCTTGGTGGACTCCACATCAGCTCCCAACTCGTTCATCCAATCAGCAGGCTTATTTTCTGATTCTTGGTTCAGAATATCAGTAGGTCGTAAACTAAGAATCAGAAAATGTACCTGCTGGCAAGTTGATTGCGGATGTGGAGTCCATGAAGGACAACAGGATTGCATATAAGCAACAAATTTACAACCCTATACGTAAAGCCATTTATTTATTCTCTAATGAAAGCTCTTTCATCGTACCGGGCAAAATTCTACTCATATCAACAATCTGCTGAACATATCAAAATATTTGACAAGCCCAGACAAACAAATGCAGCCGTCGATGCAGAATAGTTTTTAAAAAAATTATTGCGCATGAGACTCGTTACCTCAAAGTCATCACTCTCGAGGCCAGAATCACAATGCGAAAGTGATATTTGTGAGACAGCTGTTTTTTCCAATATCAACTTCTCTCTATCTTTGTTGGCCTCGATCAGAGCATTTTCTAGTAAAGCTTTTGCCTCAGCATCAAGCTCAGTAATGAACTTTAAAGGTCCTGGCCAGGTTAAAGGCTCTGGAGATGAAGGATTTAAAAGAGCAGCACATGCTTCATGCTTGTTCTTCAAAGCAACTATGTATGGAATTCGCCTGTAGAGATCCGATTTACAACCGATAAGTTCCACATCAAAAGACAGATTAGTTGCAGAGAACTGAATAATACACGAAGGGTATGAGTCTATGAGCTCACCCAGAAGAATCTCTATAAAGTCGATCTGCACCCCAAGCAAGTAACTCACGTACACAGTCCAAAGAGCCTTCTCGAGCTGCTAAATGCAGTGGTGTACTTCCTGGACGGCTGCAAAATCTTAAATGTCAATTAAACTTCAACATACAGTAATTTAAGTAAAAGCAACTCGGAGAGTTTTAATACCCATAGCCACCACTGGAAGCACAGACAAGAGCCTCATTGCTTAGAAGAATCCGGACACATGCTGGTCTACCATGGCGTGCTGCTAAATGCAATGGGGTTGCACCACTTCCATCTCTTATGTTCACAAATCTCGCAAATCCCCTGCACTCGAATTAACATATAGCAATTCATTAATAAAATAGCATAATGCATCTGATACTTGAATAGCGGACTTTGATAAGGAGACTGAAAAAACAATCCTGGCCTTAGAGGTAAATCTTACTAAACTAGAGTTGTACACTTGACATGAAAGGCAAAGGAGAGCAGAGTCGAAGAAACTAGAAATTTACCAAGATTGAGCAACAGGAGCCGAATGAGCGGATGCAAGAATAGATTGTAGGCAGTCAGAGTGGCCATGGTAAGCAGCGTAATGCAAACAAGTTCTTCCATGTAGTGAATCAAACATTAAAATCTAAAAACGAAGAATTACCAATTAACAACCCATCTCAATCAGTCAAAGAAACTATCACAAACGAAATTCACATACATTAGCACCTAGCTGAATTAGCCTCTCCACGCAGGACACATTTCCATGCATAGCAGCTAACATTAATGGAGTCTGAAGGAATTCACAATCATACAAATCAAAACAGCAAGAAAACAAAACAAATTTCAATAATTATGTTTCCAAAATGCTACAAAGTTGACAATTTTTCAATCAAATGAACATCATAAAGTGAAACTTGTTGAGAATTTGAATATACAATTGGCAAAATACACTAGGAACACATAAATCACAATTCACAACTACTACTAAATACCTGTTTGTGGCGATTCAAGATGTCTGGATTAACCCCGCGATCCAAAAGCATACACAGAACCTATCCAAAATCACTCATCAAAGATCAACAATCATTTCAAACAAAAAAAAAGTGAAAAACAAGACTGTAAAGACTACATCTTTTTTTCCTGACAAAAGGGTTGCTCGCATGCTAAACACCTTCCATGTCCACCTCCCACTTTAAGGTGACATTACTCATCAAAGATCAAGAATCATTGAACACCCCACCCCACCTTTAAAAAAAAGGAAAAACCAAGATTGTGAAGACTACATTTTTTTCTGACAAAAGGAGTTGCTCGAATGATAAGCACCTTCACCTCCCATTCTAAGGTAACCATCACTCATCAACGAGCAAGAACCATTAACACTCCACCTTTTAAAAAAAACAGGAAAAAACAAGATAGTAAAGACTACATTTTTTTTCCTGACAAAAGGGGTTGCTCTAACGATAAGCACCTTCACCTCCCATTCTAAGATGACCATCACTCATCAAAGATCAAGAACCATCAACACTCAAGATTGTAAAGACTACATTTTTATCTGACAAAAAGTGTTAGCTCAAATGATAAGCACCTCCACATCATTGATCTACCTTTAATTAATAAGAACAAAAAAACTAAACAAGAGGGGTTGCTCAATGTTAAGCACCCTCCACTATTCACTTCTAAGGTTATGCATTTGAGTTACCAATAGAGCAAAAAGACTACATTTTAAGTCTGACAAAAGGTATTAGCTCAAATGATAAGCACCTCCACATCATTGATCTACCTTTAATTAATAAGAACAAAAAAACTAAACAAGAGGGGTTGCTCAATGTTAAGCACCCTCAAGGTTATGCATTTGAGTTACCAATAGAGCAAAAAGACTACATTTTTTAGTCTGACAAAAGGGGTTGCTTTAATAGTAAGCTACTTCAAATTCCAAGGTTGTGGATTCCAATCACCAAGAAATCAAAAAAGACTACATTTTTATTCAAGAAAATGAAAAACCAACCTCGATCTGGCCATTAACAGCAGCTACATGAAGTGCAGAAAGCTTCCCACGAAGAGTTTTAAGTCTAATCACATTTGGATTTTCATCAACCATAGCTTCAACTTTTTCAACCTCACCATTTTGGACTGCAATAAACAATCCATGCTCATTAGATTGCTGTCCACAGCTAAATTTCTGCCCCATCACCACCTCGCTGTTAGCATTTGAAAGTGAAGTAAACTCCCGGAGAGTGAATATCACGCGCCACCCACCACGGCGGAGGGGGGACGGTGGGGAGTGAAATTGAGTAATGGAAAGTGTTAAAAAGTAAGGTAAAATGGTAATAAAAGGAGTAGTAACCTCGGAGTTTGTTCCTGCCCGGTAAGAATATGGGCAGCTGCCCGTTTCTGTTTGGTCAGAATAATTTTAAAAAAAAAGTGATTTTTTTTTTATTTTTTACTTTTTGGACTTTACTTTTACTGGAGCTGAATACTATAGTATCAAGAATATACTGTTTCAATTATTGAAATAATGATAAATTAACGATAGATAAAATTTTATTATTAGTTAAAAAAATAGGCGGAGCCATTGGTTGTTGAAATTTTTACATGTCTTTAATATAATTGAGAAGAAAATTTACATATTATTTATTAATTTTGTAGTTTCGCCACCGTTAGGGATAGATTATTAAAAAAAATCAATTAGTTAAGAGCTTCTTAGCAATATATTAACTAAAAATTATTGATAAACTATAGTGTATTTTAGTATTTAGATAATTAAGTATTGTCTCAAAGATTAGGCTTGGTGATAGTTTAACAATCGTAATTAAATTCTTTTTTTATCAGTAGTATAACGGGTTGTCATTGTTTCTTGTCTTATGGTTTATATTTGAAAAAAGTTTTGAAATATATTTGAATTTTGATTAAAATTATTGTAACGATATCAAATTTTGGAAAGGACATTTTGTTCCTGTACTATTTAATAAGATATTTTAAAGGTTTATATTTGTTCACGCGGACATAAAAAATATTGCATAATTATAAATAGTAATGTGTTCACGTGACACATATATATACCTTTAGAATACACTATTAAATAATGTAGGGTAAAATGTCTTCCATAAAATTTGGTATCGTAACAACAATTTCGATCAAAATTGAAATAATATTTTTCAGATCGTTTTCTCATTTATATTATTATTAATTACTTTTTATTATTGAATTATTTGTTGATATTATTACTATTTCCTTTTAGAATATGACTTTGTTTTCCTCTATTTGTTTGGTATGCGTTAAACAAATCAATTTTTTTTAAAATAAACTATTTTTATCTTCTTAAAATAAAGATAAAAACTATATATATTATAAAAAAAAATAGACTCCCAACTTGTGGAACTATACATATATTGATTAAACTTATTTGTATAGTGATTTGTTGTAATTAAATTAAAATAGTATATGGTGGTAGGCACATGGGGATTATAAGAGATTAGAATTAATTCAGATCTCAACAATTTAAATTTTAAAATAGTTAATTCGATAAACCAAATGTCCAATTAATTAATTTACTTCCTCTGATTTATTATTGTTCTCTTTAATATATTAGTCTAAAATATTTATTATTTAAGAAAACTAATCTCAGACATTAAATTATTTTTTTCTAGTTTTAGTTTTTTTTAATCCAGAAACCTAATATAGTCATTGCTCTAAAAAATGTATTACTTTTTCTTATTTCATGTATGGGCAACCATGCTCATTTATCCTACTTTATACTAAAAAACAAATGAATTTTCCCTTTAAATTCAACTCTTTATTTTATTGAAAATAAAATAATAAAGTTACTAAAAAAGCACGCAATACAAGAAAACTTTGAATTACTTAGAGATTTTCCTAAGAGTTACTATAAAAATTTAAAGGGAAATATTTTCCGAATTCCTTATTGCCTCCAATGATTTCATGTGCAACAATACTAAGATTTGAATGGAAGAATAGATTTTGAGAAAATAAATTTTTATTTATTTTTAAATGGAGGATTCATACTTATAATACGATCGAGTCCCCTATTGATAAAAGTTAGAGTAATTATTCATGAGATCAGGGTTCAATTTAATTGAAGTCATTTCTCACTGATTCTTATTTAAAATAGTTGAAAAGATAATATTAATGTATCTAAGATCTTTAAATTCTAAATTTTCATGAGAATTTAACATATTTTTAATTAATAATTTTATAATAGATGACAAGATCAATTAACTATCATAATTAGAATCCAATACTTTTTTCTATTTTAGTCAAAATTATACGGCTATTAAAAGAGAATTTTGAAAACTAAAAAGTTGGCACAAGGGCTGCTTTACATTAGTCAATTTGATCATATATTATTAAAAAATAATAATAATTAGGAATAACACTTTTCTAATGATACTTTAAGCTAAAGAAAACGATATTTAGCAGTAACATTAACAAAAAAATTTAATTAATTAAATATACGTGCTAATTGGATCAAGAAAAGTACACTTAATTACGTTGAAAGTTGGTCACCTCTTAGACCTAAACAGTACGTAATATTTGACAATTAATTTAAGCAATAAAACAGATATTTAATTAATTAGTCACGATAATATCATTATGGGGGACATATTATCGACATATTATATTATCCCAATGAATATGTTGAGTTTCTCACTCGATATGGTCGTTCAGATCTTTATATAATTTTAAATAATTTTAATTTTTTTGAATTTATTTTTACGATCGAGTCGTTAGATTTTTGAATATTTAAAAAGTATCAAATCTATTCAAAGTAGTATAAATTTTTCTTCCTTTTATAATTGGACCTCAATTATTCTTAACATTAGTTTTTAGATAAAAAATGATAGAAATTATGTTTAATCGATAATACACATCAATGATATATTTGTAATACAATGGTGAATATACATAAACGATATTTTGAATTTGTAGAAATTTCATAGTGTCTATTATTTTAACATTATTATTTGACTTTCAAAATATAGTGACTGCAAAATTATATATCATTGAAGTAAAAAAAAAATGTGTGAAGTTCAACGAAAAGACTATATATATATGAAATATTTTAAAGTAAATAACTTATACTTATTATGACAATGCTATTAATTTTTCCGTTTTTATCAATTGATTAAAAATATTAAGTGTCCGTTTGATTATGGATATATTTTTCAATTTATTTTGAAAAAATAAAAGTATTTGAACACAAAATTATAATAATTTTCTATTTTGGAACATTTAGATATATGAAAAAATTTCATAAAAATTATTTTTACCATTTACATTCATATTCAAATAATTAAACGCCTAATAAAATCTCTAAGTAATCACCAGTGACGTGCTGGTTGATATGCTCAAACTTACTTCTCAAATAAGAAGTAAAGTGGTCGCGTCAAGTAAATAACCCAACTAGTGAGGTTGGGATCGTTCCCACGATGAAAATAGTCTAGACTTAACTTCAACTTGTTATTACTATTGTTCGGTTGATGACTTCCTTAGAAAGTAAAAACATAAAAATGGGGGGTTTGTGTTTCCTAATGAGTAAAAATAACTAATGAAATTGAAAGAGACACTTAACAGTTTTGAAAGTTGGATTTTAATCAATTAATCAAAGTAACTAGGGTTTACGTGTTCCCCACAGGTTCATAACTTGATAATTCTAACTATAACAATTCTTTCCTAGTATCTTGCATGCAAAGTGATAAGTTATGTATTTCTAAATCCTTGGTCCGGCATCTAGAAAATCTCACTCCGCACCTTGGTTCGGCTACGTGTGTTGCTTTCCTAACCCTTATTTTTACCTCATATTAAGCATCGTATTCGATATTTGACTAAGTTATTACCTCGTACCAATCAATACTAGCCTATTAGATAGTATACACTAAATCTATGTTAATAATTCTTTTCCTATTATCTACCTCCTTGGTCCGGCAAGTTGCATTAAGGCGAGTTCTAACGTTGATCATCCGTTAAAAAGACTTCTAAGTGAAAGAATTATTAATACATGCAAGACACTATTCTAGAATTGTTATTTTAGCTAGGGTTTATCTCATTATTTGCTTATGGTTCCCACAACCCTAGTTTGAAGTTTAGTTACTCATAGCCATAAACACAATATTCAAATATATCAAATAAGAATTCATGTACTTACTTCAATGAGAAAGAATAAAATCCAAAAGGTTGCTTGATTAATCACCAAAAATCACTTGCAATCAATGATAATCCAAAAATCTAACACTAATACAAAGAGTCTAATAATATGATGTCTAACTATCTGCTGTCTAACCTCAAAAACGAGGTTTTTCGAACTATTTATATAAAAATAAAAACCTAATTACACAAGAATTCTAATTTCTGGAAATCTGCCAAAACGCGGCTGGGTTGACGGACCGTCATGGACTCCGTCGTCCCATACTTGTACACTTTCTTCTGCTGCTTTCTTCGTTCCCCTCGACGGCAAGTATGACGGACCGTCATAGGCACAACGGTCCGTCGAGGGTCTTCGTTTCAAAATACTTCAACTCTCGGAATCTGGGTACTGGGATCACTTCTCTGAACTCCACGACGAACCTGCAGAACGGACCGTCATATACATGACGGACCGTCGCAAGCTCCGTAATCCCACACTTGGTCAGACTTCCCCATCTTCCTTCAGCAGCTTCTCTACACTGCCACCTACGGACCGTCACCAGCACGACGGACCGTCATCAGCTCCGTAGGTGGTCTTTTCTGCATTTATTCTCTCAAAATCTCCGCATTTGGCTTTGGACAGATTTCCTGCAAAACAAAGAGAAACTTATATAAAAATTAGCACAAAAAGGCTTTTGGACGCACTAAACTTAAGGAAAAAGTATTAATTATACCGTGAAACCACGGTATATCACTGGTGAAGGCTTTTTACTTTTCAAGAAGAAGAGAAGCAAATCCCAAAATGACTATATTCTATCCTTTCGAATTATCTTTTCTCTTTTTTTGATTTTTTGGTACGATTAAATTTGAATTCACATCGAAAAGTTTGGAGATTCACACCTTGTTCGGATGGTTGTTACTCATTGTATTGTATTATATTGTAAGTTTAATAATGTTTGTGTTGATTGTTACTTAAATTCTATTGTGTCGTATCCGTTAAGTCAATAGTCAGGTAACAACAAAAAGACCTATGTAACGATCGATTTAGTGTGATCACATCGTTACGTTATTATTTTATTCTCATTTTATAGACCTATATATGTAACTACTGATTTTGTCGCTCATTACTTTATTATTTTATTCTTACTTTATCTTTATTTATTTTTTATAATCATATTTCATCATTTAACCTACCTTTTCATACCAGTTATACCCTGTAGTACATTTTTTTTTTTAAAGATTTATCATTTAAGTATATATATATATATATATATATATATATATATATATATATTATATATATATATATATTATAAAACGATACGTAACTATCGTCCAAACAAAGTATAGCACTCCTTATCTTGTTTCCTTCTTTAGTTCCTCCACCCACCCATATTTACTACATATTTGAAATAACAAGCTTTCTTTGTTTTTAAATTTACCTCTACTATCTAGTAGTCAAATAAAAATGAGTGTACAAAAATTTTAAGTTTTCCCTCTCATAATTTCAACTTAAATTTCATGTTAAACATAACTATCAATTTTCAAATACCAACATTTTCAACTCCAATTTTAAATTTTATTTTTGAATAAAAATTTCAACGTTCAAATCATATTTAAATTAAACTAACTTAGACTAAAATAAACTACTTTTAAATAGAGAATTAACAACACACTCAACAATAATAGAATTAAGAGTGTTTAAAAGATAGTATATTATAGGTAGTGTACACATTTGAGCAAACAAATAGGTCTATACATATATCAACCAGAGAGCAAGTAAATCATCCACGTATAAACGTACATAAATTTATAATTTCTAGAATATTTATATTAATTACTAGAAAAAGAAGCAATTCATCCACATATAAACGTACATGAATTTATGATTTATAGAATATCTATATTAATTACTAGAAAAAGTAGCAAAAAAATATAGTTAATGGGAATTGATTTTTAAGTCCATAAGATAAATAACTCAATATTCTATCAAATGTATTATTTTGCCTTATTATAACATGAATATAACATAAAATATTATATGTATATTATAAATGGTATGTTATATATCGTTATAATAATTTAAATATATAACTAACTTTTCGAAAAAAATTCACGAATAATCTATGTCATTTCCCTTCTAAAGAAGTACATGAATGATGCATGTCTACTTCTAATTAAAGGTATGGTTCATTTAATCTGTCTTAATTCAAAGTGTTTCTCATATCATTCTCAACTACGTACTCAAAAGTCAAGATACACTATATTTTGTCCACTAGTTAGAAACAAATATTATAGCGGTTATTTTTATAGATATTTTATTAGATTGATGAAAAATAATAATAATTGTATTTTCTGGTGAAAAGATTGAATAGTTTTCTAATATTTTTATGAGAGTTTATTTTCTACTATTGTTTTTATAGTGAGTTGATTCGATGAAATTGAAAAGAATTGTATTTCAAAATATAAATTTTGTATTGATTTGCGATGGAACTTTTTTTATTTCTATTATTATTCATACAGATACGGACCTAAGTAGAGCCAATTAGAATTTCATCAACACTATTAGACAGATAAAAATAATTAATATATTTTTTAATAAATATTAAATCCTCTTAGAATTCTTCGTATATTTACTCTTTTTATATTTTAAATTTTTTAAAAATAAAATAGTCCACTTCATTAGTGTGTATATATATATTTTATAGATAGGCATATTTTGAGCACCCTCCTAAGAAGAATTTATAGTTAAAAACCTTTTTTATCACTAAGGATAGATTAAAAAGTGTAAATGTTTTTTTTTATATAATATGATATTGCGTATTTATTAGATAGTAAAAAATAACATTTCTTTTTCAAGAAAATACTATTTAGGCACTAATAATTTTTTCTCAGAAAAAATATTTTTTTGGTACCAAACACGCCCTAATTTGTGTGTCAAATTAATTAAACTTCATGTAAGACTAATCTTGAAAACAATGGTAATCCAATCATTATTCTCTTGAAGTATCTTTTTATGTTTGACTTATTTGAATTCACGCATCATATCACTCGTAAAATATTTTGTATTATTAATTTTTTTTTTTTAAATAATCAACAATAAAAAGATAACGTCATATTATCACATTTTCTCCAATACGTACTTGTACTAGTTTATTGCTTTATTTTGAGGACAAATTATCTACGTTATCAATCAATTCATTAAATTGTGACCATACACATTTCTTTATGCTTTTTATTTGTGTGTTATACTCGATAACGATGAAATCAAATGATATGCTTTTAGAATATAAATTTGAAATATAAATTATTTCATTATAGATAGTTACGTTAGCTATTTCTGTCCAACCCTTATACTTAGTACATATATTTACATGTTTTAATTGAACTCATAAATCAATAGTTAAAACAGATCTTTTAATAGCTCGATCAATTAATTGAATATCTAAATTTTCATCGATAATCAACTGCCCGTATAACGTATTCTTCTTTCCCCAACCCTAATTTTTATAGACAAAAAGGGCCAAAATTATAGGTAAAGGAGATTCTTTTTTCTTTTATAGTCAAAATGTTATAATTAAAGAAAAGAAAAGATAAGAATTATATTATTACTATAAGTTATATTAATTTTGAAATAGCTATATATAGCTACTATAGTGCTAATCACTATCAATGTTTGGAAAAAGTTTTGCTTCAATTGGTAAGGTGGAATTATTTTTGCCACATGGAATATCTAAGTAGCACTTTTTTTTATTTTATTAAAAGATTATGTTTAGTCCAAATCTAGTGCCCCTTTTGATATTATATAGTTTATTCATTGCTTTTGGTCAAAAATATTTTTTTAGCCAAACTTTATTATCTAGGATGATATCATTGATTTAGCTGCCTAATGACATATAATTAGATCTAACATGAAAATTGGTTTCTTGGAATAATCATATGCATGAGAGATCACTTAATCGCATAATTTATCTTTTAAATGATCTGATATAATTTTTTATTTTATAAATAATTATCAGGAAACAAAATTATGCCTAGCGGAAGGAGGGGGGGGGGGGATGCATAACTTGTGAGCAATAACGGAAACAAATAAAATCAAGTCATCATATTATTTATCGTCAGAATAAAAATTAAAGACCGACCCTAATAAGAGCAAAAGCACAAATTACCCTAATAGGACCAATCGATTTTGTGGTCCATTACAAAGTACTTTTTATAATTATATAATTCTTTTGGCAATTAAATCATAAAAATAATATGAATATCTACGCTATATACAATGGTCTAACAAAGCTCACAACGTAAAATAACACTGATATTTATTTTGCTACAAATTATAATTAGTATATATAAATTATGCCTAACATTTTGTTTACACTATATACATTACTTATACACTTAATATACACTGTGACAAATGAAGTGAATTAAATTTTTCTCAACGTACAAACGTATATTGTAGAGTCAATTTTTTTTAACCCCTCCCTAGTCAAGAGCTTCCACCTTTTTTTGTTCCCTTGGCGACTCAAATTCATGATCTCAAAATTGAAGGTGAACGGTGCTTAGTGTTTATCATTCGTATATACGTATAGTTGTTCTTGATTTATACTTTATAAAGTATATAATAAGTGTATGATTAATATACATACTATTATTAAAAAAAAGATTATTTTTATTGTAAATTATATATGTACAAATCTCATATTGTAAAGAATTGCAAGGTGCAAGTAGGGGTAATTTACATTTTAAATTCTAAAATCCAATGGTCCTCTTGATATATATAGTTCATTGCTTTTGATCAATATCATTTTCTAACTTTATATCTTGGATGATAACATTTCATTTGGCTACGTAATGACGTATATGATCAACTTGAAAAATGATTTTTTGGAACAATTATATGTACATTAATACCGACAATACGACAGAATAACTTTAATTTATGGTCCATTATATTACAAATATTTCTCAATATACCATCCTTTTGAAAAAAGATAAATTTTTCGGAAATTGGTAAATAAAACACGAGAAACCTTTCAATGATAATTGTTTAAAACTCTGTTTTTAACTTATTATAAAAGATTATTTATTGTGATAAAAATATAACTTTCGTCTTTGTAAATTATTAGAAAGTTTATCTTTTGTTGGGCCTCTGGCCCAATAGGCTGCAGTATCCATCCTAAATGGATCAGCTATTCCCTCGGGTCTTCGGCCCATCTTTGTTATGATAATTCTCGTCGTTGAAAACTTCAGAAAATATCGAACATAATAGATATAATAAGTCTCTATAGCTATAGTTTTGATAATTGAGCTTCACAGAAATATGTTTCTATATTTCGCTTGTCAATATATAAACAAGGTAATTTATTATGATTTTTTTCATAAATCGCATACAAATAGCTAGGGTAAGACGTACAAAATTCTGAATTTATATAATCAGAAATCAAATAATACAAATTATACAAATCAGGCGAATAGCTAAGAATTAGATAAATTATAACTTTAAACAACAATTTTCTTAAACTATAGCTATAGTAAAATCGCACATTAGTCTTGACATACACGTATCATAATATTATCCAACTATGCCTGACATTTATTAAATATCGGATCGATAGACAAGATTGCGCCATTTGTCCATATATATATATGCTCTAGTTTTTAAATGGAAAAGCGCCAATATCCCAAAAATATGATAAAAAATATCTGCATATCGTTTACGATAGTTCATCGACATATATTCATTTCCCCTATTTTTCATATAAAAAAAAAAAGGACATTATCTTAGAACGTGTGCATGAGAATCAGATAAGGAATCATAATGGCCTTAATAAGACAAACAACTTTGTAAAATAATTATTAACTTGAAGATAAAATAAAAACCTAAAGTGCTATTTTACGTAAGCATCCATGCAATTCATGCAATTATATGATTCAACTCTACTACAACTTTGATATTAACAGGTCAAACGTACGTAACCACTAATTATTATATTACTGTATATATATATATATATTGTGCTACTTGGATTTGACCACTTATAATAATAAAAAAAAACTTACATGTGTTATTGAATTTGTTCAATTACGATATATATAACAATAATATATCGAGTAAAAATATTATACTAAAAATATTGTACAAAGTGAAATTTTAAAAAATTGATGTAGTAAAGATAAAAATGAATTGGAAAAATTCTAGGCCCGAATAACGTAATTTCAAACCAGACATATAGAACCAAAAATAATATAAAAAGAAAACAGTAACAACAATAAAATAATACGAATTTCTCTAACAAACTTACACAAACAACATATTGAGTAAGAGTATTCTCCAAGTGGAGTTTTAAAAAGCGATATAAATGAAGCTAAAAACGATTTATTTCTGAAAAATTCTAGGCGCGAGTAAATATAATGTTAAAAAAACAGTGACTATAGCAAATAATACGAATTTTCCAAATACATACACATTATATATAAATTATTATTATTATTATTATTGAGAAAACGACAAAAGACTAGCACACAAGGCCACTTTTCAATATTGAACATACATAAATTATAACCATATAATATAAAAATTATGAGAAATAATTAATATATATGTTGTGGAGTATGCACTATAGCTAGGACTCGACATTGCTGAGGCAGAAATTGTCCTATTACATTATATTTATTTAATAAAATTTTCTTTATGAAAATAACAACTATTTTTGAGCTGTAGATTTATTTTCGATAAATTACAATTTTTTTTATGTCAATATAAGGAAAAAACATATTATGAAATACTAATGAAAATTTACATTAACTTAAATTTATAAAAACAAAAAGTGCCATTAATTGAGATATATATGGAGTTCTATATCAGGAAAGCCCCAGAATTTACCTCAAAAGAAAAATTCATAAAAAATATTACCTCCGTCAATTTTTAATTGTTATAGTTTTCTTTTTCAGAGAGTTAAATGATAATAATTTTGATCAATATTTTACGATAAATTTTTTCATCATATGATATGAAAAAAAGAATGGAATTTATAATATTTTTTGTATAGTTTTTAAAAATCTAAATTTTTTGTTTAATATATCAAATTAATGTAATTTAATTTAATTTTGAAAAAATTAACTTTTAAAATATGACACTAAAAGTGGACAAAAAAATCTTTTTTTTTTAATTTTATTTTTTAAAAAGATTAGTTCTAGAAAATATTAAAAGTGCTGTTGTGGTCAAGGGTAACTCTTCTTTAGAAGATGAAAAAGATGTTACATAGGATGCTATCTACTTACTTTTCAAATTGTGTCTTTGATAGACCACCCCTTTGATAGTCTAATCGAGACGGAGTCAGAAATTAAATTTAAATATAAATTTATAATTTTCGAAGATAAATATATAATTCGAATGAACAGTCTCAAGGTTAAGCCCTCACAAGAGCAAAAATAGAAAAATGTGATCTAATTTTAAGACGAAAAGATCATTGGCTCTAGTGTTATATGAATTTTTCATATAGTTTCATATATATATATATATCAATTGAATGTATAGTTATCAAGCATGTTGAAATGGTTCGAATCATTATATTTATTAATAAAAAGTTTTAAATTATAGCTTTAAGAATAGAAAACTCTTTAATATGTATAGCAATTTACTCATGTTGGAACGACTTTTCAATTCTCATCAAATATCGTCTTATTTCACACGTTACTACTTAATTTTTCTTTTTTGATTGATTGATATGAAATAAAGATAATAAAAATCTTCTGCATGTAAATATGAATACAAATTGAAAGGTTATTAAAAAAAGTATTTTTAAAAATTGGTTATTAAAATACAAACTACTATCCCACATATTACTTTTCAAAAGTATTTTTTTTTTAAAAAAAAAAGACTTTTTATATAAGTTGATTTTTAAAAATTCGATTAAACAGACTATAAATATTAAAAGACATGTTGTGATTAATTGCTCCTATTTAAGCCATTATATTTGACTCCCTAAAGCAGTGATTAGTCTTTCCATTGATACTTTCTCTTTGATTTTATATATAAAAATCACATTATGAGATTAATCATACTCTAATTAAGCACCATTATAATGAACCAAAATTAATTAGCAATTAGTTTTTCTACCATATTTGTTATTGGAGCAAAATATCAGAAGTAAATTGAGTTTTTATTCGTTAATTTATGAGCATGATCTATACATACACCTTTAAATATTAAAAACACTCAAAATTGATTGATAAATCGATCGAAACAAATGCAAAAGAAAACAATATATTGAATCACTTAGACAAATGAAATAAATCATATAGTATTAATAGAAATAAGTCGATTTTATTGAAAATTTCGAATTATTATAAATTACTCCTGTTAATCATATCGTCAATTTTTTCATATGATATCAAAATAGAACTCATCCCAATTGTCGTATTCTCAAGTTGAAGCCCATGTTATAAAGTCTCCATAATTTCATTAGTAAATATTGGACTTAATCATATAAAGTTAAACTCATAATAAATATATATAAAAGCACACCACAAACAAGAATATTTGTGGAGTGAATAATATATAACTAATAAATATAATATTACTTTTTTATTTTTTAACAAAAAATATCAAACTTAAATTTTACTGAATACAAAATTAAAATCATAATAAATATATGTAAAAGCACACCGCAAACAAGAATTATGAAGTGAATAATATAAACTAACCGATAAATATTAACTCTTCATTCTTAACTAAAGATCTTGATTTTAAATTTTACTAAATATAAAATTATTATTTAAAAAGCGTTTTACCCTAATATGGGACCGTAACTCGGAAACACTCTTACAAAAAGTTCCAATAAGATTCCTAGCTTCTCATTGACGATTTCACTTTTTAAGATAACACTAAACACACAGTACAGTGCTTGCAGAATTTGGTATACAACAAAAGTTATTTATTTATTTATATTTGTAATTGTAATATATTAATCGTACCTCTTTTTATTTATTTAATGTTTTTAACGTGATGTGAATACTTTATTATAATTTACTTTTGTATCCTATATTTTTTTTTTTGTTTAAACGTATAAATAAAAAAGAAGTCTGAGGTTAATAATTTATTAACTTTGTGTTGGACTTTTATGATTTTAATATTATTTAAGTATTTTCATTTATAATATTTTATAAAAATTTTAATTATCATAAAACATACATCTATTTTTCTCAAAGTTTTATTTTTATCATGCTTGTTAATTAGTTAAAATTTATCATTTTTGTAATCTCGTTTAACATAAGTGCCTCCCTATGGATGTCAAACATTATGATAGAAGGTTTGTAGATATTAATTTTTTCTTTTACTAAAAAACTGAATTTAGCAATGAAAAATTTTTCTAGTTAAAAAATAAAATTTTGTTACTAAATTCACTTAGCGATAAATAAACGATTGATTTTTGTTAGCAACAAACAAAATAACAACAGACTAGCAACGACGTTCGTTGCTAAATGCAAGCTTCTTTAGTATTTGTCATGTTTCTTTCGCTTTTGTATTACTTGTTGTTTTTCTTGCTTCGGGTAGCTTAATATTTGTTTGTTGCCTAGTCTGCTTTGAATGATCTTATCTGTACTTATTCCATCTATTTAGTCAATATAAGTGATTTCATACGTCAAAGTCTAATGAGTATCTGTTTTCTTTTATATTATTTTTGGCATAACCATTGTATTTGCTTTATCAGGCTTAATTCTTCTTGATAATTTTTACTTAAGTCGAGGGTTAATATCAAAAAATTTCTTCGTTTTTACAAAATAGTAATAAGTCAAATATATAAATCTTCTTTTTTAAATATAATTATAAAATTATACTAAATATATTATTACGTTTTATAAGTACAATTTCTCAAAGTTGAGTCAAAAGAATGAAGAAACTGTGTAAAGCATGAAAGTAAGAGAACATTCCCAAGAAAAGAAGAGCTCTAGCTAGGGAAGTTAATTAATTAGTAACAACCAAAAAAAAAATACTGTAAAGTACTATATGGTCACATGCTAAAATTAGATTATTATACTGCCACACATGACATGTTTTAGTCTTTTCTTGTTATTATTTCAGTTCAATAACATCGAAGTATTGAATAATTAGTTTCATTTCTAAATTATTGAATTTTAGATACATTTTTAATCTGCTACATAATATAGTAAGTAATGATCTCAAACTCTTGTACTGAAAACAGCTCTAAATTTAAGATAATCTAAAAGTATATTTCACGCATATTATTAGATCAAAGGTGCATGTTAATCAAGGTAGGAACTCTTTTTTCACCGAATCTATTGCAGGAAAGAGCTAATGTGCAACTTCGAATTGTCATATAACCTTTACGAAAACGACAAACCAATCAGAAATAATTATAAAACTATCAATAGTTCAAGAAAAATGAAACTACAAATTTAAAAGAATTTTCAATACGCAGATAATTATGACAAAAGCTTAGTATAAAAAAATTAAAAGAATATAATAATATAATCTACATATATAGGTAAATAATTTATTTTATTAGGTTTATTAAGATACTGTCTCCCTATATCATGTATTTTCTTTGTCAGAAGCATGACAAAATAACACCAGTTTTAGACCACTTTGTCAAAATCAACAAGAGAAGATCTAATTACTAGAAAGAACTAGAACAAACACTTATATCTATAGTATACTATATTCTTACTCGATTATCGTGCAATTATATAAATCTAAAATTTGTATAACATGGTTAGTACGATTAGAAAAGTAAATTAATTGTAATTAAATTTTAAAAATATGATTATTAAAAAAAATAATATTAATATAGAGATCATAAATTTACGTACACCACATAATAACGTTTGTTCCAGTCTTTCAGAGTAGTATTCTTTTGTTCTCTTTTGACTGATTTCCCTCATCTTTATTTTCAAAATTTTAGGGTAAAATTCTTGGGGGCAAATTCGGTACAGAATTCAACAAATATATAATGTTAAAAATTTATTAATAAAGAGGAAATTATTGAAAATGTTTTCAAAATATAATGTAAATTATTAATTTTATTTTTAAATTATTAGTAACTTTAAAAACATTTATTTACTAAATTAACTGAACTTAAATATATCCGTGATCTTGTAACTTGACCCTATTATTCTCACCAAGTATAGGGGCAATTTCGGTGTTTTTCTCGGCTTTTTATTAAGAGTCTCATGCTCCTACAAGAGTTTGAGACGACTTATTATGTTATGTGCACTACAACAAAAATAACTTTTAGCGGCATTAAATTTTGACATTAATAAAGGGTGTTAAAGTCTTTACCGGCATCAGTTAAGTGTTATTAGAATCAATGTCGCTAAAGGCTTTAGGAACATATACAAAGAGTGACAATTACCGCTAAAAATACATATTTAACGGTAATTAAGAATTAAATATCGCTAATGATTATTTTTGTTATAATAACAACAAATAAATAACGTATTTAAATTTAATTAGTTAAGTAGATAAATATTTTTAAGACCGTTAATAATTTAGAAATAATCACTAATAATTTATAATAAATTTTAAAATATTTTAATATTTTTTTTATAATATAATTTTTAAAATTATTAAATTCGATAGAATTATGTTATAACATAAGAGAACCTCGTAGTTTGGGAATAGAAGGATTTTAGTGTTGTGGGCATATTTTTGGATTTCGAGTCTTTTAAGAAAAATATTGTTTGTCCCACTATTTGTCTTACCTTCTTTGACTATCTTCTCATCATTGCTTTTTTACCACAAATTCTCTTAATTATTATTTTCGTTTTCGTATATTATTTTGAAATGTCTAATAATATATTTAATTATTTTATTGTCAAAATTATAATTATTTTGTATTATCTTTTTAATAAATTCTTTTTATTGCTATATTTAAAAGATGATATAATATTATTATTTTCTATTCATAATTTCTTAAAAAGTGTATAAAATCGATAGCAACACAATATATTTAAAAAGAAGGCATATTACTCTACTATTATTATTAATAATAATTATTATTGTTATTATTATGGAATCATTTACTCAATCCCCAAGAATTTATTTTTTTTTGACTGTCTTCATGTTTCAGTTATCATTATGGGAATTATATATAACAAATGATTGAGTTATTGCATATAAATTTATGGGGGACAATGATTATACAATTACCATGTTCTAGGTAGATTTTCCTATATAAAGTGATAGCCTAAACTAGCTTTATGTGTTGCCAAATACAAGTGAAAATGTAATTTATATATATATAAAGCTTTAACATCTAGATAGTTAGTTAAATTTATTAAGTAGTTTTTATTTAGACGTTTGAATAAAGATAAGGTTTAACTGAATATTTTAAGTAATGATAAAGTATTTCAATAAGTACTTTTGTGTGTAATTTTTTTTTATTCGTATATTAGATAGTCAAGTTAATCATATTAAAATGTTATCTCCTTTAATTATTCGTATCAATCTAAAATTAAAAATGCCTGAGATCTTATAAAATTTTTAATTACAATAAGGTAAAAATTAGTTTGCAATAAACAAAAAATAATTGTTATAACAGGTCTCTTATATTATTCTTTGGTGGTTGATTTCTTACTCAAATTTGATATTTAGAATTTATATTGAAACTCCGATTAAATTTAAATTATATACTATAAAATACATTCAGAATAACGGTTCCAACAAAATTTTATCCATGTCGAGAACTCAAACCTTTTATTTTCTCTTATTTCAAACACATTCATGAAATACTAGATAATTAGGCATGTGGATTAGATCTGGAGCAATTTAAGAAGAATGAGAACTATAAAGATGAATTTTTCGTCTCAATTTACTTGATATATTCTATCTGATCAATTTACGTTATATATTTTCTTTTTCTAATGATACATCTTTAAAATATTCATTTTCACAGTTATTTTCAAAACACAAATATCATTTAAAATATTATACTAAATTAAACAGTATCATATAAATTACGACGATAAAAGTATAAATCTTTTAGTATATATAGCTGGAAGCAACTGAATCTCTAGAAAGTTGCTTCTCAGAATTCTTTTTTTTTCCTTTCTATTTCAGCTCATATATTACAGCTATTATAAAACATATAATATATACTATATAATAAATAATAATAATATTATTGAATTACCAGAATAAAATGAAGTGACTAGCATGCACCAATCAAACAGAATAATTTACTAATATTTAAGAATCATAATCATATCATGAAGTGCCAAAAGCTTACACACTTGACGCGTTTTGTGCAATAGTAATACTACTAATTTAACGCGAGACGAATTTAAAATTTAAATATCTATCGATTTTTATATTAACTTTAAGTTAATATTTTCTTTCGTTTTATACTATTTAATTTATCTACATTAACTTGAGATAAAATTACAGAATAAATTATCTCAGAATTAGTAATCTTGAAAATGTATCATTATGTACCTACTAAATTTCAAATATAAATAAATGAGAAAATTTCATGACGAAAAGTTAATGATATTTGTCCTTTTTACATTCATATTTTTTTAAACTATTGCATATTTTTATTTCTAATTAAATAAAATATAAACGTCAAATATCAATATACATATCCTCGTAATAGTCATTAAACTTTCAAGTCAAACACAACCACAACAAAGATATTTAACGTACACTGATTAACATGTAAAAAATAATTATATATAGCTTCCCGTAATTAGTGGAATTAATAATCCCGAAAAACAAGGCAGGTAATTAATTAAACATTATAGTATTACCATTATAAAGCTATATTTTAAGTGGGAAAATTACAAAATCCAAATTTAATTACCAAGTGAGTTTTTTTTAATTATGTAATATAATTATTTAAACAACATTGCTTCAGATCATGGATCATTAATTCATTTCATAGCTAAAACATAAAAAAAATTATATTAATTATTTAGAGACAATGATATAATTAATTATTCCACTAAAAAAATTATATAGACATTAAATATATCTTATTTGTTGTAATCTTAATTTCTAGATAATTATATATAAGCATTTATCAATATCTAATAAAATCTCATCAATAGATTCATAATTTGGATGAATTAACTTGGATTAAACCAAGAAATAATAAATGCAAGAAGAAAATGTTGTAGTAATGTGAGAATTAGAATGAAATTAAACAATATAACACCATATGAAATATACACATAATATTGAAAATACAAAAAACTCCATAAAATTGCAAACATGAAGATGATATACCATTAGAAATGTTAGCCATATGATCATCTTTACAGCCCAACAACACCAAGAACCAAATTACAATATTGAAAATTAGACCTTCATGTCTACACAAAAGCTACAAAAAGAAAAAAAGTACACTCCAAACATGTTCTAATAAATTACCATAAACAAACTACAAACAAATTTAAATAAAACACTTGGAAAAAAAAGAGAAGAAGAACTATGAAATCTAGGGTTTTGAGATGATTGATTGATATTCTTTTGTTCCGATTGTTCGTGTTAATTCAATCTTCACTAGAAGCTTTTGATGATAAAACATATCGACTAGTGAGACAATTCAGATTACCAGCTAAGACCTCTGAATGACCGTTGAGTGATAAAAGAAGATAGTATAAGATTTGGCTCGAATTTCAATAATTATAAGGCATTACTAGTGGAAGAAGAGCTAAAACTAGCTGAAAGATCACTCCAAGCACTAGCACTAGTATTCCAATTTTCATTATTTCCTTGAATCCCCAATAATTGTCTTGATAAAGCTGATTGTTCTTGATTACTGTTATTGTTGTTGTTGCTGTTGTTGTTGTTGTTGTTGTCTTCCATCTTCACGGAAGCCATTTGATTTAGCATTGAGGTTGAGATTTTAGGCCTACTAATTTGACTCGTACTCTCACCACCAAGGTATTGTACTGCTTCGTGCACAACCCCTTGAAAGGGGTAAGAAGAAGGCGAATTAGATGGATCGAATCCACCTAAGAAATTAGGGAATTGTTGTTGCATCCTCCAATGCTCAAGGTTTCCACTTGATAAAAGCGAAGCAACATGACCTCCAACACCAACACCAGCACCAAGTAAGTTGTTGTTGTTACTAACCATCATACCTTCAGTAGTCCCACCTAATATGTTACCACATGAACTTGTAGAGAAATTCAAGTTCATATGGTTACTCGGAGTGAAATGGTGGTGGTGATGATGATCAGAACTAAATTGACCTAAAGGAGACATGAAACGAAGAGGCGGAATTTGAGGGGACATAAGCCCTAACAAACTAGCTGCTGATGTTGGACCTGAAAAACTGTTACTATGAGATGAAATTGTAGTTGAAGAACCCGAGTTGTTAGTACCTTGATGACCATCAGTACTAGTACTTGAAGCCGGAGATTTAGAATTATTATTATTGTTGTTGCTGTTGTTACTGTTCTTGTTGTTGTTATTGCTTCTTTTGTTCCTCCTGCATCCCCCACCCACGGGTACACTTCTCAAAGCGCCACCTCTAGTCCAGTACCTGTTAGAAATATTTTAGAAAATATCAAAGAGAAATGCTCTCAATCACTCATTTTCTCATAAAAACTAATAAAATAATATTATTTTAGCTCATCTAGCTAATACATGTATTTTCCTTTCATAATAAATTATTATTATTTACCTTTTACAAGCCTTGCAAAAGTGTCTAGGTTGTGAGAGACTATAGTTGTTGAAGTAACAAAACTTAGTGTTTGTTGAATCACATCTAGGGCATTTTAAGGCTGTTTCAGGCATAGGTATATTAGCCATCCGGGCTCGATCAGCCATCGAGCCCGGTCTAATAGAACCTGCACCACCGCTGCCATGAGGCTGCAGTGGTGCTACTATTGGAGGACCAGGTGGTAGTACTGGCGGCGGTGGTGCAGATGTAAGTTGTTGTTGATGATGATGATGATTTTGAATAGTACTTCCACTTTGCTGAAAACAAAAAAAAATGAAGAATAATTATATATCTAAGTATATGCAAGAAATTTAAAGATGAGTAAAAAAAAAGGAAGAATTTTTAAAAACAATTAAGAAAAAAAAAGTGAGGAATATTATCTTTAATGCTTTTTTGCCAAAGAAACAATTGATAAAAGCATAATAATAATAATAAAAAAAAATTAAAAACATACTTGTTGCCAGTTGGCTGGATCAAGATAAGCTGGAATTGAAGAAAAATTCATAGCAAATTCTTGAATATGATCTATAAAAATTCTCTTTTATAAAGTTTTTTGTTAGTGGAGAATCACATAAAAAAAAATTAAAAATTTGAAGATGTAGTAGTAGTAGTATTCAATTTTGGCCAAAGGGAAAGGAAGAAAGATAAAAAGGAAAGTTAGAGAGGAATATTTTGATGAGAATAATAATGGAGCTCAAAATAAAGTGAAAGGCTTTATGGTAGTAGCATATATATACTACTAGACATTATAACAAGTTAAAAAAAAATAAAAAATTTGGGACCTATAGTTTGTTCTTACTATTATATGTCCCATTTTTTGTATTTTTATTACTTTTTAGTAGTTCGAGGGGGGGGGGGGTAGTAGTAGTACTAGTAATATCTTTACTTTCTTAACCTTTAAGCTTCTTATTAAATTAAATTAATTAAACCCACCCCCATTTTGGTTTGTAAGGTAGTTTGATACACGAAATATTTTATATAAACAGAGTTAAGGAAATTAGGGTTTTATTATTTCAAGAGGTGTCGTGTAGACAGACTATTTTAATATAAGTGTTTGCAAAAAAAATTTAAACATATGGAAAATAAATAAATCACACAAATAAAATCTGAAGAAACATGATTTTATTCATCAAGATAGCGGGTACAGTTTTGTTGATCTCTTGATTCTACTCTCCTAAGATTTATCTATGATTCGAGGGCCGTTAGTAGCGTATTTCTCGAACTAGGATGATTTAGATTTGACCTAAATAATCCATCAATTTGCGGAGTATTTGAGATCTTGATCTCTTTGTGAAATATCTGAGATGCCTTTTAAGAGAATTTAGTACCCTTTATATAGGCATGAACTAGAGTTTAGGGTTGAGTAGCCTCCAAGAATCATAGTTTGAGTTGAACACAATTTGAAGAGTCCCAACTCGAATTGAACGCATCTTGTAGAGTCCCATAAAATTTCAATGTGTACAAATGTCCCCTTGTCGGAGTGTAGACTTGGTGAAACTCAAAGACGGGGCTTGAAGTACGTACTCATTCTTCCACCTTTGCAACTTCAGATTTTCAGATTTGATTTAAGAGAGAAGAGATGAAGGGCAGATTTGGTCCCATTGGGCGTGCCAATTTGTTTGCAACAAATTTTAAACATATAAAAAATAAATAAACCATACAAATAAAATCCGTAGAAATATGATTTTATTCATCAAGATAGCGGGTACAGTTCTGTTGATCTCTTAATTCTACTCCCCTAAGATTTATCCATGATTCCAGGGTCGTTAGTGGCGTATTTTCTCGAACTAGGATGATTTAAATTTGACCTCTATATATATAATCCATCAATTTGCGGAGTATTTGAGTTCTTGATCTCTTTATGAAATTTCAGAGATGCCTTTTAAGGAAATTTAGTACCCTTTATATAGGCGTGAACTAGGATTTAGGGTTGAATAGCCTCCAAGAATCCTAGTTTAAGTTGAACACAATTTGAAGAGTCTCAACTCAAATTGAACGCATCTTGTAGAGTTTCACAAAATTTCAATGTGTACAACAAGTATGAGTAATTATTTTTCACAGTAATCGTGATTTATAGATTACACAAAAACAACTTTGTTATATATAGAGGGAGAGGGGGGTGGATTTCTATTTTTGCTTATGAAATATTTGGATGAATTATTCACATATAAAATAAAAATTATAATATAGTTTTAGAGTTTGAATTAAAATTATTGTATTATGTTGAAGTCTTAGTTTTTAAGACATAGAGGGGATAAGGGAAGAGGGGAGAGAGCTTGGAATTTTTAAGTTTGTGTATTGAGACAATATTTTTTTTTGGCTTACAATAGATTTGGATGAATTATTTATATGTATTAAATTAAAAAAATTAATATAAATATAAAAATTAAAATTAAAATTATTATATATATTAAGTTAAATTTATAACTGTCAAATCTCTCATGTTTGCATGCAGGGTAAAGTAGTGTTATTATGGGATACATGTTTGGAACAATATTATATATGTAGAGAGATTTAGAGTAAAATGTGTCCCTAACACTTTATAATTTAATTTATTGTTAAATAAAATGCACTAGTTTTTTTATTAACTTATATTCATGATATTAATACAACAATGTATTTTATTTTTTTTGCATGAATTTATAATCAGATTTAATAACTAGCTAAATAGGTACTTATAATATTAATGCTATATAACCTTACTGTATTAGTCAATTGACTAATTTAACTCTAATCCAAATTAAGGGCATCAAATATATACACAAAGTGCTCTTTTGAAAAAGTAGGGTTTAGGATAGAGACAAAGTTAGCAATATTCTAACGAAATTTTATCGAGCGAAATTTTATCGAGAAAATTCAACAACATAATATATATATATATAAATATAATTTATTAGTCTTTATTCATAACGTAAACTGTGTCGTTAAAATAGAATCGAAGAGCGTTGAAAATATTTTCACTGCTCAAACTAATGAATGTACGATTCAATCATTTACATGCATAGACTATATATATTACATAAGATGAGTAACATAGTGTAAGTTTTTAAGATATATAAAATATAATACTAATAAAAGTAATAAAGCCAAATTAAGAATTAATTAATTAAAGAAAAGGTCCTTATTATAGACAAACATTCTCAAATGTGCTTTCTTCTACCCCACCCCCACCCTCTTACCCCCCCCCCCCATACTGCTGTGCATGGCAGTATATTTTAATTAATATATAATTAATATTGTAGGCTTTACCTACCAATATTGGATAATAAAAAAATGAATATTAATAGAGAGAAGGAGCCCACTTTCACATTCTAAAAAAGTGAAAAAGAATCAGACATATTGTGATAGTTAATTGTTACAACACATTTTATAATTTTCAAAGGTCTCTTGGGCTAAGCAACTTAGCAGTGTGGTAAACAAAAAAAAAACTATTAATTCAGAAACTTCTTTTAAGAAAAAAAAAAGAAAAAAAAATTCAGTTCTTGTCTTATGAATTTTGTATTTATACTTTTTTATTTTTTATAGAGACAAATTCTAAATTATTTTATTTACGATAATGAAAATAACATTTAGCAGGTAATAAATATACATATTGATAAAGAGAACTAAAACTTCTATCTGTATTAGTTATTAGTTAATTATCATTAGATTTAACGTAGCAACAGACTTAAGAAACATGTAAGAAAGTGCTAATTGCCTTAAAAAGTACTCCATCCGTCCCACTTTATATGTAATTCTTTTTTTATAAATAGTTGATTCATAATACTTGTCATTTCATAAAATCAAGGCATAAATTATCATATTCTTCCTTTTTTACCCGTCTGAGTTATTAGCGTTGAAAATATACATTTGACCAACCTAGAAAAACTAAGTAAATTGTTCATGTTTTAGTTAAATTATTTAATCAGAATAAATTAATTCATATTCATTGATTGAAAACTTGAGTTTCAAAAAAAAAAAATAAGTGTAGAAGGATAAAGTTACATCATTTCTTAATGCAGGTGCAAGGTAAAAATGTGACATATAAATGGGACGGAGGAAATACATATTTAGCGAATTAATTGCCGCTAAAGACCAATGATAAATTTGAGCATAAAAACACTTATAATGTATTTAGGTAATCAACTGAAACAAGTCATAATTCAAGTGTCTAAATAAAATTTACTGACAAATTTAGCAGCAGTCGAATCGATGTGCCCAAAAGAAAACATAAGATGATACAATAAGAACATTTCTATTCACCAAATTCTTATACCATCATTTTCCAGAAAACTAACAAGGCATGGTGTCAGCCTATTTAGATTGCAAAAATACAACAAAGATGAATACCAGCTCTTTAACTTCTACATAAGTTGTGCTAATGACATGTATGACTAATGTATCCTGTTAGGTACAAATACTCGGTGACGAGTTCTGGAGAAACTACGTAGAATGACAAAGTATCATTCGAGATGTTTCAGTTCCAGAGTTCGATCAGCTGCCTCCTGAAGCGACATCAGGAGTAGCTACACGATGAGTGTGTTTAGGATGTTCGAGATACACTTTCACTCTCCAAGAGCTCATAGTTGCGCATCAGTTTTAGTACATAAGCATCATCGTGCAAAGAGAAAGGAACGCTGCCAAAATATCAACAAGTGAAGTCATGTTTAGAAAGAACTCGAAAAAGAAAATGCTAGTAAACTGAATCTGCATTTCTACGACAGATAATGCAGAAATATTGAACAGAAATTCTTTTATTCTTCACGATGATGATGATGATGACAACGATATGCAAATCCTAACTACTTATGGTCGGGAAACTAAGATTTGACTTGAGGAAAAAGAATGTAATGGCATTATTTTCGTCTTGGATTGTCCCGTAATTGTCTCTATCAACACTTCTCTATACATTTCATGCTTCTAATAGTTCCTAAATAATGTTTAAATTCTTCAAAAGGAAGGCAACATTACCTTCATTTTTGGATCCACTTTCATCTAAAATCATAAAATAGAACTCTTACATGGTTAATCGAATTCAAACCAAATGGGATACCTAAATCGGGACAGAAGAGGATAGATGGTATCTTGCATATTCACTAAGTTGTTCGAACTCTTCACTTTTGATGCAACGTCCGTGTTGGATTCTCCATAAATACACTAGTTTTGGAGATTCCGAGACACACTCGATGACATTTTTGAAGAGTCCGAGAAACATATGCGATTCATCCCCTTTCTCCTCTCATTATCATCTTTCTCCAGATTTGAAAACTCCTGCTTTGGTAGGTTCTTGAAATTCCAACTAGCTATTTACATTTAACGTCAAAGATCATGGACACGATCTTTAATAGGTTTCCAAGTGACAGAAGGTTTTGGAGTTCCAATATAGACCTCTACAGCCAGCAGGGATCGACTAAATATTGAAAAGTTGAAATCTGATGGGAAGCCTTGGAGCAATGGTAAAAAGCTGTCTCCATGTGACCTATAGGTCACGGGTTTGAGTCGTAAAAGTAGTCACTAATGCTTGCACTAGGGTAGGTTGTCTACATCACATCCATTGGGGTACGACCCTTCGCTAGACCTTGCTAACGCAGGATGCTTTATGCACCAGGCTGCCCTTTTTCTTTTCACTATTGAAAAGTTCAAACTAAAGTTGAAGGTGAAGATTCACTACCATCCACCACCCCTCCCACGACATCTGCCTATGCGACCTACGAAGTATCTTAGTCTTCTGATATCAATCGTCTTTCTGCAACTCTAATCCAATTAGTACAACAATGCAAAAAACAGGCTGCATGATAAAGAGCTGCTTTCTTTTGTGGGGAGAATCTATTATCGGTCCTACGAGGATGACAATGAATTCTTACTGTACACAAAATTTTAATCACATGCCAAATGATATAATATCAGTTGGCGTTTGAATATGTTCACGTACCTGTTGAAGTCAAAGTGGACCAACTGCATATCCTCCGAGATCTCAACTTCAACCGTAGCATGGGGAGCAGTCTATATCAGTATTTTGGCAAATAAGAGACAAGTCAGAAAGGTCACTATCCGTATCTAAATTCTTTGGTAAGTTAAACGGGAAACTCTGCAAATTATAGGCATGTAGTCATAGACATCTCAGAAGTTCAAGAGTAGAGTAGTTTACAGAAAGTCGCATATATTTCAAATAATTACGGTGAGCATGGATTATCCATTTGTCTTGAGGTAACCGTGTTAAGTTAGTATGAGGTGGTGTGAGTATTTTGTAGAGAGACAGCTTGCTGCACACTGGAAATGTCCATAACGATACTTACAAGCCCCGTACCTGATAGTTGATACATACCCCCCATGCCTATATCAAAGTCCATGAACATAGTCGCGTTCCTTTTTAGTTTGTCCAGAAAAGAATATTACTTTTCTATAATTAGATATAACTTAACCTTAATTCCTTTTTTACCCTTACTGAAATGATTTATTGCCACACAATGCCTACGGGATTGATTTAGACCACAAATTTCAAAATTCAGAAGTCTTCCTTTCTTTTTCAAACTTCGTGCTTTGTCAAACAGTGTCATATAAATTAAGACGAAGGGAGTAAACAACTAGCTGAGTGAACTGCAAGTGATGTGTCAAACAAGTAGGGTGCTTCCAGTCTTGGAAATCCTAAGTTTGAATGGTGGTTCCAACTCCAAACACTCACCAATTAGGCCTCTAACTCATGCTTTCGGTGATAGCTCTACGTGCTTATAACAAATTCCACACCAACATGCATTTTATGCAAAATTATTTGGGAAGTAACACAAGTAGTAAATTAGAAGGTGAAAGATATAATTAAGTACCATTAACTTTAATCATTGCATAATCGAAGTGTCTACCATGTAAATAACTAGATGCAATAATTTCAGAGGAAAAATTAAAGCCTTATACCTGAACAAGTATAAATGGCAAAGAGAATCCTTGTGAAGGGCCATTTGTAGATTTACACGACTGTTCATTCCGCAGCTTAAGATTTTGCAGACTTGCAAGCTTTCCCAATATGTGCAGAAAGTTAAAGATCATTGCCACAATTCAGTTAGATGAATGTAGTGTTTTTTCGATGTTTATTTGAAGAGCTTATGACATTTGGTACGAAAGGAGTAGACAATGAACATACTTGCTCTTCCAAGTCTTTCAGATATGAAGCTTTCTTCCCAATCTTCGCCAGTAACTCTGCATGCCCCTTCTGGAAAAATACAGATTCTTTAAATAATATCATCGAAAGACACGGCGAGTCTATACAGCAATGTGGGAATCAGTTGTAACGCAGGCCCGCTTCTCAATGAGGCCAAGGAATTAAGCATTCTTATACAACTAGGATCAGTTATATATATATATATATATCTTTTAGACTGCCATTGTGCTCATCAATGCAGCTTAGGCATCTCACAATTCCTGTTTCACCCTTAGCAACTAAAGCAATCGCTTTCAAACAGTCCAAGATTTCCATCAGCGTACGATCATAAAGCTTAAGCCTTATGCATACATACAAAAGATAGTGAGAAATGATGATAAATTTTTAAATCTTAAGCTACCTGCTAACCTTAGTTTCCTCCATGTCCCTTGCATCTGAATTAGGAAGGCCTTTCCAGCGGATCTCCTTTCTATCTCTTTCGATAACGTCGAGGGCCATAAGGACATTGAGTGAATCATATACTCGTCTACGTATATTCTTCTCATCTGACTGGAAAGGTTATAAAGCATTCTATTCAAATCATAGTTGACGGAGAAAAGAAATAATTAACGTCTTGAGATCTGTACTTAACCTCATTAAGGGGAACAGAGGAACTGTTTTCCATTGTCATTAACTCGGCTATGATTTCGTCTGCAACCTATATATCAAGAATGATAATCTATATGTCATATGCATATACTAGGAAAATCCAGAAAGACGAACAAGAATCAAGACAGAGGAGAAAAGGTAAGTTTTCACATTAGCAAGGATGAATTGTGTAAGCGCCTAAAATATACATATGGCGGTACAATGTTTTTATTCTAGCTTAAGATTCAATACCACCATATCTCTACCAAAAAAGCAATTTTCATATAGGCTTTCTGTTAAGCATGACGAATAATGTTCAATATTGCAACATTTCATTGAACGAGAAATAAATTGAGTTCAAAAGTCCAAGCAGTCATTTTATCCTTTATAGGCTGTAGCAAATATGCAGCAGAACAGAGATACTAGGAGGTAATTCTTAGTAAAATAAGTGAAGATAGAAATGTTGTGAAGCCCGAGAAGGTGTGAGTACTTATGATGTATAGGATAGATATCTACTAGGTCTACCTTCGCGAGACTCTTTTTCGAGTGTATAGACTAGGTCTACCTTCGCGAGACTCTTTTTCGAGTGTATAGGCTAGGTCTACCTTTGTGAGACTCTTTTTCGAGTGTACAGACTAGGTCTACCTTCGCGAGACTCGTTTTTGGGTGTATAGGCCATTTAGTCTAGCAGAAAAAGGGTCAAACTTACCTCACTGTATGTGATTCGTCCCTTATCTTCCACCTTCTTACAAACTGCAAATGACAAGTAAAAAATGAAAAAATTGAAATCGTTATCCAGAACAAAAGGAGTTAGTTACCCACAAAAAGCCATATGTATAGGACATTAAGCATTCCTTAGATTATCACCGACCCATTATACTGTATTGTCTTAGACCTCCTCCGACAATTTTTGAGCCTTTCTTCAGCTTTGCCGTGTCACTTTACAAAATTTCATAAACATATATAGGAATTAGAACCATTTATAGGTCTTCATAACCATACAGAAAAATAAAAGAGAAAGAGAAGTACTTATCAGTTAATTAAATCACCTAGTCTGTGTATGCTGATTAACATGCAATGTTTTGTCATCATAATCTGCTGTGGCTCGGAATGAACTCTTGCCCTCAGAACGTCTCCGGTTAATCCCTTGAATAGTGCTTGCAGAGGTTTCGCCATCCATCGTACAAGCAGATTTCCTTGTGACAAAGAAAGGAGAAAAAACATGACATCGCGGAGTTAGTACACCAATTTAATCCTCTCGTACTCCTTCATGAGGATACAAAGGATAAAAATATAATTAACCCCAACTCATTATGGATTGATGCAGTACAGTAGATTAACTGATGCTTTCGTAGGTCGACCAGAACAAATCAGTAGTACAATTCTTTGCAATTGCAAGCAAGAAGATACGAAGCAAAAGCCTCAACAACGGTTGGACAATAGTAAAGATTCATAGCAAACTCAGATAGCTACTTGTACTAAAAGAACAAATAAGCATAACTATCAACAAACAATAAAATATATTACGACGTGGGAGGAACATGAATTTACTACTTATAATATCATCCGCAATTGCTTGAATCTTGAGACATTCTTCAAACCAATCATAAAACTCCCCCCATCTAAGAACCATATACAAGACTTCCAACTCGTAAACGTTTAACCTTACTATGGTCAAAAACACACCTGAACTATCATTTTTTTTCCACGAGTTTCACACCGCAACTATCCCGTTTTTCCCCTTTTCTACCAAAACTATACACATCTACGTATTAAAACACACCTAGTTGACTAGACGGTGACAGGTAAAAAAAAAAAAACTAGTAATTGGCCTAAATAGTTTTAAGGTATAGTTCAAATAGAAAAAAAAAAAAGAAGGAAACAACTAATAGTTAGATATGAAACTCGCAAAAAAGTGTGTGTTTTTTACCATTTAATCAAACAGTAGGATTGAAAAAAACTTATGAAACAGTTACTAACCTCATAAAATTCTACATTAATACCCACAAATCCAAAATGCAACCTCAATTTGTGTAACAGAATCAGACATTATTACAGAAATTACAAATTAAACAACAATCAATTGAAATTTAGTAAAGTTTCCCTTTTTTTGTTAACACAATTTACAAAACAAATCAATTGAGACATAAAAGTACCAAATTTCACAATTGAATTTCAATCTCAAACAACAAAAATAAACCCTAAAATAATTTATCCTAAAAAAATAAAAAAGGGGAAAAAAAGTGAAGAACCTGATAGTTGAGTGTCCTTGAAGACAAGAATCAGAAACAACACTGAAATGGTCGAAAAAAAAAGACAATTATTATTAGTACCAGGAAAAAAAAAACAGACAGTTTGACCGAACATGACCTTAAAAGTCAAAGGCTTGTGTTCCCGCTATTTCATTCTCTATTGTCTTTTACGGTTTTGACCCTCGGTTGATCGGTTCGCTACTGAGATGGTTTGAATATGTGAAGAGGAGATTTGTATACTCTACGGAATATATATACACGTTAGCAGGTATTTTGAGTGTTGTCTAATTTTTCTTATCATATACTAATTACTATAACGGAAAAAAGACAAATATGACCCTGAACTATCGTAAATGATATGCATATATATAACCTCTGTTATTATTTTGGGACATTGGTGCCCCTGCCGTCCAAAAACTATAGCTTATATGTCCTTCACTCTAACAGAAGACTAAATAGGGACACATGTCGCAATCTTATTTATCGATTCGATATTGATAAATATCGGGTCGGTGAATAAAATTGTGATACGTGTATGTTTGTTAGTATAAAGGGAATATATGCTTTAGTTTTTGAACGACGGGGGCGTCAATGTCTCAAAAGTATGACGGAGGGTATATGCATACTATTTACGATAGTTCGGAATATATCTGTTCTTTTTCCATACTATAATTAATATGACTTTCCCACTATCTTATTTTTTGATTTTTTGTAATTCGTTGTTTCTTTTGTTTTGATTATCATATTAATTGTTATTGCTATTGTATTTTCTTCATTATTTCCGATGTGACTTATTTATAATTATATGTTTTTTTCTAGATATGCTAAACATACGCCGAAGGTCGATCGCAAACAGTTCATTAGGAATGTCGTTGCATACAATCACCCTCCTCAAACTCTATTTATGAGATTCCATCGAATAAGTTCTTATAGTAACATAAATTTTAAGATTTTTAACTTTTGAGTTGTGGCAAAGGAGTAATTGTGACTCAATTGATACGAACATTTGGTGGACCTCTTGAACAGTCTATCGAAAACAATCTGTCAACTTTTACAAGTTTACGTATACACCATCCTCCGCAAACCACTCATGGATCAAATTAGGTATATATGTTGTTATAACCAAAGAACAAACAAAAGGATTCTCATCATGTCAAATAATAATTATACAAAGCAAAGAGGCAAAAAGAATATGAAAAAGAGAAGAAACATTTTCAAGAGCAATAAAAGAGTTTTGTATAATTTATTTACATTGTCTTGACCTGAAATTTTCAGTATCAAGGAGCTTAAGTACAAGTTTCTCTAGGCTTCTTGAGCCTGTTGATGGTTTGACAACATCTATACTGCCATAAACTATACAAGGATCTTTACCTAAAGAAGAAGTTCCGACACACCAAGCCCCTGGCGAGAACACGCCATGAGACCTTCTTAAGATTTCCTTGTCAATTTTATTGAGAACTGGATCATCAGTAGCAAAAGTACGAGCAAAGGGGACACCGCTCTGGATCATGTCCTCAAAGTGCTTCAATGTTAAATTGATAGGATACTGCTTTGGGGGATTGTCCCATTTGATGTAATGTAAGTCGTGGTTCACTGTCGTGTTCTGGTAGTCTTTGTGATTGCAGACAATGGTGTGGAAGTAGCCCTCCAGAGAATACAAGAAATTTGTGTAGTACATCAGAAGAGTGCGCGGTAGATTGTCCCAACCCCAAATACAAAACTCAAGGAATGGCCTCGAGAGCATCACCCATTCAGATCCTGGAAGTGAAAACAAAACAGCGAATGACTATTAGGGAAACAATTTTTTACGAAAAAAAGGAGCTAACAGTTTTAGCATTGAGCTATATGACTATTTGAGTAGTAGTAGTATCTTTTAGCACCAAAAGCAAGCTCAAGAGGTGAGGATCGCCCAAGACAATATAAAAAGACCAATTTCTCCTCATCCCATCGATGTGGGACTCAAAACCTCCTCATGCTTAGTACTGGACATCTTGGAGTCTGGCTCAAGTACCATGCTATGGACCTTAGACCTAACTCAAGTCCAAGCCTGAAAACTAGTTCAAAAGGTGAGGATTGCTCAAGACCCTGTCAAGAGACCAATTTCTCCTCATCCCACCGATGTGGGACTCAACAAAAATTCTACCTTAGAATATGCTCCTTAATATATATATATATATATATTATATATATATATATATATATATATATATATATATGTTTATTGTTGGAAAGCATAAAGAGGTGTCAATTAATCATTAAAAGAATGGCCGCAACTCATCTATGTTACACAAGTTTTTGTTGCCACACTATTTTGCTCAGAATCTGGAAGGCATCAAGAATATCATTTTCATACAAAATCATCAAGAGGAAAGCAGATTCCTGATCCAGCAAACTCACTCCTAGTTTGATTATATACAGCATTTATGAGAAAACTGTTGGAAAATCATCTTGAAAGCTATCTACTTTCCGAGTCCAAATTTGTGTATCCTGACATCTACATGTGTTTTGCATTAGAAGGTCACAAGTAATGGGATCACAACAGAAGATGAAAAATGGCTAATTAAAAGGGCTACTCAAATAAGATGATGAAACTCTAGTCCCACGACCCCTTACTCAGGCTGCTACACCCCAGACTCCCCCCTCCTCACTGCCGTAAAAAGGTGAAGAAGTGTGTCATCCAAGTTACGTCAAAGTAATCATTGTCCAACATCTGTTAATTTAACACTAGATACCAGTAGGAAGCATGTTATTCTGCTTGAAGAATGCCCTAAGAGCTCTGCGTTTTTCTCATTTGCCCTTGCAATCCTTCATTAGAAACTTATCGCTAGGACCCTTTTATTCTGCTATCTACCTTAAGAGAACTTAAGAATAAATGATTACTGATCTCTATTTTATTCCCAGTTACCTTCCCAAAAACAAATCAATTATCTACCGGTGGAGTAAAAAAAATGAATCACTATAATGTAGAACACACTAATGCATGCATATAATATGTGTGTCTCCAGAAAAGGAAGCAAATTTTCGAGCAGTACCCATGAACACCTTGAAAGAAGCAGGCACAGATCTTTTCTCCTTAGCCCAGAACACACCAGATTTCTTCAGATGATATAAACCGGGGTCTATTATAATAGGTCTCACCCTTGAAAACCTAGAAAACAGAATAGGTAACGGAAAGTTACTCAACAGCAGTCATCAAAGACAAGATCTGTTTGCCTCAAAAAGAGAGATCCTATGAAACCATTGTCAAGTGATAGTATGCTCACTCTTTATAACCAATATTACTTGAGTGCTCAAGAAAATTCAGGTCCCTAGGCAAGTATGAGAAAATGTGGAGTATATCTGAAAGAAAAAGAAAAGAGATTAGATGCATACAGATAATTGTAACAAATGTCGATTACTGAAAGCTGGAAATTGCAAAATAGATTGACCATATCAAAAGAAAACAATAAGCGGTGATCATGTTTGGCTAAGACTATTAAAGAAGCTGGAAAATGATAGCAATAATAAACCTGGGAAAGAAATAGAATGAAAAGATTAAAAACTGATAGAATGCTAGTGGTTTTTTGTTTTCTTTACTAAATACTCGAGGCGAAATAGAACAGACTTAAATTCATTGAAAATCATAAGACTTAGCATTTCACCATATAAGTAGAAGTAAAACATGATGCTTTTGCATTTATTTGATAAAAACAATGTAGTTCTAAGGTTACAGAGCACATACACATATAAATTATAATAACTACTGAACTCATTTAATCTTGTCGACTGTATAATGTTCTTTACATACACCATACTTGGACATGAACCTCAAGATTACAAAGCTTTAGCAGAAGTTATAATCACATGTATGCTGTAATAGCAAATAAACTAAATTTCTTTCAAAGACTTCAGTGTGGTGACAATACTCTCCTAACTGTAACATATTAGGAATAATCAACTGAAGAAAACTTATAAGCATGTAATATAGATTCTTTCAAAACCTCCCAATTAAGAAGTGCAAACATTCAAGTAATTAACTAAACTAATAATATTACTCATTTCCTATGTACCAATAAACAACTTCTAGCTTAAAATAGAGTATCAATTCAATCAAACTTAAGCGAGCTATTTTCCAGCCACTTAATTTCTCCTTAGTCCTGCATTCACCCTGTATAGCCTAGCAACTTCATATCAACTTCAAAGAACATAACTAGGCTGAGCCAAAAAAATTAAAATTTTGAGAGTCCTGCTGAGAAACAGCATTGATCAAATCCATTATCAGGACTCGTCAGGGCGAACTCAGATATTACTACATCCACTACTCTGTCATGTCAATAAGGACTTAGTATAAATGTACATACTTCAAACACTTTCAACAATATATACAATTCTAGACAAGAACAGTTAGTGCACTTTAAAACAAGTTACACCCTCCAATTATTATTATTAAGCAAGCTATTTTCCAGCAACTTAACTTCCCCTTACTCCTAACATCCATTTATAGAAACTACACTTCCTATCAAGTCTTAACAACAAAGTAGGGTGAGCAATCAATTTAAAATTTTGTGAGTCTGCCCTGCTGAGGAGCATCATTTGAATCAAATCAGCATCATTAGTATAGATCCACTATTTTCAGTCAGTAGGTACAAAGTATCAGTCCATTAACTGCTCCTTCATGACAATTAGTGCAGACTTAGTACAAATCTACACATTTCAAACCAATAACAACAAAAACAAACACAGCGTAGTCCCATAAGCAGGGTCTGCGGACATAGTGTATGCAAGACCTTACCCCTACCTCAGAGGTAGAGAGGCTATTTTTAGAAGACACTCGGGCTCGGCTCAAGTAACAAACATCAGATCAGCTAAAAGAAAAATACATAAGTAAATCGGACATAGAAAGTAATTCGGAAAATATAGCATAGCATCCAAAAAGAGGAGCAATAACAATAACCAACTAATATGATAATTGAACAATAGTAAATAACAAGGAGTAACAAAAGTCTTAACACAAGCAACTACGAGAAAAATGCTACTACTACTGTCTACTGGTATAAACAAGGAAAAAGGTACAATACACCAAACTATCACCAATCCTATCGCGCTAGGAAATGAGATAACGTTCAACTGCCTACTAACCTTAGACAAAGTTCAACTACCTACATTGCGCTAGGAAATGAGACAACGTTCAACTACCTGCTAACCTTAGACAAAGTTCAACTACCTACATTGCGCTAGGAAATGAGACAACGTTCAACTACCTACTAACCTTAGACAAAGTTCAACAACATACTAACCCTTCATAACCACTTATCTACCGCCATGTCCTCGAAAAGCAGAAGCTGCACCAAATATAGTTTTTACACTACAAACAAATCACATCCCTTCAAAGTAACAACAGGAAGAATCAGAGTACTAACCATCTTGAGTCATAAGGGGATAATCAGAGGCACTAAGATTAATAAACCAATCCCAACTCTTAGGCAGCTTCAACAAAATAGCAATGGAATGCAACATAGAAGCCAACATAGTAGGACCTTTATAAGTAACCAGATCTGATCTTCCCACAACCTTAACATTCCCAAAATCCCTAAACACAAATTCCGACTTAACATACTTAGCCAACTCCAATCTCTCACTATCCAAACTCTCCAAATCAAGATGCAACAGATAATAATTCCTCGGATGATACACTGCCTGAAGCAGCCTTTTCATCTTTACTCCATCGTTTTTAGTACCCGAAATCAAGTAAGCTAATCGAGGCAACTCAGGCAAGATTTCATCATAAAGAACTGATTTTGAATGTGGGGTTGATGATTTTGGCTTAAATGAGGAAGTGGGGTTGGTTAAAATTAGTGTAAGAATGAGTATAACAACAAAGATTGTGAATACAACAATGGGTGTTGACCATTTCTTATGGTGAATGAATCTAATGTGAGCTCTTTTCATTGATTCTTGGTGAAAAAAAAAAGATAACTTTTGGGTTCTTGATTTAGTTTTACTGTTTGGGATTTGTGTTTAGCTTAGATTTGAAGAATTTGAAGGAAGAAAATGCAGGTTAAAGATTTTGCTCAAAGGGGAAGAAATTGACATGTTGTCTGTCACCAATATCTTCCAGGTTTTTATTAGTAATAAAGGAAAAAATCTTATTTGGATTTACTTTAAAACTTACATATATATTCACTTAAAAATAACTTAACTATTTTTCATCATTATAGTTTGATAATTATAATTTGTTAATATGTTATATGGAGGAGAGAGGCGAGCAAGACAAAGAGAGTGGACAGAGAGGGGAAAAAGTGGAAGAAATGTAAATTGTATATGTATATCGATTAGATAATTATATATTATATATATGTATTTGTACATATAGCAAGCAAGAGCGGGAGAGGAAGGAGAGAGGCGAGCGAGAGTTGGAGAGGGAGGAGAGAGGCAAGCGAAAATGGGAGAGGGAGGAGAGAGGCGAGCGAGATTGGGAGATGGAGGAGAGAGGTGAGCGAGAGAGGACAGAGAGTGGGAGAGAGGTGAATTGTATATGTATATAGATTAAATAATTGTATATTATACATATGGCGAATTATACATATACAAACTCAAAGTCAACTCACGCAATTAATGTATAATTTTAGTCGCGAGGGGTAACTACAGGAAATTATAGCTATGATGAGTAATTAAATAGTATAAAATTTATTTTATTGCGTAATTATCACAATAATAATTGATATGCTCTAGTAAATTTATTATTTTATATTTTGTCTATTTAATAATGTTTGTCAACTATTGACTGTTCATAAACTAACTTATTACAAAAATGGATGGTCGAAACAAATTCTCACTAAAGCTTTCTAATTTCCTATGTAGAAATATTATTCTCTTCGTTTCTATTTACTTGTAAAATATTTTCTAATTTAATGTCCTATTTTACTTGTTATTTTTATATCAATAAAAGACAATTTATTTTTTTCTATTATACTTTATTAACATTGAGTTAATGTCAATAAAAAATATAGTGAGTAAATATATTTGTGATCCTATCAATAATATGTAAAATGATATTGTTGAAATAGTACACATAATTTAAGGACACATGAGTTAATGATTAGATTATACTTTCTTCGTTTCATATTAATTAATCAGTATAATAAAAGAAAATAGTTGTTTTATATTTTTTCTCCGTCTTAATAAAATAAGAAAATGTTAATTAAAATTTTCATCTATAACCTTTGTAATTAATTATTTTTAATAAAATTTGTTTGTACAATTTTCAAAATATTTTAAATTGATGAATTAGTAAAAATATTTTTTACTTATATAATATTTTTAAAAATATATAAAATAAAAAATAATTAATTAATATGAGACAAAAAAAGCGAACACATAAGCTTGTGAAAAACAAGCGGTAAATTAAATAATTAAACGATATGAATTAAAATATAGAATTGTGTATTTATGAACTTTGATAGTTTAGCAGCTTAGAGATCGTACCTAACTTTTTATTTTTATCTCGATAAATATGATATGGTATATATTGAATTATCGTATTATATTGTAGATTTTAATATTGTGATTGTGATATATAATATTTATTGTGTGGTATATGGTATAGAGTTTAATTTTTAATATTTGGAACGATTTGATATTTAAAAATAAAATACTGAAATATTGAATACTATATCGAAATATATAGTTACATAAATTACACACAGACATATATATTCTTAAAATATTAACAAATATGTAATCTAGTATTAGTATTAACTAAATATTTAAAAGTTTAAATGTGAATACTCTATTTTGATTGAAATGTAACTGATGAACAAAATGACTTGTTTTTACTTTATTTTGAATATATATGTGTAATATGTTAGTATGATACAATTGAAATATTTTTTTAATAGTTGAAGTCGTAATACTCTATTATACGAGTATATATTAGTAGAAGTTGAACTAACTATGATTAATGATATACCGTACCATGGAATACCAAAACTAAACTCCAATATGCCGAATTGAATTTATATGATAATGAAATAATAAATTAAAACTTGAATTTCGAAATTACAACATCAAAACTTTCAAATATCATACCGTACCGTATTGTATCGTACCATACCATATCATGTTTACCCCTACTTTTACTTTTACCACATATATGAGTCATTTACTCGTTTAAATATCGTCTCGTATTGTATTATATCATACCATATTCACCTCTATTTTATTTTTACTAGGAAAGTGTCATTTTTTTATGATTTTTTAAAATACTTGTTTTCCTATAAAAAAAAATTGTCAAAATAATTCAATCGCTCAAACGTGAGTTTGCTCCGTCCCTTTAATAATAAATTGTGTTCTTAGTTTTTTTTAATTATTATTTTGATTCAATAAAGATATTTTTATATAATAAAAAATGATTAAAGAGCTTTTTCTTTTTTAAAAGATATTGATTAAGAATAACTTAGTAAAATTTCGTTCACTCTTTCAGAAGTTTAATAATTTTCTTACGAAATGAATTCAGACTAAAAATATCACTTATTATAAAACGAACAGAAAAATAATTTGGAGTTCGTTGGACTATGAAAAGAAGCAAACTTCAAAATGATTTTGGATTTGGCACATTGTCACTTCACCGTGATGGACCTCACCTCTTTTTTAAAAAATTATTTATTATTTTTCGGAAAAAAATACCTAAATATATTTGAATCTTAGTTAAAATTATTGTAATAATATCAAATTTAAAAATAATATTTTATTTTTGTATTATTCAATAATATATTTTAAAGATATATATGTGTCTACTAGAACAATCTAAATATAAATAGTAACGTGTCTACATAATCACATATATACATTTTAAATACACTATTAAATAGTGCAGAAAGTAAAAGATCCTCCATTAAATTTGATATCATAACAGCAATTTCAATCAAATTAGAAATATTTTTTACACCATTTTCCTTTATTTCTCTATGATTTATTTGGACTAATTGAATACCCCACTTTATAATTTGAGAATTACACAAGTATTAATTTAGGGAAAATGCACAAGTACCTCCTCAACCTATGTCCGAAATCTCAAGACACACTTATACTATACTAATGTCCTATTACCCCCTGAACTTATTTTATAAGTAATTTTCTACCCCTTTTTAGCTTACGTGACACTAGTTTGAAAAAAAAAAGTTAACTATCGTTGGGCCTACAAGATAGTGCCACGTAGGCTAAAAAGGAGTAAAAAATTATTAATAAAATAAGTTCAGGGGAGTAATAGGACATTAGTATAGTATAAGTGTGTCACTGAGATTTCGGGCATAGGTTGAGGGGGTACTTGGGCATTATCCCTATTAATTTATTTCGATTTCACAATTTTTTTTATTTTTTTTACTATACACGAATTGTTAGATTAATAGCTAAATAATCGATTTGTTAAGTCGATAAACTTTGATCATTTGACGCATTAACTCAAATTGCAACAAAGTATGTTACTAGTAATTACTTATCCTTCTTTAATTAGTATTTAAAGTTTATTTATTTTATTAATTAAAATTTGTCTAGTGTAATATCGATAAATTGAAATTGAAACTAGTGATAAGCTTATTACATGTGAATTTTTTTGTTTAAATTGATTAGTGCACTTTCTCCATAAAAGTAATTCACCTTTTTATTCTGATATTATTTGGTTAGAACAATTTAAATTTCTATGATTATATATTTATTTTCTTTAATAAGAAGTCTAAGTTCTAAATATTCATATAAAATCATTAGAGAGTACTTCCTTTTAATGCTATGAGAATCAATTATTTCACTTATAAAGTTAATTGAATTCAAATAGAAATATAATTTTTAAAAAGACGTAATATATAAATATGTCTTTTAATTGATATTTATGTTCTTCAATTTAAATATGCACAAATAATCATTTAAATAATTATAATATTAGACAAAAATACAAACACATTAAATATGATAAATGGTGTGAGATGCACTTGTGCTATACAAATCGTATAAAATTCGTCTCGTAAAATACACATGTCTGCTTACTTACTTTATGATAACTAATGTGTCTACTTATAAACATTCAATATTAAGTTATTAAATTAAAAATAAATACGTAAATAATTTAATTTTTCAAATAAATATATACATAATAATTATCGAAAGTAATAGATTCAATTGAACTCCGAGCAAAACGTAAAAAATACATCACAAGAATCAAACTAACGCAGCAGCATCCGGCAAACCTTGCCGGAAATCGTCATCGAAGTTCACCGCCGGCCGTTTAGGCCGTTTAACGGTAACGGCAGCACGGCAAACCGGACAACTTGATTTAGAACAAAGCCATTTATCAATACAAGAAAAATGAAAAATATGTTTACACGTCATCAATTGTCTAACTTCTTCTCCGTCAATAAACGCCGTCAAACACACCGGACACTCATTGCCGGGATCTTCCTCCTTCTCCGGCGAAGTTTTTTTTTCATACTTTACAGTCGATAACATATCCGTATGATGTGTAATAATTCCGGTGGTCGACTCACCGGAATTTTCGCCGGAGCTTCGCCGGAAAACATTATCCGGGTGTTTCATAGCGTAGATGAAAGCGAATACGATAGTCGGTATGATTATAAGTATGATCAGTGAGACAATTGCAAATAAAGGGGACATGTCGGAGCTCCGGTGAATACGCCGGCGCCGGAGAAGGGAGAGGTTTTTGAAATTTTAGTGGTAGAGAAATTGGGCATGATATTAATTGATTATGTATTATTATTAAGTATAGTGGCCATTTAAAAAAAAAATAAAAATTGTTTGGTTTTGGGAATTCAACACAAGTGTACAATGCATTATGAGAATATTATATTCTAAAAATAATTTTATTTTTTTGGAATTATTGAGATATTAATGAGGATTGTAAAAATAAACGACAAAATAGTGTAAACATCATACATGAGATGAACATATATATATATATATATATATATATATATATACACACTTCGTTTCAATATATTTATTTGATTTTAACTTGACATGAAGGTTAAGAGTAAATAAAAATAAATTCAATTTTATGATTTTAAATTAATAATATATGAAATGTAATAAAAAATAATTTAACTATGTAATTTTTAAACATGTGAAGAATCGGAATTTAAAGACCTGAGTATATCAATCTAAACTTGAAATAAAAATAACAAAATATGACTTTAGCTGGATTTGAACCTTGGTTTCGGATTCGGTTTCGGAGTTGGATATACTTACTGATTTTATGACATTATTTTAATTATGATTTTATAAAACAACTGGATGTTTGATGATACTTTGGTTTATACATGGAGATCCTGCGGAACAAAAATAAAATGTGAAATAATTTTTAAAATTATATGTGCCTAGATGATACAAATTTTTTATAATAACAGTGCAATTTAATATGTGATAATTATTGAATAATTATTTTTATAAAGTTACTTATTTGCGATTGTTAACTTGGACGAGGTAGAGTAGTGGGAGAGGTGGTGGTGGAGATTCCAGAGAGGGTGGTGTCCTTGGTGGTGGTTTAAGTGGAGGTGCGGGTGGTAGAAAATAAAGTTGATTAAAATAAATGAAATGAGTTATACGATTGACTGAGTCACATCAAATTAAAATTGGATAAATTTAGTTGATTTGAGAGTTTCCATCTAATTGAAAAGCACAAATGATGAAATAGTAACAGCAAAGATAAAAATAACTTCATTTTAACGTCAAGGATATAGTCCATCAATAAAACAAAATTAACGACTATTTCTGACCCTTTTACCTTTTTTTTTGTAACAATAAACTAGATAATACAGTACTCAAAAATCATAACATGATATTTTAATTTTCAAAAAAGTGTTAATAACATAATTACCAACTACTAAATTTACCAAATTACAATTCGTTTCGACGATCCATCAAGAGAAATCTCTTAAAAGGTGATGGGCTTGGAGTTTGTGGACCATATAAATGGTCATTTGGATCATTTCTATTAGGCCCATATATAGGAAATACAAAGATGTATACAAACCAAAATGAACGTAAACATGCGTATATACATGCTCATTCTCATTCTGAATTCACAGACTCTAAATTATGAATTTGCCTATGGGACTCCGGCAACAAACCTATTAAACGTTGATGCGGAGGAGCCAATAACGTAGTCTCCGCACGACAAAGCGGGCAATTTCGATGAGAATGTAACCACACATTTATACATGGTACATGAAAAATATGCATACATTTAGACAATACCCTAACTTCATCACCTTCCAAAAATTCACCTAAACATATAGAACACATATCTTCTTTTGTATCTTTGTTGTACCTCGATAAAACAATCAATTGCACCATTGAATTACTCGTGCTCGTGCTACTAGACGTCTCTTGTTGAGCTCTAGCACGAGAGCGATTTTGACTTTGACTTATTGGGATAGTCGTGTTTTGCTCTGGAAGATAAGATGAAGTGTTTTTACACCATGATATTATTATAAAATGTATAATAACGACGATTATAGCGCCAGCTATGATACTAAGAAGGCCAACTATAACAGGGTTGATTTCGAGTTCTCTATAATGATGTTGTTCTTCTCCCATTGTTGAAGAATGATTGGGATCAATAAGGTTTTGATTTTATCATGACAAACATAGTTGAAATGTTTAATTTGTAAGTCAAGTAAGGCTTGAGCATTTGTACTTATTGTATATTTGTCTACATATATACAAGTTCTTACTTGGAATTTTAATTTGTTAGTATATATTATGTATAGCGTTAGAGGCACGTTTTAGTTACAATAAAATAGTATATAATATAAACTCGAAAGGACTATTATTTTCGAGCAAAATGATGATTTGAATTTGCATTGCTTGGTAGAATTGTTTTTTTTTAAATTCGATATCTGATTTGGAATCTGACTAATTGATATATGCATGGAGATTTGAGAAGTTCTAATTTGAAAGTAAATCGCTATTTACTGAAACCACTTACTTTAGCGTTGTTCTAATTTAAAGGAAAATTGCAAAGCATACATTGTGAATTAGATACTAAACAATTTATATCGAACAAGATAAAAGTTTCTCTAAATTATGACTTGCGAAATTGTCATAGTAAGAGCACTTTAGGGTACAATTTTTTGGTAGATAGATATATACAACTGCAATTTCCATAGCAAACAAAACTATAGTTATGGAGCGCAATTATCGAAACTATAGCTATCAAACCTTATTATATCTATTATTTTTGTTATTTCTCAAATTTTCTCCATATTTTTTAGTAAGTCCAATCTTGACTCTCTTTATAGCCCATATAGTTGAATATTGGGCTTTGAATTTTGGATCCAAAACATAACTTGGACAAGGTTTAAGGAATTTGCGTAAAAATTTATGTTTTTTTTACGAGTTATTATTTAAGCATTATTCTTATACACTCTATCAGATTACTTTAAGTAAATATCTATTTTACATTGTTCGCAAGTTAATTATATTAGAAAAATTAATTTGTTATTCAATTGTGCACAAGTTATATTGAATTAATATAGTCTAGTCTAGTCTTCATTTTACATATTAAATATTTTTAAAATAAAAAATAAAGGACCCCCCCCCCCCAACAAAAAAAAAAAATAGTAGTAATGATTCATGTTTCCACAAATTCATTTTGCTTGCATTCCAAACAAAATTTATTTGACCTAAATATATATTATTACTTCTTTTTCTTTAAAAGGAGATAAGAAAGTGAACTCATTATTAGATGAGTATTTGGACCAAAAGCTTAAGTGGAAAATAATTGTATTTAAAAGATGAATATTTTGATATATAAGTAGTGATGAATATTAAGTATTATTATCAATAATTGATAAGAAATGTGACATTTTGACATTTCTCTCCACTTGTTCCTTATTTATTTTTAATTAAAAGTGATATTTACTCTATTTCCTTTTACTTATCTAGTTTAAATTTCCACTTATAAACGATATTAATCAATATATTATTTCACTTAAAAAAAAGTTAGTAACACTTTGCAACTCCAAATTTGATTATTAGTAATTCAGTTAATGGTAAATAATCATCTAATTAAAAAGGAAGCATTTGCTAAATGTAACAACTTCTGTTTGATTGCTGATCAGAGTTATTCATATAGAGATTAGTTATGTAGAGATGAGATTTATAAAATTTGATTATTCATTGTATTAATTATTAAAATAATATATTAATTGATTTATAACTCATACATATTTTATTTACGAAAGATTTGTAAAATGATAATCAAACATAGTACACTTTCCCTTAATTATTGTAATTAAAAAGCACAAGGACAATCAGTCATTTCACTTATCTTAATTTTGTACCCTTTTTCATTTTAATTAATTTAAGTGAATCATGCATTATCATACTTTGCCTGTCTTTAATTTAATCTTTGATTATAATATAATGTTATTTAATCATTAAAAAAAATTATCGTTTAGCTCCCTAGAAGGTGATAGTCCTAATAAGGATGCACATCTTATAACATTTATTTTCTATTAAAAGAAAATGTTTTTCTAATATGTTTCATTTTAAGAGTCAGAAATAAAAAAAATTAAAAAAACTCAGTGCTTTCTCACGTTTTAGATTTTTATCTTTTAAAATAATATTTCTTCATGTAGGGTAGGTAAAAAAAATCTCACAAGAAGAATTGTCCAAATTCGAATTATTTTTTTTATAGGCAAAAGTATTCATTATCCTGCTGTACTTGAAGCTTTTTATTCAGTATACACCTAAACTTTATTTTGTTTCAATTACCTCCTGAACTTGCTTATTCATCGAACACATACACCTTTTATGTCCACTCACTACGATCGTGTCCACACGCGCACGACACCTAGATAAATATTTTTGCCACCTAATTAAATATTTTGCCACCTAGATAAATATTGTCACCTAGATAAATATTGTCACCTAGATAATACCAACCTTCACAATTCACAAATCAAACTCTCTCTTATATGGCTTGCTCTTGTTTGCTCTTGCTTTCATTCCAATAAAATTTACTTTTCCGGCGTTCCACCGAAAAGGTCATCAGAATGTCAACTAAAGAACTCTACCGGAGAATTCAGCGTTTCTACAGTTTTCAACCCAAAATGACGAGTCACTTTCATCTCCTAATGTACACAATATCCGACGAAGAAAACTGCGCGTTGGAAATGCAGACCCTTCTCAAGAATAAAGCAGATAAATCAGTGAGTGACATTTTTCAATCTCTAAGTAATTGTAATTTCACATTATCTGAAGATTTTATTCTAAACGTGCTTAAACGGCACCATTCTGATTGGAAACCAGCTTTTATCTTCTTTAAATGGATATTAGCAGGTGAAAATCCATGTAGGTATTCACCAAAAACTGAATCTTTCAATGAAATTCTCGATATTCTTGGTCGTATGAGACGTTTGATGAACTCAACCAAGTGCTTGACGAAATGTCTAAGTGAGGAAATTTGGTTAATGAAAAAACTTATGGTATCTGATTAATAGATATGCTGCAGCTCATACACTTGAAGATGCAAAAGAGTTTTTCTATAAGAGGAAAAATTTTGATTTGGAACTTGATGGATTGTGTTTCAAGAAGAGGATTCCCGAAGCCCTTGAGAAAAATCTGAAATTTGAAAAGGGAGAAGTGTTGGATTTTATTTGCCCTGATTTCTTACCATAAATAGGTTTTCCTTTTAGGAAAAAGTTTTGAATTGACTAATCTTTTTTCTAGTAGGAAAAAGTTTAGGACTCTATAAATAGAGACATGTTCCTTCTAACTTAATCAGCATTCACAATGTAGTCTTAAAAAGGCTTTGAGAGTTTTGGTTAGAGGGAGAATTTGTGGGTCACAAACTTGATATGTTATCACTTGTGTGAACCTCTCATGTATTTCGAGTGAATTGGTTGAGGTTGTTTCTCTCTGTATTTTGTACTCTCATATTTATAGTGGATTGCTCATCTCCTTTGTGGACGTAGGTCGATTGATCGAACCACGTTAAATCTTTGAGTCTTTTGATATATTTCTCGTTTGTCTTCTTACTCGTGATCTTTCGAGGTTTGCATTGCTAGCTTCCACGTTTACACCTGCTTATTTCTGGTCCTAACAAGAAGATATAAAGAAGAATAAATATCTAGAGAATAGAGAGAGAAAAATTCTTAAAATAAGCCAAATATTAAAGAAAAAATAATTTTTTTACGTATATTACCGTTGTAACTTTATGATGTGGCAAAAAATCGATGTCTCACGCGCTTTGTAGAGTTTAATTTCAGTTTCTATGTCAGGTGGACAGAAAAGGTGTACGTGTTCGATGAATAAGCAAGTTTAGGGGGTAATTGAAATAAAATAAAGTTTAGGTGTATACTATATACTGAATAAAAAGTTTCAAGTACAGGGGGATAATGAATACTTTTGCCTTTTTTTATTTGATGTGATACTCTTCAGTACTCTATTTCACATTTAAGATTGGATATTTAATTCATGAGTAATTTAGTTTGAAGGTTTGTTATCGATAAATATTAATTAAAATAAATATTGATATGAAATTATATAAAGAAATGAATCTTAAATTTAATTTAATTCTAAAATATAATTTATATAAAGGCAAATATATGAAGCAAGTGAACTTATAACTTGCTATAAAACTAAATATTTTATATACATATTTTTTAAAACTGATCTAATGTAATTTGTTGATATTCACACTATAAAAAATAAAATAAAAAATTTAATGATCCACTTGATTAAAGGCTCAATTATTAAGTAAGAGGAGCAATTTTCAATTCTCACTTATTATTTGATCAATAAATCTCCATTTATAATTATAGGAAAATGGTCTGAAATAAATTTGATTTTTGATCGATATTATTATAACGATATCAAATTTTGAAAATAATCTTTTATCCTTTACACTATTTAATTATATATTTTAAAGGTATATATGTATTTATCAAGACATTATAAATATTGCATAATTATAAATAGTAATGTGTCCACGTAAGCAGAAACATACCTTTAATATACACTATTAAATAATGCAAAACACAAACGATTCTCCATAAAATTTAGTATCGTAACAATAATTTTAAACAAAGTAAAAACATTTTTTAAACCGTTATAATTATCGTGTACAAAACTTTTTTTGTTTTTGCTCCCAAGACAAGATTTGATTGTATCTGGATCCTATACATTTTTTTTTCATTTTAAAAATGTCTGTGTTCATTTTATCATTGTTGAATATATGTTATTGTTACTTTAATTGTAGGCTAGCAAATTCATATATATATATATATATATATATATATAAAAAAAAAAAATTGAGAGAAGTACTAAAAACTCTAAAATTGACGTGAATTAGTAGCTTCGTTTATGAATTATTGGTAGTCATAAGAACACTCCATACTTGATTATTTAAACTTAAATGCATTCATGATCGTGTTATATGAGTGAAAATACACTCCTAAATTTAAGTTTAGGAATGTTTTCAATACTTCTCCTGACATTTTATTAAGAGTTTCACGCTCTTACAAGAGTTTGAGACTACTTATTATGCCATTTGGATATTCGGAGACGTATTTAAGTACAACTAGTCAAGTAGATGAGTATTTTCAAAATGACACAATACATATATTAAACCCTAAACTTGGCTTCAAATTTTAACTTTGACCTCAAACTTTCATAGTGTACAAATAGGCACTTTACTATCCTATCTTTCAATAAATAATTCGCGCCAAATTTTGATGTGTTTTCAGTACTTCTCTCTAGATTTTATTAAGAGTCTCACGCTCCTACAAGAGTTTGATATCATTTATTATGCCATGTGACTAGGGCGGCTTATCGGACAAACAAAATAGATAATTTCGCTTAACGATTAGACCTATCGAATATCGATTTTTAGATTTACTAATCCACTAGTCAACCTATAAAACACCGATTGGTTCCACAACGGATTAACAATTGTTGAGTGGGTATAAGCACTTCGCCAATGACTCAATATAGGAGTTAGGACTAACAAAGGAAAACATATAATTACTCTTATACATTATGGTAAAATATTAAATAACGTTACTATATCTAAAATAAAAATGTAAGTATAGTAACTCTTAATAGTCTAACGGTTTATCGAATGAGGAAACTGAACAATTCACCCCATCCAAATAAGTCGTTAATTTTATTAAATTTTAATATGTTTCCAAAATGATTTACCTTATAAAGAAATTGAATAATCCACCTTTATACCAATAAGTTGTTTATTTTATTAACTTTCAATATATTCCCAACTGTTAAACCGTTTATTTTATTAAATTTTAATATGTTCTCAACCGTTAAATTATCAAATACTTAATCTCGATAAGTCAATTTTATGGTTGATTTAACGGTTAGAGTTCTGTTTTGAACACTGCTACATGTAGTAGATCATGAATATAATTAAGTTTATTATTTTTAAAATTGTCAATAGTTTCAACATAAAATAATTCACTTTAAATTTAAAAATATTTTCAATACTTCTCTCGATATTTTATTAAAAGTTTCAAACTTTTATAAGAATTTGAGACCCCTTATTACGTGACCAAACCCGATTAAGAAAACACCGTTCGAAAACAGTTAAACCTTTTAGATTTACTGATTCACTAGCCAACCTATAAAACATCGGTTGGTTCCATAACGAATTACAATTATCAAATGGATGTATTGGCTAACCTCTAATGTCCATGATAACTTCTCCAATGACTCAATAAATTGCAACATATTTTTCATGTACATATCTTCTATGCTTTTTCTGATTTTAATGTCTTTTTAGGACTAACAAAGAAAAAATATATAATTACTCTTATATATCATCGTAAAATATTAAATGAGTCTATTATATTCAAAATAAAAACGCAAGTATGGTAATTTCTAATGGGTTAACAATTTCTCTAATAAGGATGTTGAATAATCCATCTCCGTACCAATAAGCCGTTTATTTTATTAAATTTTAATATGTTTTCAACCGTTAAATCGTTAACTCAATCCAGATAAGTCAATTTTACGGTTTATTTAACGGTTACAATTCTGTTTCAAATACTCTTCACATGTAGCAGATCATGAATATAATTAAGTTCAATTAATCAAATAGAAAAGTTTTTTTAAAAGTTGTCAATAATTTCAAGATAAAATAATTTGCGTCAAAATTTAAAAATATTTTCAATACTTGTATTAATATTTTATTAAAAATATCGTATTTCTATAAGAGTTTATGATCACGTATTTAAGTTCGATCAGACAAATAAAATAAAAAAAAGCAAACACAATTAAGGAAACACGGTGATGATTCTTGATTTTTCTGTGTCAATCTCAACAGAAACCAACAAATTTGTCCCCTAAACCTCACAGACCCCATTTTCCAGCTTTCTTCTCCATTTGGGTCTCTGTCTTTCTCTCTCTATATTCACTTTTCTCTCTCTATATATCTCTATCTCCGCCCCCTTATGCCCCTTTTGTATTGTGTGTGTGTATGTATGACGAATTCTTGAGAGAAAGACAACAAAGACTCAGTCAGATACAAAAACAAAAACAAAAAAAAAGAGATAAAGAAGAAGATGGGGGTGTTAATTTGGACCATTGATTTCTCTTCTTCTCTCTTCTTTGTTGCTCCTGCAGTTTTAAGGTATTCTTCAAAAATCACTTCAGATTTGGTACTTTTCTTGGGTTTTGGCTTCATAGATTGGTAATTACTGTACATCCACTATATTTACACCTTTTGTTATTAAAAAAAGAAAGAAAAATATTATCTTTTTGTACTATATAGTGATAAAGATTCAATTTTTATATTGTTTGTGTTAGAAAAAAAAAAGCCTACGTACTTTTACAGAGTTGGATTTGGGCTTTTGTCATATAAATAGGGATTTTTTGTTCCTAAAAGTTCATTCTTTTGTTGTATAAGAATTTGGGGTTGTGTGGGATTTCCCTTTTTTTTATTTTGGGTATTTGCTGATTTTCCAATCTAGGGTTTTGTTTGTTTTAGTAGTGGTTTGATATAGGTTTTTTTGTTGTTAGAGAAAACTTCAGTATAGTTGTTGTGTTTGTAAAGATTTAGTCTTTTTGTTCAAGTTGTTGTTTTGGTTTGTTAGTATTGAAGTTTGTCATTAGCAATTGTTGTCTCCCAAAGAGAAGGAATTGTGAGATAGAAGATATTGTTTGGTGTTGTATTGGCTGTCGATGGAGAATCATCATCCTTCGACTCGTTTGTCCATGGATTCGAGTGCATCTTCTTCACATGATGAGTTAGACCTTGAGATGAATAGACAAGTAGTCATAACATGTCCACCTGATATTAATTTGCCTTTATCAGCTGAGCGTAGCCCTCCTTCGCAGCCATGGAACTCGGAACATTGTGATATTCTTGATGTCGGGCTTGGTACACAGGTTTATGAGACTGAAAGTTCTATTAGTGCGTCTAAAGTTGGAAGGAAATGTGCGAAACGTTTGGATAGTATTTGGGGTGCTTGGGTTTTCTTTAGCTTTTATTTTAGGCCTGTGTTAAATGAGAAATCGAAGGCAAAGATGGTAAGGGATAGTAATGGATATTCCGGGTTTGATAAATCTGATCTCCAGCTTGATCTATTCATGGTTCAACACGACATGGAGAACCTGTATATGTGGATTTTCAAGGAAAGGCCTGAGAATGCACTCGGTAAGATGCAGCTTCGGAGTTACATGAATGGGCATTCTCGTCAAGGGGAGCGTCCGTTTCCCTTTAGTGCTGACAAAGGTTTTGTTCGATCTCATAGAATGCAGAGGAAGCACTACAGGGGGCTATCGAATCCTCAGTGTATTCATGGTATTGAGGTTGTTTCATCTCCCAGTCTCATGGTTCTTGATGAAGAGGAGCGCAAAAGATGGATGGAACTCACAGGTAGGGAACTCAACTTCAGTATTCCGCACGAAGCAAGCGATTACAGTTCGTGGAGAAACCTCCCCAACACTGAATTTGAGCTTGAGAGACCACTCCCGCCAATTAAGAGTAACCCGCATCCCAATCCAAAGAAACTGGCTAATGGATCAGGGCTTAATTTGTTAACTCAGCCATCGAATCACAGCAACGGGGACGCAATGGATCTACTACCTGCGAATGGGAAAAGGAAAAAGGATTTCTTCCCTCACGGAAATGAAGATGAGTGTTTCCTGCAAGTAAATCCTCCATCCTATCAAACTCCAGATCTTGAAATTCACCCAACCGAACCGCATTGGTTACATGACTTTAGTGGGGTGATGAGGGATGTCTACGGGCCAGTAACAGCTGCAAAAAGCATATATGAAGATGAACAAGGTTACTTAATCGTACTCAGTTTGCCATTTGTAGATCTTCAAAGGGTGAAAGTTTCCTGGCGAAACACACTCACACATGGTATAATAAAGGTATCTTGTTTAAGCACATCTCGTATACCATTCATCAACAGACAAAACAGAACTTTCAAGCTTGACGAGTCATCCTCAGAACACTGCCCTCCAGGTGAGTTTGTCAGAGAAATTCCTCTTTCAACAAGAATCCCAGAAGATGCCAAAATCGAAGCATACTACGACGAATCAGGAACTGTGCTAGAGATGTTGGTACCAAAACTTTGTGAAGGACCTGAAGAACATGAAGTTCGTGTTTGCCTCCGTCCTCACCTTGGAGGAAACGACCTCATGTTGACCTAAGTGTAGATGTACTGATGTGCCTGTTTGGTGAAAGGGTGCACCAACTTAAGTATCATATGATGTTGGTTGAATGCAATTTTATGATCTATATATTCCATTTGCACACACTAGATGTTGTTGGTAGGTTTTGCCAGACTAGCTGTAGCTTCTGTTGCAACACTATTTGGTATGATATTCAATGCTAGTTTCAGTCAGTCTATGTAGAGGATGTTATGTTGGTATTCGATATTCGAATATGATTTACTTTTAAGTTTTAACTTGTTAATGTGTAATGTCTTAATGAAAGAAGAACATGTGTTGAATCCCAAATGAACCTTAATGGAGAGCCTATCTTGTATCTAAGGACCACAAACCAAAGTCATTGGTTGTGTTCCTCCTAGAATTAAGTAATTGTGGTCAGCACAGCATGTGACCATTAAGAAAGCTGAGTCAAATTTTACTTCTTTCTTTCTTTCTGTACAAGTGCAATAAATAGCGCAATGTCATCATCAACTTCCTAAAGGGTGTGGTCAATGGTGGCAACTTGGTCCCCTCTTTGAGTATACTACTTTTTCCCTTTAATATTTTCTATGTATGAGGAATAGTCAAAAGAACTACGTGCTAATTTCATATTCCACTTGAATTAAGATAGTGGGATAACTTAAAAAACTTTAAACGATACAAGAGCTATCCATGGAAAATCGACCTTTCAGATCACTAATCGTCCAATTATCATGCTTAGACACTTCCTTTATCACAAACTTAGGAGTAAACATAATTATTATTATTATATCAACCAACAGACACTTCACAATAAACAAATCCTGTATTTAACCATGTCTAGAATAGGTAGAGAGTCATGTTATAGTCAACTGCTTTATATTCAATAAAACCTGCCACTGATAAAAAGAGTGCCAAAACTAGCAGCCACAAACATCAAATATTAGAGTGAGAGTGGTCACAGACAAATAAAACAGTGAATATTTAAGTCATAGATAGATCAAACGGAACAGCAGAGCTGTTTAGCAAAATCTGAAATTATGAATCCGAAAAATGATAGTATACTTGATAAACAAGTTCAAGCCAAAATACGCAAAAAGTATCACCATTAACTAAAAACTACAATGCAGAAATAATAAAATGGAGTGTTTCGGGGATAAAACTTAAAATGGAGTTTTTGGGGATAAAACTAACTGACGAAACCAAAAACATGAGGATTTGTGGAGCGAAAACAGCTTAGTCGACCTCCTCGATCTTAGGACCAGCACCGCTGCCACCGCTAGGAGCAGGGCCATCATCACCCATGTCAGCACCCATGTCACCGCCAGCACCTTGGTACATCTTGGCAATAATTGGGTTGCAAATGCTCTCCAACTCCTTCATCTTGTCTTCAAATTCATCAGACTCAGCAAGCTGGTTGGCATCGAGCCACTGGATGGCCTGCTCAATGGCTTCCTCAATCTTCTTCCTGTCTGCCTCAGGCAGCTTGGATGCAATCTTCTCATCCTTGATGGTGTTCCTCATGTTGTATGCATAGTTCTCCAAAGCATTCTTTGCCTCTACCTTCTTCTTGTGGTCTTCGTCCTCAGACTTGTACTTCTCTGCTTCTTGAACCATCTTCTCAATCTCCTCCTTGGAGAGTCTACCCTTGTCGTTGGTGATGGTGATCTTGTTCTTTTGTCCAGTAGTCTTGTCCTCAGCAGAAACATTCAAGATACCATTGGCATCAATGTCAAAGCACACTGTGATCTGAGGGACTCCCCTGGGAGCAGGGGGAATACCAGAGAGCTCAAATTTGCCAAGCAAGTTGTTGTCCCTGGTCCTAGTTCTCTCACCTTCATAGACCTGGATCAACACACCAGGCTGATTGTCTGAGTAGGTTGAGAAGACCTGCTCTTTCTTGGTTGGGATAGTGGTGTTTCTGGGGATCAACACAGTCATGACACCTCCAGCAGTTTCCAGTCCAAGAGAAAGAGGGGTAACATCCAACAACAACAGGTCTTGCACCTTCTCGTTACCTTCACCACTCAAAATTGCAGCTTGTACAGCAGCACCGTAAGCAACAGCTTCATCAGGGTTGATGCTCTTGCAGAGCTCCTTCCCATTGAAAAAGTCTTGCAATAGCTGCTGAACCTTGGGAATTCTAGTGGAGCCACCAACAAGTACAACATCATGGATAGAGTTCTTGTCCATCTTAGCATCTCTCAAACACTTTTCAACTGGTTCCATACACTTTCTGAACAGATCCATGTTAAGCTCTTCAAATCTAGCACGGGTGATGGTGGAATAGAAATCAATGCCCTCATAGAGAGAATCAATCTCAATTGTGGTCTGAGCAGTGGATGAAAGGGTCCTCTTCGCCCTCTCACAAGCAGTTCTCAACCTTCTAAGTGCCCTAGGGTTACCACTGATATCCTTCTTGTTCTTCCTCTTGAATTCTTGAACAAAATGGTTGACCATCCTGTTGTCAAAGTCCTCACCTCCGAGATGAGTGTCTCCAGCAGTAGCCTTCACCTCAAAGATACCTTCCTCAATGGTAAGGAGAGATACATCAAAGGTACCACCACCAAGATCAAAGATCAACACATTCTTCTCACCAACACTAGTTGCCTTCTTATCCAGACCATAAGCAATGGCAGCTGCTGTAGGCTCGTTGATAATACGCATAACATTCAAACCAGCAATAACACCAGCATCCTTAGTGGCCTGACGCTGAGAGTCGTTAAAGTAGGCTGGCACAGTCACCACGGCATTCTTGACAGTGGAACCGAGGAAAGCTTCAGCAATCTCTCTCATCTTAATGAGCACCATAGAAGAGATCTCCTCAGCAGCAAACTGCTTTTCCTCACCCTTGTAGTTGACAACAATCATTGGCTTATCACCAGGTCCAGGAATGACCTTAAATGGCCAGTGCTTGATGTCACTCTGCACTGTGGCATCACTGAATCTCCTACCAATCAACCTTTTTGCATCTGCATCATAATTAAATTTGTTCAAGATATAAAAAAACCTACAAACTAACAAAAATTTAGTCTACCAAATATTAATTACTTGAAGTAACAAATTTAAATACAATACTTGTTACATAAAATTAGATTTTCCAACCACAGCCTACTGACTAATAAAATGCCTATCATATTATGTAATTAGACCAGCAATCAGAAATTTACAACCAAGCCACACCAGACCTCTCCAAGTCGGTTCTCCTGAAAATTTCACACTATAATAAACATAGATAAAACAATAAAGTGTGCAGAGTATCTAGCATTGCAACCTTTACGATTCTTCAAATATACATGTCAAAATTTAGATGGAGTACAAACAGGTTCAAACTCCATACGGACATGTCAAACAAGATATGCCACAGAAAAAGAACTTCGAACAATTACAAATCTTCAAATAGTTTAGATTTATTCAGATTCTTATATATAATAGCTAAGCTTATAATATGAAAAACAAATTGATACAAGTGCAAATAAACTCAAAAGTTATATGGTCAATTCAACTCTATAAGCACAAGCAAATACTAGATCATAGAACTAAAATCACTAATCATCTTCATAAAAATCCACGGATGTAATTGGAGATCTACAGTAGGCAAACTTACAACGACAATACCTTAAACTTTATTCTGATTATCGACAAAGACGTGAATCTACAGATATCACTGGACTAATCAAAGTAGCACAACTTCCAAAAGTCCCATAAATTTATTATACACAAGACAGAGACACATAACACGTAAACAATATCACAAACTAGTAGCTATCATACTAGTCATGAAACTTGTAAGATATGACTAATACATTACATCTACTTACGTAATATCCAAATCTTAATTAGAAAGAACTAGATCTAGAAAAACTGTATCCAAATAATTAGTAACTGAACAAGTACGCATGAAAATATTTATCTAACCTCAGAACGTAATTACTAGAGCTTCACAGTAAATCTAGTCAGATCTAGCACGAAAAGCAAGCTAAACTGATAACCAATCAACAAAAAATGGACAACAGTATGAAAAACAGATATTGATACAGAATCACAGATCATAGCTAAACTGATTAGAACGACGGCAGGAGAGTAAACATATACAGACTGATAAATCATGAAATGAAAAACTTGTAAAAAGAGTAGATCGAGATCTTACCGAATACAGTGTTGATAGGGTTCATAGCGACCTGATTCTTAGCAGCATCACCAATGAGACGCTCAGAGTCAGTGAATCCAACATAAGACGGTGTAGTCCTGTTACCTTGATCATTAGCGATGATCTCAACACGATCATGTTGCCAAACACCAACGCAAGAGTATGTGGTACCAAGATCAATACCGATTGCTGGACCTTCACCCTTTCCAGCCATATCTACTACTGTATATCTCTCCTTCGCTTAGTGTCGGCGAGTGTTTTGAAGAAGGAGAGGCAGTAAAATGAGCTTTAAGGAACTAGGGTTTGCAAGGAGGAAGCTTGAAATGAGAAGACGAGACTTTATAAGGAGTAGAATTCTAGAATGTTCTGAAACCCTAACACTGTGAGAATGTGTTTGTAGCCGTTGGATCTCTGATATGATGGTTTAACGGTTGTGATTCGTTTAACTTAATCTCGCTAGCCAGATTTGACTAGTTTTTGTTGCTTCCCACTTGGCCAATACAGTTTGGCTATTTATGGTTTAGTATAGTAAAAATAAAAGTAATTGTTTCTTTTGGTTATATAAATAGCATAACATAACTATACAAATTCTTTTTTTAAAAAAAAATTATTACATTTATAACATAATAAAAATAAAAATCATATGTTATGAAATGAAATATTTCGTTGTGTTGTTGGTTTACATTATTTACAATTTGGAACTTAATTCTATCTATAATTACATTCCTCTCTCTCGTTTCTCTCCCCTTTTTCTGGAAATCTCGCTCGTCTCTGTCTATTTTTTCAGTCATCTCTTGCTTTCCCTCTCATCTTTCTGCTCAGAATATCTATCGATTATGTACTACAAGTCTCTCTCACACTTTATACAAACACAAATCATACAAATGCAAATGTATAGTTTGTGCTTGTATTAAGCGAGAGAGAGACTGCATATACAAATACAAATACATATATACCCGTCCTATACACTTATAATTATGCAAATACAAATCTCTCTCTCTATCGTTTTATACAAACATAGTATATACAAACTACAAATATATACATTCTGTTTGTATAAAGCGAGAGAGACTTGATATACAAATACAAATGTACAATTTGCGTTTGTATAAAGCGAGAAAGACTTGATATGCAAATAGAAATGTTTGAACTCAATTCTACTACACATACAAATTATATGCAGATATATATATACACAAATACAATCATTGATATATACGCATACTATTTTACATATATATAATTATCTAACTAATATACAAATAATATTCACGTCTGTCCACTCTCTGCCCTCTCTCACCTCTTTTCTCCCTCTTACAATCTAACTCAACGCTCTTTTCCCTCTTCAATCTCACTTGTCTCTCTCCTCCCTCTAACATGTAGCTATGAATCATAATTGACAAACTATATATGTAGCTTAATTGAATTATTATTAGTAACTTTATGTGAAAATTTTCCTTTTATAACGATCAATTTGGTGTGATCGTGTCATTACCTTAATACTTTCTTCTTGTTTTGTCTTTATTAATCATATTTCATCTTTTATTCTACATTTTAATAGTAGCTCTACCTTGTACCGTACCTTTCTTGTAGATTTATCATTCAAATTATGGATGTGTGACACTATGTAACGATTGAGAACGCTACAATGTATACAAATATTGTATTCATCAAAACTATATAATACGATAAAGTACAATAATACAATATATTATGAAACAATACGTAACAAGTAAATAGATCAATTAATATTTTTTATTCTTTATTAGTTTTTACCATTTCTCTTCCTTTTTGACCATCTATATTTCTCACTTATTAATAGTGCACATCTTGTGAAATTGTGAGAAAATTTTAAAGCATTCAGTAATATCAAGACTCGCACATAGTTTCCTAGTGTAAAATCACAATAACGACAAAGATAGTATGAATATAATATATATGATATAATAAGATCCAAAGCTTATAAAAAAATTTGTAGTGCATATAAATTTTAAACTTCAAAATAATCTTTAAGCAGCTTTGAAATGTTTAAATGACTTGAAACAATGATTATAAGAGCTTAGTTTTATGGGCAACTTTCACATATAGCAAACAAAAAATTCATATTTATATGCTATAGCAAACTTTGCATAATTGCGCTTCATAGCAAACATAAAACTGTATAATTTGCTATACATATACAATTGTATAATTCACTGGCCTAAATTGTATAATCCGCTGGCCTATTTCGCTGCAATTGTATAATTTGTTTTTCATACAGTTGAATCGAATTAAAATGTATGTATATTGCATAATTATAAGTGTATAGCAAGAAGATATATGTTTTTTCGCTTTATACAAAAATAGAAACACAATATATACACTTCTGTTGTATAAAGCTAGAGAAAATTGTATTTCACTACAATTGTATAATTCGCAATTGTATAATTCGTTGGCCTTTTTCTCTGCAATATTTGAAGTAAAATGTTTGTAAATTATATAATTAAGTGTATAACACGAAGATATACATTTTTGCATGTGTATATACAATTTTCTCTTGTTTTATACAAAACAGAAACAGAATTATACACTTCTGTGTATAAAGCGAGAGAAGCGAGCGAGAACGGAGAGTGGCGAGCGAGATTTTTGGGAGAGAGACGCTGGCAAATTTTAGCTAATGTTTGCTATGGAGCACAATTAAATCAAACCCTAGCTATTTCATTTAATTTAGTTTATTAGTTTGCTATTATATACAATTTTCCCTAGTTTTAAGCTAAACTTCACAAGTCAGAATAAAAAAAAACAATATAACGTTTTAACACCGTATTTCATCTTTGTTTCCACATTTTTATGGTCTTATCACCCTCACAAGTAACAAGTATCGTACCAATAACATCATATGTTAGAGCATATATAACAGCATCAGTATCCATAGGTGTTCCAGGTTGAACCTTCGTTCGAGTCATAGCGCGTATACTTTTCTTGTGATGAGTTAGTGTTTCCATTGTCTTACCATATCTTATATCCCACAACTTTATAGTTAGTCATGAGAACTCGTTACAACTACTTGAGGATGCGAGGGGAGAGTCATAGTAGACAAAACAATGTTTTCACGTCCAGAAAAAATATAAATGTGTGTTTTAGTTTGAATATCCCAAACTCTGCATACACAATCCCTAGACCTTGTGTATAAAATGTCGATTGTAGGATAAATAGCCAAACAATATACATCATGAAAATGACCATGAAATGAATGAATTACCTTATTTTGTTTGAGGTCTCAAAATTTTACTTGTTTATCGTCTCCAGCTGAGAACGTGTTTTTGTTGTGAATAGCAACGCATCTTACTGTTAGGATCGAAAATAAGCAGGTGTAAATGCGGAAGCTAGCAAAACAAATCTCGAAAGACCACGAGAAATATACCAAAAGACACAGATTTAACGTGGTTCGGTAAATCGACCTACGTCCACAAAAGAGATGAGCAATCCACTATAAATATGAGAGAAACAACCTCAACCAATTCACTCGGAATACATGGGAGGTTTACACAAGTGATAACGTATCAAACTCGTGACCCATAAATTATCTCTCTAACCAAAACTCACAAAGCCTTTAAGACTACATTGTGAATGTTGATTAAGTTAGAAGGAACATTCCTCTATTTATAGAGTCCTAAACCTTTTCCTACAAGAAAAGGATTAGTCAATCCAAAATCTTTTCCTAAAAGAAAAACCTATTTATGGTATGAAATCAGGGCAAATAAAATCCAACACTTACTTACCCAACATGCCCCTGTCAATGTGAGCTTTAGCCTACCATTTGCTATATCCCATATCTTGATAGTATGATCCGCGGAACCTATACAAAACCAAGTATTAGTAGAATCTACTGCAACTGATAACACCCAACCTAAATGACCACAAATAACCCTGTTTCTCCATTCTCTTAAAGTTGTTAAACTTCTCTCCATTATTGCCAATACGCTATACTAGTAGCGAAACTAGACTTTTTAATAAGGAGGTCTAGGAGAGAACAAATGTAAGATTTTGATTTCATAATCTCATAATAATATCCATATTTATAGTAATGCTCGACTTAATTTGACTAGAATTAGGAAAACAATTGCCAAATTCTAAACAATTTAGGATTTATAACCTTCCAAATTTATTTAACTTATTACTTCCTCCGTTTAAAAAATAACCTCCTTTATTTTTTAGTCTGTTTAAAAAAAAATTGTAACATTTTAATTTCAACTTTTCACGTGACATATTTAAGATCACAAGATCAAAAAACAATTTTGTATATTTTACATAACTTTAATTTAAGACCACAGATTTAAAAATTATACTTTTAAACTCGATGTCAAGTCAAACGTCTGTAAAACGGAGGGAGTACTAATTTTTGAATTTGAACAGAATTAGGACTACCTGACTGTACGTGTAAATTACGAAATTATAAATATTCCGCCATTAGAGCTTACCTCTGTATTCTGATAATCAATGGAGAAGAGAGTTGAAGAGCACGCTATCTGCAATGCGATACGCCTTTTTCTATGGAACGAAAAGCTAACAAAGAATCAGATTTCATCTTCCGAAGGCTTATGCATCTGTTCTATTCGAAGTACATTCACCGCGATTCAGCCTCGTGTATTCGATTACAAGCATAAAAAACTCAGAGACAGAGAGCGTTGTACCGTCATCCCGTTCGATTTATCGAAGTTACTGAACAAAGACGCATCGTTAGGTAGATTGCTTGTTTCTCCTACTCTTCAATTTCTGCCGCAAACTATCAAACAGTTAGGGGACGATATCTCTTTTTCTCTGTTCACACAATTTCAATTTACTCAAGCTTTTCTTAACCCACCACCACGACCTACATACGTAATAGTTCTCGAAATCTCACATATTCGTTGTTGCGATTTTCGTCCTCCGTTTGATTTGCCTCTGCCGCCCAATTTCGTACCTCCTGATGTCCCGTCTAATCATCGTCGATTTCGAAAGAACTGGAACGATGTAGCAGCCTGTGTGAGTAATATTGACTTTGTGAATGATCCGTATAATCGATAGCGTGAGGATGTTGTTGCGTATCTCAGGAAGTTGAGGGATTATACTGGTGAAGGCGGGATTTGTCCAACGAAACCACCTATTGCTGTTGATGTAGCTAGAGGATTCGTTGAAGTTCAGGTATGTTATCGATCGTGGTGTGCTAGTCCAGCTTATTGCATTGATGAGATAGTAGATGAGTGTTGCCCTGTTTGTTGTGATGAGTTTAGAGATGAAAAGGAAGTGATTGCAACTTACTGTTCACATCTTTTTCATATACAGTGTCCATTGCCATGGCTATGGAAGAAAAATACTTGTCCGTCTTGTCGAGCTGTTTATCCTTTGCATTATTCGCCTATTTTGGATCGTCAAATTCAGAACTTGAACCCGAGACATTAGTTAGTTAAGGGGGAAGGAATACATGAATGTACAAATCGATTCAACTTTTCAATTTTTCATCTATAGATAAGTTTGCCTCGAGTTAGGATACAACCAAGATCTTCATAAGTTATAGTATTTTGCTTCTCTTTGATTCTATGACAGTTTCAAGTTTAAGTCTATCCTCGAGGTCCAGTAAAAGGTCACATTCTTCTCCAAGTTATATTCGGCAACCAACTAGTATATTAAACCTTGATGTGATGTATGAGTACTTTGTTTCCCTCGAATTAGGACAATGGAGAAAAAGCCTTTTTGCTATTTTGAGTTATTGACCATCGAACAAACTAGTGAGTCTATTCTGATTAGTGTAGTACGCTGACGTTTTACCAACCTTCTGATGCAGACAACTTTTATAGTTGTGCTCTATTATGCACCTGATGAGAAAGCTCTGCGATGGACCAAGTCTCTGCATTTGTGAATTATGAAACATACGATCTCGTCCGCTCTTCCTATTGGTGTAGGACACTACACTTTTCACCTACCATCAGACATGACAACTTTACAGTGTACTCCATTTGTATCTGGATAAAAGCACTCTGCTAGGGACCATGATACCTCACATTGAGTTTATCATTCATTTCAGTATCAGCAGTCCCAATAACAAGGATCCGATTCCTTGTTAGATCCCTAAGTTTGTTAAATCATCAAGACTTAATATCAACTCCAAACTAACACTTTTGAAATAAAATTGTTTTGTTTCTTTCAAATTCTCAATTACGGGCTAGTTGTTTTGACTTTCGCTCAAGGTTCTTATCAAATATATAAAGATGATAATTTAATAATATAAATACTTTTTCACTTATAATATTTACATTAAATTATAACGATTAAGTGATTTAATGTAATAATTATGTGCGTCAATTAATTAATTACGAATAATTAATAATTATATACATTCAAATATATATCTTGCATCGATTAATTTTTTGATGTAAACATCCCATACAGTAACTTTTCAGGAAACTTAATTGAGTTAAGCATTTTATAAATATTTCACCATTAACACTATGTTTGGATGGTTGTTACCTGATGTATTTTATTGTATTGTTAGTTTAAACACAATGTTTGTTTAGATTGTTACTTAAATTTTACCATATTATATCATTCAAATTCATTATAAGATGCAACGAAGAATCCCATTTTGTGTAACAATCGATTCGATATGATCACATCATTACCTTAGACGTTATTTGGATGGTTGTTACTCATTGTATTGTATTATATTATTAGTTTAAATACAATATTTGTTTGAACGGTTACTTAAATTCTACTTGTATCATATCGTTTAAGTTCATCGTTAGGTGACAACGAAAAAATTCGTTTTAGGTAACAACCAATTTCGCGTGATCACCTTATTATAATAAGATTTTCTTTTTGTTTTGTTTTATTTATTATTTAATAATTATATTTCATCTTTTATTTTCTCTAAGCGAACCTAATTTTTTTTGTATTCTTATATGATTATCGTTCAAATTATGAATGCGTGACATTTTCGCAGGCTATACAAATAAGGGGAAGAAGTATTCTACTGCAACCCTTTTGATCTACCGAAGTTACGGAACAAAGAAGCCTTTTTGGATTTCTTGTTTGTCTCTGCCGCATACTATCAAACAGTTGGGGGGCAATATCTCTTTTCTCCTTTTTACTGAATTTCAAGATTATGCTTACCCCATTTTCACTTGATATCCTCCTGGTGAGTGCTGCTTATTGAGTTTCTTGACATGTTAAGGTGGGATTTTCCCAATAAACAACGATTGCCCAATTTGTCTAGCTGTTTATCCTTTGCATTGTTCACCTTTTTTTGGACTGTCAATGTTGTAAGCACGAAGGTAACTTGTTGGAGGTTAATGTTTGAAAAATGTGTTCATCATATTGTAGTGAAGCAATTCTTCATTTGCTACATAATGTGTTGGCTAATGTAAATATGATAGTGAAGTAATGATTTTCATGTGCTAGAAGGTATTCAGTATCTGGTTGTTCAGTTTCTTTCAAATTGACTAGGTTTGCTCAGCATGATGATATAAGCATTCTTAATTCTTTTTGTTTGTCTTTTTTCAAGGTATAGTGAAGTTGGAAACAACCGACTTATGTGGAGATCAGTCCCCGCAAATGAGATGCAAGCGAATGTCAAAATGTAAAATTTCGTGTGCTAAAACAAGTTCCTATCTTCATATGCAAAGGGAATGTTCCACCATATAAGGTTTGCATCTGCTTTTGATTACTTAAACTTGTGCAAACTGTATTTCTCCAATCGTCACAAGTGTGTTCTTTTTAAACATTCATCCTAATTATATGAATATTATAGTGGATGCTTAAAGTGCAACAAATTAAGTAGAGTCTGGACGAGTCCTGAGTCATGGCCGCTGATGTTAAAATTAACTTGACCTGTGTTTTGCTGTTAATTCTATCCTATCTTTGCCATGATATATTTGGTACTAAAGTATAAACTCCTGGAATTCAGCTGCTAAGCTGTCTTGTTTCTCTCTCTTAAGCTCTACAATGCCTAAACTACGTAACTGGTTACTGTGAAGCTGGATTGTAGTATTCCCTCCATTCCAATTCAAGTGTCTTATTCCTATTTGATCTGTCCCAAGAGGAGTCTCTTTCTATTTTTAATAAGTTTTCCAACTCCAACATATTACGTGGCAAGTTTAAGACCACAAGATTTGAAGGACTGCACACATTTTTAATTTAAGACCACAAGATTCAAAATTTTCTTGAACTCCATGTCCAGTCAAACTAAGACACATAAATTGGGACGAGAGGGAGTATGGTTTTATCTTGTAAATGTCTTATCTTTTAACAACAGATTCAACCAATTATGTTTTCTCATAGAAGGGGCATCAATGTCTGCTTACATGGGGGCGGCGACAGTAAAATATTTTCCCTTCTAAGGATCAATCAATAGAAGGACATTGCTGTCCAGATTTTGCCTCTTTCTTACGCTATACATCTCATACTCCGATTTTATATTTTATCTCAAAAAAGATAATGCTAATTGTTTTATCAAGCATTTGGTACTTAGCTTCATCTCATATGATTTCATCTCACATGGCTAAACGGGCCCTAAATATATGTATTAAAAATAGTTGTCATTTCACTGAATTTCAAGATTATGCTTCTCCCAGTTTCACTGGGTATCTTCCTGGTGAGTGCTGCTGATTGAGTATCTTGACATGTTATGGGAATATACGGGTGAAGATGGGATTTTCCCAATAAACAACACTTGCCCAATTTGTCTAGCTGTTTATTCATTTTATTGTTCACCCCTTTTTGGACTGTCAATGTTGTAAGCACAAAGGTAACTTGTTGGAGGATAAAGTTTGAAAAATGTGTTCTTTTTGATAGTATCATATTGTAGTGAAGGGATTTTTCATTTGCTAGATAATGTGTTGGCTACTAAATATGATATTGAAGTAATGATTTTCATGTGCTAGAAGGCATTCAGTATCTGGTTGTTCTGTTTCTTTCGAATTCTTAACTAGACAGTAGTGACAAGGTATGCTCAGCATAATGATATAAGCATTCTTAATTCTTTTTGTTTGCCTTTTCTCAAGGTATAATGAAGTGGGAAACAACCAACTTATGTGAAGATTAGTCCCTGCAATTGAGATGCAAGCGAATGTGGATGCAAAACTTTATAACTAGTTCCAATCTCATATGCAAATGGAATGTTCCACGAATAAGGTTTGCATCTGCTTTTGATTACTTTAACTCTGTGTAAACTGTATTCTCCAATCATCACAAGTGTTTTTTTTAAACATTCATCTTAATCATATGAATATTATAGTGGATGGTTTAAGTGCAAGTTTAATAGAGTCTTAATGAGCCCTGAGTCATGGCCGTTAATGTTAAAATTAACTTGACCTGAGTATTGTAGTTAATTTTATCCCATCTTTGCCATGATATATTTGGTACTAAACTATAAACTCCTGTATTTCAGCTGATAAGCTGTATAGTTTCTCTCTGTTGAGCTTTATAATTGCTTATATATGTAACTGGTTACTGTGAAGCTGGAATGTCCCAAAAAGAATGTCTCTTTCTATATCTAACAAGTCTCCAATTTCAACATTCTACATGACAAGTTTAAGACCACAAGATTTAAAGGCCTACACACATCTTTAATTTAAGACCACAAGATTCAAAAGTTTCTTAAATTCCGTGTCCAGTCAAACTAAGACATGTAAATTGGGACGGGAGTGAGTATGATTTTATCATGTAGATGTCTCATCTTTTAACAACAGATTCAACCATTGATATTTTCTCATAGAAGGGGCATTAATGTCTGCTTACATGGGGGCAATGGTAAAATATTTTCCCTTCTAAGGATCAATCAATAGAAGGAGATTGCTGTCCAGATTTTGCCTCTTGCTTGCACTATACATTTCATATTTCGAATTAATATTTTATCTCAAAAAGGATATTGCTAATTGTTTTTATCAAGCATTTGGTACTCAGCTTCATCTCTCAAATCATGATTTCCTCTCACAGGGCTAAACGGGCCCTAAATATATATAGTCCAAAATGTCATTTTAGAAAGCGAGGATATGATTGAGTACATTCTTTCCATTTTTCCCTTGGTAATAATTATTTTTGAAAGTTATGAACATCGACAAACATAAGTGAATAACATATACACATAATCCAAAATTGTGATTATTTGGATTAACTAACCTCCTTTTATTTATTGAAGAGACATTAATATTTTAAATAATTAAAATAATAAATAAGGATATGACAATTAAAACACATAATTTATTATCATGTTAACAATAAATATGACAAATAAAATGGTCAGGGAGTATATGATGGGCCATCCAAGTTGGCATGGGACAAGTTAATCCTTTTTTATGGAACTTGGAATGGAACGACTTTAGGATTAACTCGACTATGCATACGTGTAATATACAAGTAACTTTTTAGGAAACTTCATTAAGTTAAGCGCTCTATAAGTATTTCTCCGTTAGTGCTTATCTCTGCATTCTGATAAGCAAAGTCAACAAGTTCCAATGGAGAGAATCATTGAAACCGCTCACTGCAAGTCAATTCGGCTTTTCTTATGGAACGAAAAGCTAGCGAGGAGCCAGATTTCACAGTCCGAAGGCTTATGCTTATTCATAATCAGAAGTACATTCATGATGTTTCAACCTTGTGAATGTGGTTGTTATAACTCTAAGTACAGTTGCTACACACTTGAGGAAAAGAAGTGTTCTACTGTCATCCCTTTTGACCTGTCAAAGCTACGGAATGGAGAAACGTCATTGGGTTCCTTGCTTGTTTCTGCTACTCTTCAGTTTCTGCCGCAAACTATCAAACAATTGGGGGATGAAATCTCTTTTTGCCTTTTCACTGAGTTTCAAGATTCTCAAGCTTTACTGCCACTGCCAAGGCCGACTTACATAGTCGTCGTTGAAATCTCCCAGACTCGCTGTGTCAATTTTACTGATAAAGTTGATCTTGACACGTCCCCCAATTTCACAGGGTATCCTCCTGATGTCCCATTGTATCGCCGGTTTGAGATTGACGACAAGGAAGAGGAGGGGGTCGTCACTGTGCACAATGTGAGTGCTGCTGATGATAGTAATGATCCATTTTGTGAATACACTGAGGATGTCCTTGAGTATCTTCACATGTTAAGGGAATATACAGGTGAAGGTGGGGGTTGTCCAATGAAACCACCTATTGCGGCGGATGTAGCCAGTGGATTTGTCGAAGTCCCGCCATGTTATAGATCTTGGTGTTCAAGTCCAGCTATCAGCATCAAAGATCTAATGAATGAGACTTGCCCTGTTTGTCAAGAAGAGTTTAAAGACGGGAATGACGTGATTACAACTTGTTGTTCGCACATGTTTCATACAAGGTGTCTCCTCCCATGGCTATCCAAGAACAATAGTTGCCCAACTTGTCGAGCTGTCTATCCTTTGCATTATTCACCCCTTTTGGACCGTCAACGTTGTAAGCGCAAACGTAACATGTTGGACAATAATGTTTGAAATATGTGTTCTTTATCTTTTTTCTTTTTTTTAGTGGTATTATATAGTAGTGAAGTGATTTTTCATGTGCTTGAACATGTATTGGCTGATGTTAATATGATAGTAAAGTAATTTTTTTCTTGTGCTAGAAAGCATTCATTATCTGATGTTTTGTTTCTTTCAACTTCTTAACTAGACAGTAGCAACAAGGTTTGTTCAGCATAATGAATAAGCATTCTTAATTCTTTTTGTTTGCCTTCTCTCAAGATCTAATGAAGTTGTGAGCAACTAATTTATGTGAAGATTAGTCACCAAACTTCATGCGTTAAAACAATTTCCTATCTTCATTGGCAGAGAGAATGTTCCACAGCATAAGGTTTGTGTCTGGCTTCCATAGTGCGTACAGTGTAGTGTATTTCACCGATTGTATGTCCTAAGTTACCTACATTCGTTTGTTGGAACCTGTAATGGTTGAAGACCAGTATTAGTTGCTAATAATGAACTGACACTCTCAACCCCCATGAGTTGGAATGTTAGCTTGAATATAACATTACTTGATTTCTTAATGCGGTGCTACTTTGTTAAACTGTCCCAAATATATAGCGCTTGTAAAGTTTTTTTATGCATTATATAATTTACAAAAGTGCAGAGTCTTATCATTTTTATTGTCAACACAAGTTTTTCCTTGTCTGTAACTAAGTAAGAAGTAGGGGTGCTTATTGGTCGGTGTCCAGTCTGGTTTATCGGTTTTTGATTTGTAAACATTCTAAACCGACAACCAAACCAATAAGATATTTGTTTACAATTTTCGGTTAATCAATTTTTGCTCCTTAACAGTTAGGATTTTGGCTTAACCAATAAGAAAATGCTCCTTTAGTTCTCTTTTTGTTCTTTCTTATTTGCAATTTTTCATCTATACACGGAATTCATGCATAAAATTCTGCACAAACTACATGCAGAAGCAAAGTCAAATATGTTATTGCTAAAACAAACTTGTTTGCATTTCGGTTTATCAGTTAAGCTAGTCTTCGCACACCCCTACTAAGTAGTTACCAATAGCCTAGTACCATTTCCTCCTATCATCATGAACTGTAAAATAGTTCTTCCTAATCACAAAGGGTTTTCTCTATTTGAAAAGGTAAGCAAGTTATTCAAAAGATGAACCTTTTGCAGTTAATGCTATATTGCATCTTTGGTACCAAAGTATAAATTGTTTGAACCTTGTTTCTCTCTCTTTAGCTCTATAGTTGCTGAACTATCTAAGTTGCTATCAAGCTGGAATGTGCTATGATTTTTCTGATAATTATCTTATCTTCCAATAAGAGATTCATTTAATGTATAATTTCACACAGGAAAGGGCATCTAAGCCCTGAGGGCACAATTGATGTTTCTCCCTTCCATGGGACCAATTAGTAAATGGCTACTTCTGTCCAGATTTTCCCTCTTGCGTAGACAATAGTATTTCGGCTAATAGTATATGAATGATACTCCCTCCATTCCAGTTTTATTTCAACATTTGCTTTTGTCCTTTCCTAATAAAAGAACAACTTCTAATTTGAAAACTATTTAATCTGAACTTCTCATTTTTATCCTTTATGAGAAGCTTTTATGGCCACACAAATGTTGGTGCCAGTCTTTTATTTTGGTATTTGTTTGGAGAAATCCAGTCAGTGCAGGAGCTAGATTCAAATGGATGATCAAACTGAAAAGTAGCTTAGTGATTCCAGGACTTCTCTTAATCCTCTTGCTGGTGCAGCTCTTCCTTTATGTCCACATTTTATGTCAATATTTCAGTTCATGACAAGAAAGGGGAAGGAGTTGTAGATCAGTCAGCTATAACTGATGCCAGGTTCCTCGTGATTTGTTTTGTTTGCTCATGCATCTCTTGCTTCCTTAGTGTTGGTATTGGAGATTCAATCAGCTCTACTTGATCAACATGTCAAGGAAAGACTGATCAAAATCCTTTAAAGATCATGAAAATGCTCTTTTTCTACCAGGGGATAACGGTAAAAAAGGAAATATATAGATGAGCCGTTTGAGTTATCGTCGGATGACTGTGAAACAAAATGATAAGATTGGGAATTTTTTTATCACATTGTTGATTTCACAACAATTGTAGAAGAAAGAAGAACTAGCCTAGAATAATATACGGAATAGCTTGTGCCTAAAACAAAAGTGGAAGTCTTCAAGGTTAACCTATTCAGCGTTTCATAAAGATGTTGTAGTTGAAACTGCGATAAGGTGAAAATACTACTGAAGAAAACATATCCGTTAAGAAGTTTGCAGCAGAAGTTTCTTGTAAGGGTCTTTGAAAATATATCGAATTCAAGAGGTGAAAGTAGATGTTCAACAAATTGAAGCTCAACAGGTGTAGATACTGAGAGTGAAGAAGAGGTTGCATTAACTGAAGCAGAAAATGTCAATAAGGCATAAGAAACTTCATCAGATCTCTCTGGAAAGTCATCAGGCCCCTTGACGAAACAGAAGAGAGCTAGTGATAATCATCCATGAAAGGAATCCTCTGATGAAAGGGATAGAGGTGCGCTACTGGAGAGATAGAAGGTACTAAAATAAAATGCTAGTTGATTCTACAGTTTATTCTAGAAAAAATCATTTTTGCTTATTAGAATTATGTGCAGAGGGCTATCTAAGATCTTTTATGCCAGAACATGTGAAGCATCATTGCTACCTGAAAATTTTAGCTTGTCTTTATCTATAGCTAGGAAATTGCATGATTTAAGCTCTTTTTACCGTAAATAAATGGATCTTGAGCCTACTCAACCCAAAAGTTAGCTCATGGGAGTTTGTCCAAAAACGGCTTAAGATTTGACATCCGGAGCCAGAGGCGGTTCCAGGTTTTGAAGTGTATGGTTCATATTAATGATTTCAATTTAACGTAAAACAATAACTGGGTTTACGGTCAATTTATAAATATTTTGTAGAATTCTTAATAAATACAGGGAATGAATAAAAGTCATTGGTTCCTGCAAACCCATACCTCAAGGGCTAGATCCGCTCCAGTCTAGAGCGTGGATATAATTTGGGGGTTTGGGGGGGTGGGGGGGAGGGGGAAGAGGAGGATCGGAAACTATAAATTAGGATGGACTTCAGTCTAATACCATGATAAAGAAATGAACCTTAGGCATAACTCAACTCCAAAAGTTAGCTCATTAGGGGAGGATTGTAAGACCATATAAAATTTCCAACAATATATTTTTGTGTGGGTCCTGAAATACTGTGTTCTCTTGAATTAATAAATCTTGCAAATTTATGAAATACTAAAATAGCAGAGTAGTTCCAAAATACAATGAAATCTGAAATATAACATTTGTATTATACAATAAAGTCTGCACATTACATTTTGTGCTTCATAATAGGCAACGGAACAAATACATTCTATTTTTCTATTACGTCAAAATTGAATTTATTGTATATAAGCAACAATAACAGTAAATCATCAACTTTTCCTCCTTTATGTCGTCCCTTAGATGCTCTTGCATATGGTATATCTGCAAATCTATCAACGTTTCCAATTTTCTTAGCCAATTCCTTTGCTTTCAACTTCTCGTTTATCACTCACAGAACAATTTCTTCAATTTCACTATCATTCATATTATCAAGCCATCCCATCCGTCCCAACCATCAAAATATCATCTTTCTCGACTTTTAATTCCATCTCTTGAGCAATGCTAAGATTATCGGCATTGCAGTTTCCCAATTGATACGTCACCCAAATACTCGTTATTGTATTGACGACTTGTACATAGCTTTTCCCCTTCTGATTAGGAAAAATCCTCTATCACCAACATTAGAAGCAAGATAGTACTTTTCTCCGAGTTACATGCAAGCTGTAGATGATCCTTTTGAATGCTTCTTCAAGAACCCTTATAGGGTTCACATGACCTTTCATCGCTTCATCATATGTAACGATATGTGAATTCTTCATAAGCTCTCTCGCGTATATTCCAGCGTCAGTTCCCTGTTTCGCCCAGCCACCAACGTCATCTGCGACACCAATAGTTTTGAATAATTCATCTATGAAGTGTGCATCTTCACCTACCGGCTTCTTTGGATTGTCTTTGGGTAAGTATAAAGATCCAGCCACTATTTTTAGGCATGGTAGTTCGTTGCTACTAACTTCAAGTACTCTCTTCTTGACGTTGAAAAATTCATCATCTTGACTAAATTTGAGTCTCTTGTTGCTGTGATTGTCCAGATGATCATTAACTTCATGAGAAGAAAAGTCTAAATACCTCTTGTAACGCGGCAGGTTGAAAAGTTCATTGAAATTGTCGGAAGAATATTGATCATGACCTAATGATGAAATACAAGCAACCATTGTTGTGTTAATTGAAAAACCTTGGGGAGTAAAAGATTATGTGATGAAAGCAAAGGGTTAACACACACATATATATATACACATATATGCGTTGATATCCTATTTAGAATAGGTAATGGAAAAACAAAATTTGGGAACTTTTCTAATGGAATATTTGAATAGCTGTTGTAATTACTCCTAGTTCTAGTAAGAAAAGGATTGGGAAACAAATTTTTGGTAACCAACTAATTGAAAATATAATTTTTGGAAACTATGTAAAACAACTAGAAGTAAGTAATCGTCAAGTTTATGAATTTTTAAACACTCTATATATGTTATATTTTGTAAATGATGATAATAATTTGGTAGATGTCATAGATTTTACATATTAAAGCACACTGTAAATGGTTGGCTTTCTTTATGCGATGTTTACATTAATTTGTGCTTGCTTTTTTGTCTATTTCATAAATCTTTTGCTTACCCATATGCTTTCTGTTCCTTCGACATTTTGAATTGGTGACAGTAGACATTTCATTTGATTAGAACACTAGTCTTCAACTCTCTCTTAATCAATGGTAGTGTCGTAACCAGTTTAGGCACACCTCTACCATTCCACCATCGCAATGCGGAGCAGGACACAGGTACATGGTCACTCTCTTTTGTTCTTGAATGTATTCATCATTCAAAAATTTAGTATTTTAGAGGTGAAGTTTATGGAAGAAGCTTGTCAAAAGATCTTTTTATTTGATAGGTGTTGTTTCGTTGCCAGGAAAGGAAAATTGTCAAAAGAAACATATTATTTTCTCTCTTTAATTTTGCATCTGTTATATGCGAGGTAAGTAAGTTGTGAGAAAATGATTATTAGTTACTTCCTCTACAAAATGTTTAAATTAACTATTCTTTTCCTCTGAAAAATGATTCCTTTTATGTAGGTAGTCGAGTGTTGTCGTAGTTTATGTGGTAGAGACAGAGGCCTAGCCTCATCTCTCCTCCTTTTAGTTGTCGCGTAGTTTCTTATTCTTCAATGTGTATCACTATTTGTTGCTTCATTTGTCTTGCATCTTGTTATTTTGCTATCATATTTTCTTGCAACACTGCTTCGCGAACTTCTCTTTTGAGTCGAGGGTCTATCAAAAACAACTTCCCTAGAACAAAGGTGGGAGTAAGGTTTGCGTACATCCTACTCTTTCTGGAGTACTAGGCATGTTGTTGTTTGTTTCTTTATTTAACTTTCTGCATCAGTTATAGTTCATTCTTTGCATATATGGAAATCGAATGGTATCTGCATCTAAACATTGAGTTCTGTTCTTATTGCAATTCCTTCATATTATTCGGTATATATTCACAATCTCAACAAGACACTGCTACCATATCTTTGTATCGTTCATACTGTTACTCACTGTCCACATACTCGTTGCACCTCACAATGGGTTCTAATTACTAACTCACATCTTTTCGTTTTCAGAACATCACACATGAACAGTTTTTTGGGGTATAATCACTCGGCTCAAGAGACCTCTCGTATGAGGTCATGTAGATTGTTTTGGAGGAGAATCATTCGACTCGGGATCTCCCGTCTAAGGTCAGGTGATGTAATTCTTTGCTCCACTTTGATAAATGCTGGCTCTACAAGTAGACAAGTCGTGTAGGTTGAGTCACATTTGGGCAGATTATGACCCAACCCGTAGAAATATGAGTGTGAGTTGATATTGCCACCCTTATAAATGAGAAAAATTAATTTGGTCATCAATACAGAGGAAAGTTCGAGAAGCCACGTATTTTGTTATATGCAGCAGAATGATAAATGTCAGGACTAGTACAAATCATATAATAAAAATAAGATTATGTGGCTTAATTTACATACCCTAGCAAAGAGGGAAATACAATTGAGCAGGAAAGTTCAATGAAAATGTCCTACATTTAATAATTGGGGCTAGTCACCAGTACTAACTTCTAACACTGCCTATTTGACAAGTAGCTAGAGACAGAAAAAGATAGCGTATGTGAACTTTATTTCTATCGTACAGAGATAGAGAAGTTGTTTTTGATAGATCATAAGCTTAAAATAAAGCATATCTAAGGCGTTTGAGACAAAGGAATACAGATATAAGAGCAATAACAGTGAAAAGAATGTGAAATTAAGAGTAATACATAACATTCAGAAGAATGAAAGAGAAAACAAAATAGTAGTTAGATTTCTTTCTATCTTTGGTGAATTCTCAAGTTCGAGTCGCGAGAATTAAGAACTTCTTTATAGAAAGTGTTTTACCCTCATTGGTGAAACTTAGGGGCGGACGTACCATTAGGGGTTGTAGAGCGACATCCATTCGTCGGAAAGTTACGTTGTATATAGAGGTCAAATTTTAGTTTAATAAATATAAATACATGAATTGACACCCCTTGACATCATTGGGTAAACAAAATTATATTTTTTTTTACTATAACCTGACACCCTTCACAAAAATCTTGCGTCTGCCACTGACTTTGGATTAGACCGGGACAATAGGCTCTAGATACTTACAAGTGATGAAGTTAGAATTTCAGTTACAAATTCAGTTGAATGCATTAATTTCGATTCAAATTTTATATCTATGTTAAAAGTTCATTCGATATGTACATTTTATCATCCCTCAATATGTATATTTTATTAAAATTTAAATCTTGACATCGCCTCAAGGCACTTTGTTCAAATGTGTATTATTGTTCTCTCTTTTTTTTTTTTTGGTCAGAGACTCACTTAACCAAATTAAATAGAATATAGTTGCGTTTTTTTGATTGTGTGAATCTGAATTTGATCGTGTTGTAATACAAATACATTGTTATATTATCAATGGAGTAACCATTGATAATAATTTTTTGTTATTTTATCAGATTACTAATTATAAATAACTAGTCTTTTAAAAAAAAAAGTATGTGGATGTGTTGATGCCATATACCAAATCATGGTGCATATGAGAGAATAATTGGACAATAATGACACACAAGTTGAATATATCGACATTAATGTCCATTCTACTATAATATGCCTTGCAAAAAAGGGAATTAATTCCAATTTAAATATTTCCATTGTAAACTCTTAACATTATATTTTGCCTCTAAAGTTAACTTTTGTGTGTGGATTATAGGTACTAAAATTTAAAAATAATAGTAGTAACTTTTTTTCTAAAATTTTTGACACTTTTTTAGCATGCAAGAGATGAATGAAGACTCGAACATACAGATTCAATATTAATTTTGGTTTAAACGTTGTATATTTTGTGTCAAAGATATCAAAAAATATTGACAAAAAATTAAATTTAAAATTCAATAACTGATATTTGGGATTATAATACCAAAGATACAAATTCGTAAAGTTCAAATTTTGAATTTGTCTGTATTGTCAGGTTGAGAACTCAATTATAGGAGGGAAGAATTAATAGGTCGGCCTGCTTCATTTTATTTAATTTTGATAGAATTTAATTGGTAAAGCTTAGTTGTACTAATGGTGATTACTTGTCGTATCACATAATTATTTATTTGATTGCCAAAAGGAAGAGCTACAAATTAAAACGTTTTCTCTTGAATCAATGAATACAATACTACTATCAAATTATTACAAAGGGAAAAGGGTCTGATATACCCCTCAACTTTGTCATTTAGAGCTGATATACCCCTTGTTATGAAAGTGGCTCATATATATAATATACTCCTACTTGTAAACAAATGGCTCACATATACCCTTTTCCTCTAACGGAAATGAAAAAAAATAATTTTAATCTAAATTTCTATTATTTTTTTCTAAAAAATATAATCCCATATTTAATCCTCGTCAAACATATTTTTTTTGACTTTTTTTTGTTTCAATGACTAATATATAATTATTATTTTGATGATCAAATTTATTTATGTTTCACTAATATTCTTGTAAAACTTATTGTAGATGACCAAATTATTTCTTCGAATACAAAATTAATTACAATAAACACAAAAAAAAAAGTTTAATTTTTTTCCTTTAAGCTAAGGAATGAAAGAAAAAGACAAAATAAGAATAAGAAATTCAAATAATTATAATAAAAGAAGTCAAAAAATAATTTATATATGAAAAAAATTAAAATATACCTTGAACTTTGATAGAAGAATCATATATACCCTAAATAATTTTTAAAAAAAAATTAGAAGTAATAAATATAAACTTAAAACTAATCTTTTAACTTCCGTTGGATGAAGGGTATATGTGAGCCATTTTATAACGGTAGGGGTAGATGTAAGCCGGTAAGGGCATATATGAGCCACTTTTATAACGAGGGGTATATCAGCTCCAAATGACAAAGTTGAGGACTATATAAGACCCTTTTCCCTATTACAAATCCTAAAAGAAAAAGAGTGTTTATTCGAATCTATACATCAAAATATAATATAATTGGAAAATGTCATTTTCACATGTTCTCACTCTTATGAATATTTTAAATTATTTGATGATTTGTTAATTAACATTAATCCTAGCTCCAATACTCTTGGAAGAAAACTCTAATTTTATTTTACCCTTTAATTTGTTGTGCCTCATAAAATGGCCAAAAATGTCTAGTGTGTTGGCCATTTTGTTTGGATTTTATCAAAATTAAAAGTGCAATGCCAAAGACGGGAGGAAACAAAACCAAAAAAAATTGCAAAAAGTATAGTAAAGCTAGAAAGATATATATATGTATATATCATTGTCATTGATGTAATAATAGACCTCAAGATTAATTGTTTTTCTTATAAAACAATATGTTTACTGTCTAAATGTAAGATAAGAGAGGCTCACAAAGTTTAAAGGTTGCCTCATTGAAAGGGTATACATCATAGCCTCACAAGTTTTGTTTGAGGGTCTACATAATTATTTTTGATTGACGTAATAATTTAATCATTGGTTTGGAATTTGATAATCAAAACACTACTTGATATAAGTACAACGATAATAACATATTCAGTATAGTTCCACAAATGAAATCTAGAAAGGATGAAATGTACACAGACTTAACATATTCTTTGACTGATGTAAAAAGTTGGATTGTTCTAAGTGTGACACTTTAGCAATTCTATAAATACTTCTCCTACTCAAGGCCTAGAGAGGACCACTTCTCTACTAATTTGTCAACAACCTGTTGAAATTGGAATAGTATCTCCATTCTATAAAAACTAGTGAGCCTACTAACATAAATTCATCCTAAATTCTCTTGTGACATTTGCATTGTGCATGTCCATATAGTCAATTAGCGTTTCTAGAAAGTAGTCGTCTTGTTGTTAGCAGGCGAAAGTCTATACACAGTCATTTAGTGGTGTGTTGATGAAAGTAGTCATCTTGTTACTACCATGTTGGATGACATATAGCCATTTAGTGTCGTGTTGGGAGTAGTTGTCTTGTTGCTGGTAGGTGAATCTTCTAGTTAACCATTTTACTAGTAATGTGTTGTATTAGTTGTCTTGTTGTTGGTGGATGAATCTTCTGGTTAGCTATTTTGTGATGTGGTGAGAGTACTAGTCGTCTTGTTGCGGCAGGTGAATCTTCTGGTTAGCCATTTTGTGATCTCGAGTACTAGTCGTCTTGTTGACAGGTGAATTTTCTAACTAGTCGTCTTGTTATAATTGGTAGATGAATCTTTAGCTAGCTAGCTTATTTTGGTGGTATGCATGAAGTAGTCGTCTTGTTACTGGCAAAGGTGAGTTCATAGTGTAGTGACAATAGGGGTAGAGAGTAGTTGTCTTGTCAGTAGAAAGTGAATCTTGTGGATTATTAATTGTTGCCTCAACATGCCAACCACCATGGTGGCAAAACGAGCTCGCGCCATGTGGTGGATGAGGCTACACTCATCTATTCGAACCGCCTTAGCATGCATTATTGTAGGGTGTGTCACCCTCTATAGTCCACCTTCTCTTGCGAAGCAACTAGCATTTCCTTCTTTTTCCTACGTGACGTCGATATTCATAGTATCCGACGCCACGTTAGGCCATGCCCTAAGGGGATGTTGGCATGCATGTCTTGCCACACTTCAAACCATGCCACTTTCCATGCTAGGCCTATGGATCCACAATTATGTCGCCACCGATGACTACTCGCCCGAGGTAGCCGCCCTCATGGTGGCGGTGAGCGCGTTTTTGGTGGCGTTGCCGGAGAGTACCGACTTAATGTGCAAGAGAATTGCCTTTGGACAACTTGTTATAGTCTATGTTGATGCTGTTATTCATGGACTTTATGTCAATTCTCCTATGATGCACCCTCTTAGAATTGCTTTTAGCACTTTACTTGGAGTTGTGGCTTCTATCATAGCTTTGTTGCTACCCTATCCTTGGCTAGCTTATCATGAGGTATGTATATATATCAACTTCATCGCTAATCTGTCGTTAAATTACATTCTCATAATCTTTTACTAATATTCGTTGTTAAATAGGATTAGTGGTACATTTTGTTATTTATCTACAAAACTTGTCTGTTATTACTTTCTGTTGTTTCAGTAGTGTTTATTATCATATAATTATCGTTATATTATATTATGACAATAATAAATATTAACATTTACGATCTTACGTGATTCTGAATATAATAATATTAACTATTTACGATTGAGAGAAATCATTTGCCACTAAAATATTTTTATACTTTCGATGTAACCAAAGGTTTTCAAGGTGTTTGAAAAGTCAAATATACAAGCACTATGTTTTAACCGTTCATTTAAGTATATTATATTAATTTGCTGAAAGTTGGTATAAATTTATCTGTTAATATTATTTATTTTTTTTCTTTATAAAATTTATAAGTTGAAAATGAAAGTTGATGTCTTTAACTTTTAACTTTGAAATTAAACAACTTATATATATTGATCGTATAATGGTGAAGTTACTTTATAAGTCATGACTTCATTAAGTAATATTGTTTCTATGATTGATGTATATATCTTAATCTCGAACTTTAAGTTCTTTGAAGAATTACTCAACTATAGTGCAATAGAAGAGAGAGAGAGAGAGAAAAACGTGTTACGTGAAATCAGAAATGATAAAGTCAGCTCATAAAATCATGATTTGTCCAATCCATTTAGGTTTGAACGGTTATTAACTTGTTTATTTTACTAACTCAATTTATTTTTGACCTGTTTAATTCATCTTATTTTAAAATTGGACTAATATATAATCCAAATTGATCCATGGGAAACTTCTATCTGGATATTTTTAAAAATACATTTTTTAAAAAAAAATTGGCATGTTATATACAGTCATAATATAAAAAGAAATTTTGTATTAGGTGTTCAAAGAAAAACAAAAATTTAATATTTATATTTCGCCATTTCAACTCAAACCATGTTAAACTAACACTCGAGGGGGTCAATAAACTGTCAATTTATTAACTTAATCCATTTTAATATTTTCAAATTCAATCCAACCTGCTCATTTAATACCGAAACAAAATTAATTATTTTTATGTTCAACTTGACATATGCCCACTGCACTTTTTTTTTTTGCGTGTGATAGATAGAAATGCCCTTATTCTTATGACAATTTGATTGACTATATTATTTAATTCAATTGGTATGGTACTCTTGTATGGTCCATAATATAAACTTCACAAATATTAATATCATGTTTGATTAAAAATTATAAACATGGGGAATGAGAAAGAGATGCACATTTTTGAGTAAATATATGTGGGGTTTTATATATATATATATAGTTGTTGCACTACTTCATTCAATGTTTTCGATAATTGTTTTTATAATAACATCATCATGTCATGTCAGTATCATTAAAAAAAATGTGTAAAAATTTTCACATTATACAACTCCTTGACGATCTAAAATGTAAGAAGAAATGTACATACAGTCCATTCATTTAGACCATAAAAAAAAATTGCCAAAAGAATCATTTATATTAATTGCTAATGTTTATATATACATATAATGTAATAAATATTGATTTATTATGACAGGTGGAAAAATTATACCAAATTTATGCAGAAAGTGCAATAGGAAGAATAAATTTATATTTGAAAGCCATTCATACTCAAGATGATCAAATAACCATGGAGCTAATTTATCAAACAAAGCCCTTTACTGATACAGGAACTAAGCTTCTTGAAACTATCAAATTCTTGGAGGTAAGTAACAATAGTATTAGGGGAAAAGGATAAATATAACCCCCCCCTAAATAGTATGCAAATACCATCCGTCATATTTTTGGGACATTGGTGTTCCTGCTATTTAGAAAATATAGCATATATACCCTTTATACTAACGGACATACACATGTCATAATCTTATCCAGCGATTCAATATTTATCGACGGATAAGATTGCATCACGTGCCCCTATTTAGTCTTCCATTAGAGTGAAGGGCATATATGCTCTAGTTTATGAACGATAGGGGCACCAATGTCCCAAAAGTATGACAGATGGTTTCTGCATACCATTTGGGATAGTTCGGGGGTATATTGTCCTTTTTCCCATAGTTTTATGGTGCTCTACATATGATATAAAATAGTTTTATGACTTTATTGTTTAACGTAAATAAAGTTCAGTATCGATACGTGAGATAAACATGTTATTGTTCAATAATCAATATGTCCCTCTTATACTTATAGGAAGGTTTGCAATGGGAGAAATCTTGGTTGAGATACTTGAATCATAATTTCACAGATCCAGGACTTGGTTTACAAAACATGGATATTTCAATGAAAGGAATGGAATTGGCCATAACTTGTTGCCCAATTTTTCCTACAAGAATGATAGATAAAGAGCTTTTTAAAGTCACACATCATGTAATGATGTTTCTTGGTCAAATAATGGGGCAAGATAGATCATTTTTACCACATAATTCAGTAACAGAAGGGGAGTTTGAGAAGGAGTACTCTTCTAGGCATTCTAATGAACCAGTCGTACCAACAAAACAAGATCAAGCAGCCCTTTTCTTCTTATCTTGTTTCAGAATGTGCACGAGTGACTCTGACACGATCACACCTATAAACGAAGGACTCAGAGCCACAACAGAAAGTAGTAGTAGTAGTAGTAGTAGTAGTAATACTAGTAGTAACAGGTCATGTTGCAGAAGAGTCTGCATTGATAGGACTATGCCAATAATCAATGAGAGAATGGTGGTATTCGCGTTCAAGTGTTCATTTTCATTAGGGCTGGCTGTGTTGCTCGGTCTGCTATTTAATACTGAAAATGGTTACTGGTCAGGCCTCACAATAGCCCTCAGTTTTGTTACAAGGAAACAGGCAATTTTCACAGAAGCAAATGCAAGAGCACAAGGAACAGCTATAGGATCAGTTTATGGTGTACTTGCCTGTACTATTTTTCAAAAAGTCGCGCAAATAAGGTTCTTATCTCTTCTCCCTTGGATAATTTTCACCACATTTTTAAGGCATAGTAGGATGTTCACTCAAGCAGGGGGAACAGCAGCAGTGATAGGTTCACTACTGATTTTAGGGAGAAAAAGTTATGGTCCACCTAGTGTATTCGCAATTTACAGACTCACCGAGGCCTTCATTGGACTAGCTTGCTTCGTCGTTGTTGAACTTATCCTGCAGCCAACAAGTTCAGCAACTTTAGTCAAAAAACATCTATATCTAATCCAAGGAACACTCAAAGAATGCAGTAAACACATGGTAGTTGATTCAAGACAAAAGGGGTTAATGGAGAAGCAAAGGAGTCTGAAATCTCAAGTTCAAGACTTGGAAAAGTTCATTAAAGATGCAGTCTTGGAACCTAGATTCTGGTTTATTCCTTTTCCAATTTCTTGCTACCAAAAGCTCCAAATGTCTTTGTCAAAGATGGCAGATGTTATGTTCTTCATGTCCTGTGATATCGAATTCCTGTCTCAATCGTTCGATAGGTATTATCCTGATAAAAGGGAGCTTCAACAATACATAAACAACAACTTACAGCATTTTAATGATGCTTTAAGCTCTTCAGTGAGCTCCTTTGAGAAATCTATTTCTATCAGACTGTTAAAAACTTCTCAAATACAGCCAGAGCAGAATATATTGAATGATCTTGAAGAAGGGAATTCGTCGTGTCCAAGGGGGAATGTCATGTGTTATAGAAACGACGAAGAGATGGAGATGATTCTGAGTTCTTTTCTTCAGAACTCAAACGAGGTTCGTGGTACAGTGAGGGACATTGCAGGTATAGAGCTTAGAGGAACGATTGTCGGTTGTTTGTGTTCTTTAGAGTTTTGCATGAGCTTTTTGGAGAGGGAAGTAAGAGACATCGACAACGCGATAAAAGAATTGGTCAAGTGGGAAGATCCTTTGGGTGAACCAATTTGTTCATAAGAATCTGCAAATCCATATGATCAATGGACACAAAAGCATAATGTTGTAGATCTAATATAGTTGTCTCTAGTTTCCTTATATTCTAAGGCAATATATTATATCTGAATCTTCTTTACATTTCATCAAGCACATAACTCTATAGTCAATTTAAACTATGAATGATTTTATGGTCATAACATATCAAAGAAAACCATATTCTAAAATATTAATTATATTAAGCAATGGGGGAAAGGAAAAGATAACATCGTTTACTCTATTTGAAGCAAAGTACTGAATACTGATCAATAGTTTTAGCCAAGTTTCTATGGACCAGAAGCAGTCACATACAAGTCCATGCTCAGTAATTATAAATGTTTCGCCACATCAAAATTCAATATCTATCATATAGAGCTGCCAAAGGCAAATAAACATAACTATTTTTGCCCAAGCTAAATCTAAAGTAACGACTTTCAATTGCCTTCGTATTTGGGATCTGCCATCACATAATGGTAAGCGACCACCAGCACAAAAATAAAGATACCAAGAAAGTTGGCAAAGAAACCCAGGTCCTGGTCGTCAATCATCTGCAACATTCACGAACAAACATATTAGACAAAGCAACCACCATATTTTTGTTGCATAATATGTGGACAATACCACTCCAGAAAAGGATAAATAAAAGATAAGGTAGTCACTAGAAAGCAACTATCTACTCTAAATTTACGTTATTCTTACTGAAGTTAAAACATCTCTAGGCTGCTAAGTTTCTTTTCTTGACAAACCATTTTCACTTTACCATCCTGAAATCCTTAATCACTCGAACTTTAGAGTTCATACTTATAAGTTTTTGGCAGCCACACTCAAACTAACACCTGTTTTCTAACATTCTAGAAGACAAATCATTCCAGGAGACAAGTCAGCCGAGCTGTTCAACAGACCCTAACAAACGCTAAAGGCAGCAGAGAAATAGCCAGGATAAAAAAGAACAAGGACAACAGACCCAATAAGCACTCATTTTAGATGGAGAAAAATAGGGAAAAAAAAACACAAGAGGCTAGAGATATATTAGTGGAGAAATGGAGTATTATCTGCTGGGCAATGAGTGGCTGAGAACCAAGATATCGGCGAACACAAGAGACTTGCAAAACTGGAGCTGATGAATGGTACATGGCACTATCTCCTCTTTTCTCCTGCCTTGCTTTCTCTTCCTAAAACTCAATTCGACAATAAAGTTAAACTTACCCTTCTCTTCTCCTCTCCTTTTTTTCCGTTCCCTTTCCTTCAATTGAAGTCCAAAACATCCTTTAGTGAGGTTGGTTGTAAAGCCTAACAAAACTTTAGGCTAATGAACAAATTACATTAAGTGTTGCTGTCAAATTACACGTTACCTTCTTCTCTTTCCAACTAAATCCTAAAACAAATACTTAATACTTCCCATCTCTCTTCCTCTCTTTTGTTTTATCCTGCATGGTCTCCATTCTTATATCTTTAGTCCAGACATTTATTGGGTGGAACAATTCAATGCCTATATAGATGGAGGAACTTAATCCTTTGGACTCCTAGTTCTTAAGCTTGAATCCAATGCACCTGTTTGGATACCAGTTGATTTTAACTGTTAATTAGGATCATATACACATGAAATGTGAAAAATGTCCTTTGAAATTCTACCTTGAGCAATCCATCCCTTTGAACCATAGGCAATTATAGAAGCCAAGAAAAGCCTGAACCCTGCTTAAGCTATACCAGCAATTTGAGCTGTATGATCCAAGTTGAGCTAAAAGTGGCTTCCATCTTTTGAGGTGTATAAAGCCAGTATACTCTATAGATTTCTTCATTCCGACTAAAAATCACTCACTTCACCAATTTTTACGCAATACTTTCACTCTTCCAAACTCACAAAGATAATATTGAAGAACACCAACTTACCCCTGTACACCAAGGCACCACCTAACTACTCCTAATTCCCTTCTATGCCATCAAACTTCATGTCAAGCAAACACCAACAAATGAATGAGGTATTAACACTTCCCACTAATAAACTATGTTACTCGGACTCTTCAACAATATCATTGGGTGTGTGTCGGACCCTTCAAAAGTAGTTCATTTTAGGAGGATCCGACACAGGTGCATTTTTGTAGAGCCCGAACAAACATAATTTATAAACATTTCACATTTATGTCACATCAAAACGAAACAAAAACCCTACTGAACTCTTTCCATTGTTTGCAGAACTCCTTAACCACTATAGAAATGAAACCTATAGTCCCCTATAAACATTCTCTTTCATCTTCACAGCCCTCCAGACCCCTTGATCCATAATCTAGTTCTTCTACATAATTCACTTCACATCATAACAAATTCCATTTTCCTTCATAAAACCCACAAAACAAATCAATTCTCCTTTCCCCCTTATACATTCTGATACAATATACCTCATTCCTTATCGAATTACCGAAATCACAACAGATCAACCATTCAATTGCACGAAACAACAATAAATCACAACAAATTAACCCCTAAAATACAAATCGCATATCCAAATCAGCTCAATCAAAAAGTAAACTTTTTTTTCTGAAAAAAGAAAAACAAAATTCAACAAAAATGAAATTGACTTCTGCTGGAATGAAACTTACAGTGAAATTTGTGTAGAATTCGAAGAACCCAAAAGTTACGATCTTTGATTTTTTTTCTTCCTCCGAGAGTGTCAGTGAAAGACTTCCTCAGATCGGATTTTGGAGCTATTTAACCTAATGCTGATGCGGGGTGGGTGGGTAACCAACGATGTCGTTTTAGTAGTTCGAGCATGTCATACGACGGCGTTTTCTAGTTTGAGTACGTTATGCGGCGTCGTTTTAAGAGTTTGGTGTAGAAAAAAAAGAATGTGTGGCTGCTGGGATTCGAGCCCAGGTCTCCACGGCCACAACGTGGAATTCTTACCACTAAACTACAGCCACATGATGTTTCTAAGTGACAATTCTTCTATATTAATAAACTTTCACGTACAACCACTCGAAAATAACTTAATTATTCTTCGTAACTATAGTTTGTTAATTATAATTTGTAGGTACGTATTATAGGATGGAGAGTGGGAGAAAGGCAAGCGAAAAAGGGAGGAGAGTGGGGAGAGGTGAATTGTACGTGCATATCGGCTAGATAATTATATATATGTAACTAGTATATATATGTATTTGTATATCTGGAGAGTGAGGAGAGAGAGAAGACAATAACTTGTATAATTCGAATCTCCTTTATAATATTCGCTGGTACGTTTGTATAATTCGCTTGTTTTTGCATAGTTGAGTAATACAATGTTTGAAATTAAACAAATATGATAAAACTTGAAATAACGAATTGATACAAACATAAACTTATAAACTTTAAATAGTTTTACAAATACATTATATAAATTATATTATACGAAATCTCCAAACTACATGTTTATGCAAATTTTAAAAAGTTATACAAAATTTTTTGAATGTATATGGTGATAAAACTGAAAAAATCAAAGGAAATCATGTCATATACAAATACAAATCAAACGAAGAAGTGTTAGTTGTGAATTACATAAATGTGACGAATTATACAAACGTGTATGATTATACAAATTCGAAGTCAATCCACGTAATTAATGGTTAATGTTAGATGTGAGTAGTAATTATAGCAAACTATAACTATGATGACTAGTTAAATAGTATAAGTTTGCTTAACCGTATAATTTTCTCTTAAAAAATTGTGTTGTAATTTAGAAACCTATGATTTATTATTCTTAGTACTCAGTAAATTGATAGATTTATACAATGATATTTCTCCTATTTTAATTTGGGTCAATGAAAAAAATCACTAATTTTGATAAGGTAATATATTTTTAGAAGACCTTTTAGAGAACAAATATATGGTCTTATTAATATTAGAGATTAATAATTCCTTAAAGTTACAAATATATCTACGACAATTTATGAAATTGATTTTTAGTATTTTTTTTTTGCTTATTAAATTTAAATCTAATTAAAGTTCATCTCTAACTTTTTTTATTGCATCCAAAAGTATTGGTATTGTATTATCGAATCGTAACAAAAAAAAAATGAAGAGTTTTACTAGTATTTCCTTATAGGTCATTGGTTTTAAAGCTATTGTTTCTATAGTTTACAATAATTTATTCTAAACTATAGATCATTGAACATATATCATTTTTATCAAGGTAATCTAATAGAATTTTGACATTTATTTTGTTGTGATAACCGAAATTATCAATCATGATCTTAAATTTGAATGTCGTTTCACAAGAGGATTCATTTAATTTTGTTGAAGCTCAAATTTTTCAAATAAATGTAATCAGAATTAACCTTAATGGAATCTCAAAACGCTTTACAAATTAATAAGTATTAAATATACCTCTATAAGAATATAATATTTATGGTCATGACTACATTAATTTAGTGATATTTTATTGGGGAAAAGGCATAGATTGCCCCGATCTTATATCGAAAAGTCAGTTAAACACTCAAATTACTATGATGACCTATTACAAACCTATACTATTTAGTGAATATTTTTACCCCTAACACTGATGTGGCAAAATAAAATAAAATAAAAATAAATTATGCGCGTCAGTTTGTTATTTAAGTAAAAAAAACACGTTTTAAAAAATCAGAATTCTCCTTATACCCCACCCCCACATCTCTTCTCCTTCATAACACCCCCCCCCCACACACACACACAATCTCTTCTTCTTCATATTCCGCCCTTCTCATCTTCTTCACCCCCAAACAAGCTTAAATGAATCAGTAACAAGAAGTAATGTAGTAAAAAATTACTTCAAAAGCACTATTTTTTTTATCCATAAACCTTCCAACAAGAAATCAATAGTACTGGTGACTTAAGATTTGTGGGTTTTGATTTCTGTTTGCTCTGTCATCGGAGGGTAATTAAAGTTTGGGGGTTCTCAGTCGTGGAACTATGATGAAACTTTTAGAAAACTAGATGAACGATCGATTGAAAAGGGGAAAAACTATTTTTCTATTATTCCTATCTTTTAACCTCCGTGAAGAACATAAAGAAATAATAAATAATAATGGTATTCGGATCTGAAAAATATTAGCAATTGAATCTCAATTTTCATGGTCAATCAATGGAAGAAACTAAAGGAGTCTTCTCAAGGTTCATTTTGGAATGAAGAAAATTCTTTCACCACACGAATCAACTTCGGATTTTAGAAAAAATTTCAAGCTTCTTCTTTGCAATTTTGCAATGAAGAAGATATAATTATTAGAGAATTTTACTGATTAATTAGAAACTAATTAATGTAAAATATGACTAACAAAAGAAAAGTTAATTAATAAAGAAAAAATATAAAAATTATAATTTCTGACATGACGCTGACGTATCGCTGATGTGGCAGCAAATGTAATACATCACATAATGTGAGAGTGGTGTTATATATCGTAGGGTGATATTAAATTCATTTTTAAATAATAAAGATGTGTAATATATCGTCAATTTATTCTACAAACAAAGGCATATTATGGTATTTTAATTATATCCATATTGAATATTTTAGTAATCTTCTTCCTACGAGTTAATTTTTAAGAATAAATTAAGCTTAAAATTTATTAATCATTATATTAAAGCAGCTAAACTTATTATAATTTATTATTTTCATAACAATTCAAGTACACTGCAATTATATTTTTTTTTAGTTACTTATCAAATACTGTAAAATGAATAAAAAATTATCTATTTTTTCAAAAAAATATATTTTCATAGAAAACTTATACATACAAAATATTTTTGTTCATACCAAATACACTTTTGATTAATTAGTTTATTAAGTACTGTTATAAGATCGTTTAATGCATAATAGAACTTAATTTTTCTTTTTACTTTTTGAAAATAATAATTTGAATTTTTTTTTTTCAGTTTAAAATTAACTCTATATATATATTTGATTTAAGATATCACATAGTCTCAAAATTATTTTTATCTCATTATTTATATTAGTATAATAACATTACTATATTCAAGATTATATTTTTGTTATTTTCTATACAAAGCCTCGTCACTATATGCTTTTTCCTCATCATCATCACGATTTTCCTCGAAATTTCATACAGTGATTGAATATCAGCTTCTTGTTTAGTTATAGTCAGCATATGTTTGAATCGTTTTTGGATTTGTAGGTTGAAGAACTGAGCAGTTTGTCGTTGAATTTGAGGTACTATTTTTTTTGCCTTTTCAGTGATAATTAGCTCATTATATATCTGGGATTTGATTGAAAGTTGAGAAAATTTTGATGGGTTGTAGGTATATTGAGGTTTAAGGCGTAATGTTTGAGACCCATTTGTTGATTTTTGTTTGTTCATCTGCAGCACTTGAATTGATGCAAACCCATGTGTGGATTTTGTTTGTTTTGGGTTTTGCTTGCTTCATTGATTCTCAGATTCAAAATTATCGAAACTCAAGTTCTTGACTGTGTATATCTCCTCTCCCACTCCCTTGTGTGTTTTTTTTTGGGGCAATTTATTTGTTTTGAGTTGCTTGCTGTTTTTGATTCTTGGAAGTGTATTGATGCTTAATCAGTTGAGTTCATATATCTTCTTTCTTAGTTATAGTGTTTGATGCACTATGAAGTTGTAATTTTTTATGTTGTTGAAGAATGAAAAAAGTTGCCATATCGGTTAGGTGATGAGATGAGGGGTCAACTTATATGGTCTCGAGCAATTCTGGTTTCATGAGCTAGCTTTTGGGGCTGAGTTAGACTCCATATTCATTTCTTTACGTATTCTCTTTATTGAATATCAGCTACTAGAATATCATTGTTTTTGGTTGCACTTTCTTGTTTTTGATTGTCAGATGCTAGAATATCGTTGTTTTTGTTTGCACTTTCTTGTTTTTGGGTTGCTTGCTTTATTGATTCTCAGATGCTAGAATATCAAAACTCAAGCACTTGAGTTTATGTACTGGATTACTTTTTGGGGGAAATTCTCTTGTTTTTGGTTGCTTGCTGTTTTCATAGTAGTTGAGTGCATACATCTTCTCCCTTAGTTACAGTGTTTGATGCTCTTCATTGAAAAGTCATAATTTTTATGCTTTTCCCCCCCTCACTTTGTTTTTGGGTTGCTTGCTTTGTTGATTCTCATTTGCTAGAATATTCGAAACTCAAGCACTTAAAGTTCATCATCTTATCCTTCAGTTACAATGTTTGATACTCTTTTCCTTTTCTTTTTATGCAAAAACCAGGATACTCCTTTTAGTTGAACATAAAAGATCCTTTATATTTGTAAAAGTGGATAGCTTTGGTCCAACATTTAACAGAAAAGACACAAGACACAGTTAAACCAAAGCCGATATGTAGACACTAAGTCCTTAATCTTCCAAAATCCTAGAAATTAAAGGACTTGTAGACACTCTTTCTCCCAAAGACAATCTTCCCAAAGTCCCTAGAAACAAAAGAGCTAATCTAGAAGCAATGAGCATTAATCAACGATAGATGTATGGATTCCATTAATGGATCATGGAAGGATATAATAAAAAATGGTTTGAAGTTCAATCGAAGGAAAATTGTGCTTCAATCCTTAATCTGTGCAATTTTAAGGTTAAGTATATCAGTTTGGAAATTCTCTCTCAATTTAATCGTGTTTGGTGGCCATGTGATTATGAGAGTGGGTCTGTAGCAACTAAATAGAGATTTTGTTCACAGTGAAAACTGAGATGCATTATACACTTCTTTGTTTCTGGTGCAAGAAGAAAAGTTTGGGAAGAAGTTGAAGCTCTCCCGCTGTAAATGGGTTTTCTTTCCTCATTTAATGCCTTTTAACTAGATTATTACAATTTTACTTTTTCTTTGTGCTATTTTTTTTTTGCTTTGCTTTATCCCTGCACTTTGGTGCCAAAAGCCAAATAAGGAATTAGGGATTTTCCTCTTTACAAAAGGAAAATTTAGGAAAGGTTTCTTTAAGTCTTCTTTATGGTAGCTCAACAGGTGGTACTGTTAGTTTGTGTCTTTTTTCTGTTAGTTTTAAGAAATCTGCTATAGCTTGAACCAAAGCTGTTCACTTTTGTAAACATAAGTATTGTTTTACGTTCAGCTGTATTTATGAGGGATCAAAATATTCCTATGCCCATACTTATTCTCCTGGTTTTTTCCTTTTATGGTGCTGCCTCTATTGATTCTTATATGCAAGAATGTTAACATTCAAGCAATTGAATACATATATTGATTCCCTTCTGAACAGTGTTTGATGCTCCTCTTCTTGCAATTTCTTGTGGTCCATAGTCTGAAGTGGTGCTGTGTTTATTTTGCTACTAGTCTTTGGCTAATTGAATTTGTCATGCTTGTGACCAAAAGCCCTTTTTAACTCTCTTTTACTGGCAATATACCAGGTTATTGCAATTTTTTTTGTATAATCAAGTCATTTCTTGCTCTTCCTATAGAAAGCATGGGTAGTCAAAGTGAAGCCAAACTCAAATTTTGTATAGACAGAGGGGGCACTTTTACTGATGTCTATGCAGACATTCCTGGTAAACCCGAAGGTCGAGTCATGAAGTTGTTGTCAGTTGATCCTTCTAATTATGATGATGCTCCAGTTGAAGGAATAAGGAGGATTTTGGAGGAATTTACTGGAAAGAAAATTCCCCGTAGTTCAAAGCTTCCTACCGATAAGATAGAATGGGTGAGGATGGGTACAACCGTGGCAACAAATGCATTGTTGGAGAGGAAGGGGGAGAGAATCGCACTGTGTGTCACTCGAGGCTTCAGGGATTTGCTCCAGATTGGTAACCAGGCTCGTCCACATATATTTGACCTCACTGTATCAAAACCATCAAATCTGTATGAGGAGGTTGTAGAGGTTGATGAGAGAGTTGAGCTGGTTCTTGATAAGGAGGGAGTAGATGTGAACTCTTCTCCATCACTTGTTCAAGGTATTTCGGGCGAGCTTGTCAGGGTTGTAAAGCCACTTGATAAGGAAGCTCTGAAACCGTTACTGAATGCTTTGCTGCAAAAGGGTATTAGTTGCTTAGCTGTGGTCTTGCTTCACTCTTATACTTACCCAGATCATGAGATACTTCTGGAAAAGTTAGCGCTTAGTTTGGGCTTCCGGCATGTATCTATATCATCTGCTTTAACTCCTATGGTTCGAGCTGTTCCTCGAGGTTTTACAGCAAGTGTAGATGCATATTTGACTCCCGTTATTAAAGAATACTTGTCAGGTTTTATGTCCAAATTTGATGAAGGACAAGGGAAGTTGAATGTTTTATTCATGCAGTCGGATGGAGGGCTTGCACCAGAAAATAGATTTTCTGGCCACAAAGCAATTTTGTCAGGTCCTGCTGGTGGTGTAGTTGGTTACTCTCAGACACTCTTTGGGATTGAAACAGACAAGGCCCTAATCGGTTTTGACATGGGTGGTACCTCCACTGATGTTAGCCGATATGCTGGTATCTATGAACAAGTTATAGAAACCCAGGTTGCTGGTGCAATAATTCAAGCACCTCAGCTCGATGTAAACACAGTCGCTGCTGGTGGTGGATCAAAGTTAAAATTTCAGTTTGGTTCTTTCCGGGTGGGACCAGATTCAGTGGGTGCACATCCAGGACCAGTTTGTTACCGGAAAGGAGGGCAGCTAGCAGTTACAGATGCAAATCTTATTTTAGGTTATGTCATTCCTGAATTTTTCCCTTCCATTTTTGGTCCCAATGAAGACCAGCCATTAGATATTGATGCTACCAGGGAAGAGTTTGAAAAACTTGCACGGCAAATCAATTCCTACAGAAAGAGCCAGGATTCATCTGCGAGGGACATGACAGTTGAGGAGATTGCACAAGGCTTTGTGAATGTTGCCAACGAGACCATGTGTCGTCCAATACGACAGTTGACAGAAATGAAGGGACATGAAACAAGCAACCATGCGCTTGCTTGCTTTGGAGGTGCAGGTCCTCAACATTCCTGTGCCATTGCTAGATCACTTGGAATGAAGGAGGTTCTTATTCACAGGTTATGTGGGATCTTAAGTGCATATGGTATGGGGTTAGCTGATGTGGTTGAAGAGGCACAAGAGCCATATTCAGCTGTTTATGGTCCTGATTCTGTGATTGAAGCCTGTCGCAGAGAAACTATCTTGCTGAAGCAGGTGAAGTCAAAGCTGCATGAGCAAGGGTTCGGAGAAGCAAGTATCACCAGTGAAACATACTTAAACTTAAGGTACGAGGGAACAGACACCGCAATCATGGTAAAGAGACCAATCAATGATGATGGATCAGGAGGTGATTATGCTGCTGAATTTGTCAAGTTGTTCCAACGGGAATATGGATTTAAACTTCAAAACAGGAGTATAGTTATATGTGATGTTAGGGTTCGCGGTGTTGGAGTCACTAACATATTGAAGCCTCGAGCCCTAGATTCTGCCCCTGGTGCCCCTAAAATTGAAAGTCACTACAAGGTATACTTTGAGAGTGGATGGAATGACACTCCTTTGTTCAAGCTTGAAAATTTGGCATATGGGCATGTTATTCCTGGCCCAGCAATTATCATGAATGGAAATAGTACTGTCATTGTTGAACCTAACTGCAAGGCCATTGTTACTAAATATGGCAACATTAAAATAGAGATAGAGTCGACTTCCAGTACGGCGAAGGTAGATGAAAAAGTTGCAGATGTTGTACAGCTGTCAATTTTCAACAACCGATTTATGGGAATAGCTGAACAGATGGGGCGCACCTTGCAGAGGACTTCTATATCAACAAATATTAAAGAGCGGCTAGACTTTTCTTGTGCACTCTTTGGCCCTGATGGTGGGCTTGTGGCAAATGCACCCCATGTTCCTGTTCATTTGGGGGCTATGTCGAGCACCGTTCGATGGCAACTGAAGTACTGGGGTGATAAACTAAATGAGGGAGATGTTTTAGTCACCAATCATCCTTCTGCTGGTGGTAGCCACTTGCCTGATATAACTGTTATTACACCTGTTTTTAACAAAGGTAGATTGATATTCTTTGTCGCAAGTAGAGGGCATCATGCAGAGATTGGAGGTATTACTCCTGGAAGTATGCCACCTTTCTCAAAGTTCATATGGGAGGAAGGAGCAGCAATAAAAACATTCAAGCTTGTTGAGAAGGGCATTTTTCAGGAAGAAGGAATCACCAAGCTTCTTTGTTACCCCAGTTCTGAAGAATCAACTCATAAGATTCCCGGATCGCGCAGGCTTCAGGATAATTTATCTGACCTTCACGCACAAGTAGCTGCAAATCAGAGAGGAATTACCCTTATTAATGAGCTTATTGAGCAATACGGTCTGGAAACTGTACAGGCATACATGAACCATGTGCAGGCTAATGCTGAAGAAGCAGTGAGAGAAATGCTTAAATCTGTTGCTGGGAGAGTTTCCTCCGAATCAAAAAGGTCTGGAGAGGGTGACTTAGTGACTATCGAAGAGGAAGATTACATGGATGACGGGTCTTCCATACACTTAAAGCTTACAATAGATTCTCGGAAGGGTGAAGCATTTTTTGATTTCTCCGGGACCAGCACAGAGGTTTATGGTAATTGGAACGCTCCAGAAGCAGTAACAGCTGCTGCAGTTATTTACTGTGTACGCTGTTTAGTGAATGTTGATATTCCTCTCAATCAAGGTTGCTTGGCTCCTGTAAAGATATATATACCTCCTGGTTCATTTCTCTCTCCGAGTGACAAGGCTGCTGTGGTGGGTGGTAATGTTCTTACATCACAAAGGGTCACTGATGTCGTTCTCACTGCATTCCAAGCTTGTGCTTGTTCACAGGGTTGCATGAATAATCTAACCTTTGGTGATGACACTTTTGGTTACTACGAAACAATTGGAGGCGGAAGTGGGGCTGGACCTACCTGGGATGGGACGAGTGCAGTCCAGTGCCATATGACCAACACTCGCATGACAGATCCAGAGATCTTTGAGCAAAGATACCCAGTTATATTGCATAAGTTTGGAATAAGAGAGAATAGTGGTGGTGCTGGACAACATAAAGGTGGTGATGGCATTATCAGGGAGATAGAATTCAAGCGGCCAGTCATCGTCAGTATCCTTTCAGAAAGACGTGTGCATGCCCCAAGGGGGCTTATGGGTGGTGCAAATGGAGCTCGCGGTGCTAATTTCCTCATCACCAAAGATAAAAGGAAGGTATATGTTGGTGGTAAAAACACAATTGAGGTACAGGCTGGGGAAATACTTCAGATTCTTACCCCAGGAGGTGGTGGCTGGGGTTCAATATGAATAATCCCAACCAAAAACTTCTACCGCGAAACTCAACGATGCAGTTACAAACTCTCCATGCCACAGACACATCCACAGAGGAGAAAAACCACAACACCAAATAAGTGAAATGAGGAAACTTTCTATTGCTTTAGTTTTAAAGATGTGTGAGTTTCAGTAGTTTCATGACTTCATATCAGCTTTTTGGTCTATACATGTCTATGTTGTCATCTGCGGGGTTAAAGTGTGCCCTTTCTTGTTTGTCTTTCGGAAACAACCTCTCTAATAAAAACGCTTCCTTTTCTTGGACCTTGTGTGAACGCAGGATGTTTTCGAAAATGAATTAATAAGATGTGTTATATTATGCTAGTTCTTTCACTCAATAAGTTTAACTCTTTTATTCTCCCTCTTCCTGCATTTGACAAGTGACCAGTGATATAATCAAAATACCAATATTTTCTGTTAGTCTTCAGAATTGGGAAAAATGTTTGCAATATATTCGAATTTAGATCGAAATTATTGTTATGATTTTAAATTTTGAAAAGAATATTTTATTTTTGCACTATTTAATAGTGTATTTTAATGATATATGTGTCCACGTGGATATAAAAAAATTAAATAATTATAAAGTATTATGTCCACGTAGGCACATACATATCTTTAAAATACACTATTAAATAGTTTAGGGATAAAAAGTTTTCCATAAAGTTTAATATCGTAACAACAATTTCAACCAGAATTAAAGTATTTTTCATACCCTTTCCCTTCGAAATTCAAATGAATTTTCTGTTAATCTAATAGCTAATAAAAAGGATAAAATTACTTAATTGCACAAACATTCCTTTGAAATAATTAATAATATATCATTTCACAAATTAATAATTTCTAATCAAAGGCAAGGTCAACAACAAAACTGTCAAAACATACATCTTTTGATATTTTCTTCGTTTAAAAAAGATTGACCTAATTTGACTTGAAATGAAGTTTAAGAAAAGAAAAAAAGACTTTTTATTTTATGGTTCTAATTTAAAGTTATGTCAAATATATCAAAATACTCTCTTTAATCTTGTGGTCTTAAACATGCCACGTGGAAAGTTAAAGATAAATTATTGTAAAAAAAATTAGTCATTCCTTTTGAAACAGACTAAAAAGAAAATAAAATCATTCTTTTTTAAACGAAGGGAGTACTATATACATGAATATTTGATACTGAAATATAAATACATAACGAGAGAGACGAGCCAGAAAGACCGTATATTTATAAATACATATAAATTATATTCGAATACAGTATATGAATTCAGAGTAAAAAACAAAAAAAATTGAATTCGACAACAAAAATAAATTTAAAATTAAAAAAGACAATAATTTTTAAAATTCCACTTTTGCCCTTTCAAATGTTCACATGTATCTAAAATAGCACGAAAAGGAACACCAAAAGGGGTTGTTGGGAATTGGAGTGACAAAGGAAGAGAGAGTGACATTCCCGCGCAAGAAGAAGAAGGAGAGTGCCAATGGCTTCTCCTTCAACTTGTCAAACTCAAAGGGTTGACGAGAAGAAGGAACCCAAAAGCAGCAATTCATCGAAATCTTGTTTTCAGCCAACAGTGAGTGTATCTTTTCGTAGCAATCCCTAAAAATTGATTCTAGTTTATTATCACTGAATTTTGTGTTTTTTGACAAAAAAAACAGGTCAGTTTGAAAGATTGGTGGCTTATTAGGGCTGAAAGAGATTCTCAAGGAAGAACCCTTGCCGTTGCTGGGCGCACTTCTCGAGAGTAAACTTTTCTCTTTTTTTTTTTTTTTTAATTGCTTTCAAAGTTTTGTTGCAACTTTTAAGCTCCCATTTGGCCATAGATTTTGTAGTTGAAGCATTGAGAATTTTAGTTTTTCAAGTTGTGATTTTTTTCTTCTAGACTCCATTTGTAGGATTTTATTGGGTAATGTTGTTGTTTTTGTAAAGTTGTGATTTTGAATATTTGAAGTTGTGTTTGGATATACATTTTACTTGAAAAAATCTGATGTTTTTGGGTATTCAAAAAGATTTGAAGAATTTGATGAAATTTTGCGGTCACAGAGATATTTGAAGATAAATTTTCAAAATGTACTCTCGAAATCTACTGTCAAACGCTAGCTTATAGTTGTTTTTAGGTATTTGGGGTTCTGTGATTTCGGATTTACTATGTTGTCATGCAAGTTTTTTGGTCACCTTGGACCTAGGTATTGTTAAATAGGCAAATTGGCAATCATATTAAAGAAGTAAAAGGATGATGAGGCCAAGTAATTTATAGAAGCAGTACGTGGTTATATTTGGTTGGGAAAGCCGGAGTTTTTCAACTTAAGACCTCATTATAATTAAAGAAGCGAACAAAGACATAGCTTTTCTGTAGTTTTCTGTTATAGCTGACTCAGTAAGTGGCATTTTGCACTCAGATCCTTTTGTTTTAATCACTCTACTATATTCCTGTAGGGGTCAAGCTCTGCGAGGATTCACTTCTGCACCAATTCATAAGATATATGATGTTTTTAATCTTGAGACCATTGATGGGATATGTGTTGTTCTCAAAGGCTTCATAAATAGAAGTCGTTCAGAGGAAAATGGTTTTCCATCTGAGGTATGCATGCTGTTTGCCCATGAAATCTTTTTGTTGATTGCAAAATGAGAATTTAATATAATCCTCCTCTTTTTTGCTACAAAATAGATTATTTTGTTTCGTGTTATCCAATGAATCGTATTGTTTGATTAGACTACCATCACAAAGATGGACACTCTCTCTAATTGCAGTAAGGATCTGTGGTTTCTCTTGACTTTAAAATGAAAAGGAATAAAATAATAGCAGAAAGAACGTACTTGTTTAGGTTCTTATGCTAGTACTGCACTATGATAATAGAATATAGAAGTAATTACTGATAGGTTAGGAAGTATAGAACAAGATAGAGAGAAAGACAAGCAATTTCCTAGAGCAACTTCAGTAGACGTACTCCATCAAAAGCTAAGTCTTTTGAGTAGCTAATTCAGTATACGTACTCTACTGTTGTAGCATATTTACAAGGCTTCTCTATGCTAACTTCCTCTACTATACTACATTTTATTAAACTATGATTCATCAGAAGGCCTTTATTGATTGGTAGAAAATAAAAAATTGGAAGGGAGAAGGTGTGTCCTTCCGAAAATATTTTTTCCCGTAACTTGGCGTGTCTTCTGTTTTTTTTTTTTTTTTGAGTTGACAGAGAACACTTCCATCAGACTTGGTAGAAAAGTAGCAAAGCTTAAATAGGTAGTTCATTATAGTAGAATAATTTTTAGTTTGTTGTAAAGGTTAGACAACTATTTTAGGGTGTCAATGAGTTTGATTTATCAGGAATCAAATAGCATTATCTGGACAAAAAATTGTTTTCTGTACAGAAATTCCCAAAAATTGTGAATGATGGATGAATTATCATCATCATTCATAGATGTGTCTCAAATGATTCTAGGAGTCCCGATTATTTGTAGTTTATTAGCATTAAATACAGATGTATATCTTGTTTTTTTGGTATAACATGGCTATTGCAAATGATATTGGTGCTATAATTGTCTGTATGAGCTTATTACACAATACGTAATGTAGCCTCTTGTTGTAAATACGTCCCAGCATTTACTTATTGCTGAAATTGATATACTACCTTCAACAATAATAATAATAAATAGGTTCTAGGAGTCCCAACATAGACAATGTCTCAATATAAGAAAGTGATAGTAGTTTATTTTTCCTTATCATCTCTCCTGGAAAAAATCCGAAAAAAAAGTACTTCTAAGGACTTGGTGCAGTTTTTTACACTTGGGGATAGAATTCAGGGATTTCTTTGTGTGATGAAGTTTTAGCAATCATCATATGCTGACCAAAGGCATTCAGACAATTATGTTACCGTCACAAAGAAAAGAAAAAAGAGATTTTCGATAATTATAATTGGCGATTGGCGGTCCTTTGAATTCTTGTCAGTGGTTCTGTCTTTGCAGGTGATTGAACAGTTTCTTTTTGGTTTTCCTCCTCAATGGGAGACGTTCAATGAGAAATTCTTAGGAAGAGATTCTAAAGGTAAGGCTTCTGCAAGCGATGCCCTTGGTTTTGAAAAACCATCCGGGTGCTCAGAAAGTAAGTTCACTCTATGAACCTATTTGTACGTCTGAAAGTTTTTGTTGTGGTCTGCTTATACTTTCTCTGCAACCTGCAGAGGTTAAAGATCTAAAGAACTTAGATCAAAATGATTATGTAGAGACTACCGGTGAAATAATTCAGGATCATAATGGGAGAAAAGATTATGAAGTAGTAGCCAATTTGATGAGGGACAATCAGAATGATGGAGAAGTTGCAAGTGAAGTTATTGTACAAACTAAGACAAAAAGAGCAACCAGGTCATCGGACAAGCTTAATTTTACAAACACTTCTACAAGCATTGCGGAGGAGCAAACAGTACTTGATCATCATGGGATAAAAGACTATGAAGTAGAAGACAATTTGATGAGGGACAGTCAGAATGATGGTGAAGTTGCAAGTGAAGTTATTGTGAAAGAGAAGACAAAAAGAGCAACAAGGTCATCGGACAAGCTTAATTCTACAAACACTTCTACAAGCATTTCAAAGGAGCAAACAATACTGGATCATAATGGGATAAAAGTTTATGAAGTAGAAGACAATTTGATTAGGGACAGTCAGTATGATGGTGAAGTTGCAAGTGAAGTTATTTTGCAAAAGAAGGAAAAAAGAGCAACGAGGTCATCGGACAAGCTTAATTCTACAAAAACTTCTACAAGCATTGCAAAGGAGCAAAGAATACTGCATCATAATGTGATAAAAGACTATGAACTAGAAGACAATTTGATGAGGGACAATCAGAATGATGGAGAATTTGCAAATGAAGTTATTTTACAGAAGAAGACGAAAAGAGCAACGAGGTCATCGGACAAGCTTAATTTTACAAAAACTTCTACAAGCATTTCAAAGGAGCAAACAGTACTGCATCATAATGGGATAAAAGACTATGAAGTAGAAGACGATTTGATGAAGGACAGTCAGAATGATGGTGAAGTTGCAAGTGAAGTTATTGTGCAAAAGAAGAAAAAAAGAGAAACAAGGTCATCGGACAAGCTTAATTCTATACTCACTTCTACAGGCATTGCAAAGGAGCAAACAATACTGGATCATAATGGGATAAAAGCCTGTGAAGTAGAAGACAACTTGATGAGGGTCAATCAGAAAGATGGAGAAGTTGCAAGTGAAGTTATTGTGCAAAAGAAGACAAAAAGAGCAATGAGGTCATCAGACAAGCTTAATTCTACAAACACTTCTACAAGCATTGCAAAGGAGCAAACAATACAGGATCATAATGGGAGAAAAGACTATGAAGTAGAAGACAATTTGATGAGGGACAATCAGAATGATGGAGAACTTGCAAGTGAAGTTATTGTACAAAAGAAGACAAAAAGTGCAACGAGGTCTACGGACAAGCTTAATTCTACAAACACTTCTACAAGCATTGCGAAGGAGCAAACAATACTGGATCGTAATGGGAGAAAAGACTGTGAAGTAGAAGACAATTTGATGAGGGACAATCAGAATGATGGAGAAGTTGCAAGTGAAGTTATTGTACAAAAGAAGACAAAAACAGCAATGAGGTCACTGGACATGCTTAATTCTACAAACAGTTCTACAAGCATTGCAAAGGAGCAAACTGCAGATGTTAATCGAACAACTCACTTTAAAAGTTCAAGCACGGAAAATGCAAAAAGAAAATTGTCATATGTAAGTAGGCGCTTATAGAAAAGTTATCTTAATTTTACATTATGCATTCTTGTGACATGAAAGTGCACTTCCCGTGGTGTGTGGGCCAGCTTGTGCGCACCTTGACTAATTCCATGAGATACCTGAGTGTAGCATGCACGCTCTATGCTTTTGGCCAGCTTTCCCTCTAGTCAAAGATTAGCTCGTACCCTCTCTCTGTCTAGGGATTCCTATCCCACCAGCAACCATGGTTCTAGGTGTTTCTCAAACTAATATTTCTTTTTAAATTTGCAACAAGCTTTTTTAGTATGAAATTTCTAGGTAAGTTAATATGGAGCTGGTATGAAGTTTAAACACGAGAAGAAAGCTATTAAAAACAGTGATGACATCTGCTTGTGTGAACACAATCCAAGCAATTCCATCTTGTTTTCTGGGTGGGGGTGGGTGTCTTAGTCCCAAAAGAGATTGGATACTCCTATCTTTTCTTGGCTGTTCCTCATTTAGCTGTTTATTTCTATGTTTTATGGTCAAGTTTGTATTATTGTATCTCTTTTCTTGTTCCCTTGCTTTTATAATTGGTTAATCGAACTGAACAACTGATACCTGGGAACAGTGTGAACTTGATAGCTACTTCCAATGCTTAATGTGTCCTTTTATACTTCTTGATCATCATTGTTTGAAACAAATTCCACACCCTATTTTTGGTTATATGTTTGATTATTTTTAAGTTTTTTATTTTTCCTTTGTTTACTTAGGGAAGTCCTCAGCAAGGGAAAGAGGCAGTTCGACTTGTCTCTCCTGAACCTTTGAGTTTTAACAGATCTAGATCAGGTGCATTGGTCATCAGAGCTAACTATTTCTAGGGTTCTCAGAGAAAATAATTTTGCTTATGATTATGTATATATAATGTAAAAACTTTGCCTGCATTTGTATTTCTGTAGGAAGAGTGCTACTTCCTCCGATGGCATTTTGGCGCAATCAAAGAGCAGTTTATGATGCGGTTAGTCATCAGATTTTGCATATACCTTTATATAACTCGGCCATGAATCTTGGGCTATCATCTAATCTTATGCACTTTAAGGTGCTACAGATTCTTTTCATTACAGGCATCTCATGTCATATGCATCTTCCATTCTCAGCAACTTGATTCTATGCCTAATTTGAAGCAGATTTATCAACTTTTAGGCTTTGGAATATGTTAAGCTCCGGTGTATGGAGGAATACTTAGGGTTTTTATTTGTGTATCTCCTTTCAGGCGTATGCTCATTTGCTCTTATTAAGGAGATATGTATCTCAAAATCGGTCCATCTTCTTATAACTACCCTTATATATGTTTCAGGATCAGAGTGTTACAGAAGTTAAACAAGGCGACCCGAATCTGGATTATCTATCTAGAGGTGCTGCACGATCTCTTTATTTTCCTTATGAGATGATTCATATCAAGAATTTTGCTTGAGTGAGGAGTGAAGAAATTTTCGTCTAGCTCCCTAACCTATTATTTACTTTTGAAATAGATCTTTCCTTTGCTATTCTCACAGATGTACTTTTCATGCCTGTTGCTTATGTAATTTATTGGATGTTTATGGCTTTGGCAGTGTGTAGATCTGAACCATCAAAAAAGAGACGGAAACACAGATGAAAGTTAAAGCTCCTATCGTCTAGTGGAAATGTAAAGGTATGTTAAGTATTCATTTTTAACATCTTTGAATCAGGCGATCTTCACAAAACAATCTAAGATTGTTGTCAAAGGCGCTTTAAAAGCACACTTAGGCCCTGAAGTGAGGCAGAAAACATGTAGAGCGCTTCGCCTCACTTTATAGGCGCTTCAGTGTCGTCAAGGCTTTAAGACATACTTTTCTTTGCTAATGAGTGCAATCTTGAAGATGCGGCACTAAAAAATTGATATTTTACTTTATCATAATATATTTTCAATTTCTTGTCCATATCTTTATTATTCATGCTTGTGATTATTAATCTTGGATTACACATCTATTTATATTTTTTTCTCCATTTGCACCTTTAGTCAGTAAAAGTGAAGTTTCTTTTTAATCTGATCAAATAAAGGAAAGAATATATTCTTTTTCGTACTCTTTCACAACATAAATATTGTTAAGAACTCTCCGGTGAAAACAAAAAAGTTTATGACGCCATGGTTTATTTGCGCTTAAAGTCCGAAGGATTTTGGAGCTGTGTGCTTTTCGCTTTTGATAAAGTTGGAGTCTATGTTGATACTTTTTGGAAGGATTCAGAGTAACTTCGATATTTGTTAACCAGCAAGTTGATAAACTCTGTACATCTTTTATACATGTTCTCTGGTTATGTTTTTGGTTAAAGTGGATGTTTATCATTGCTAATAAAAGACAGAGCAACAAATAAAGCGAAAGAACTCATGAGGGTTGTATTTGGTTTCAAAGAACTGAACTTATTGTTAGTACTCCACAACTCTTGACAAGATTCCTTACTAGTCCTCTCTGTATGGTTCGTCGTGATGCATATAAGCAAAATTTGAAGAAAATCAGTTTCTGAACTTAAACTGAAAGGCGAAAAAAACTCTATTTTTATTTAGTTTCCGTTATTGCCTCTGTTTCACTGTTTGTTCAGTCGAGAGTATTTCAGAAACAATCTCTCTACTTTCTCAAAGGTAGAGGTAAGGTTTGTATACACTCTACCCTTCCAAGACCCCGCTTTGTTTGTGTACTTGTTTACTTTTATTTAGTTTCCCTTTCATTATCAAAGTTGCGGATTTTCTCGCTTAACTCTCTCTGTTAATGTTTTGTTCAGGAACTTGAAGGGGAGGCATAAGCAACAGTGGCACATTTGTACAAAAATGTGTAAAGGCTCTACAGTTTACTAATGCCATTTTTGGATGCATGTTTACTAGACAGATATATCTTTTTGTTTCTTAGAACAGCTTGCAAGCTATGATGTTTAACTCATTTATGCAGCTAGTTATGTTAATATATAGGTTCACTTGGACTGTATCTTGGTATATCTGAAAGCCAAAAACTTTTCAAAACACATCATGGTGTATTGTGTATCAGAAATAGTTTCTCCGTCTTCACAAAGTATGGGTAAAGTCACTCTCTCCGGACTTTTCAAACGCATCATGGTGTATGATGTCTGGTATATCAGAAATAGTTTCTCTGTCTTCACAAAGTAGGGGTAAGGTCACCCTCGATCTCTACTACAGTTGGTATGTTATTGTTATGTCATGGTCATATGTTGTCTTCCAGTGTGAATACCATTTTTTTTTACTTTTTTTTGTTCAAAAATCCATCGATCAATATGAATCTCGAGAGTAGATGGTTGATTGTTACCTCCTTGTCATGTAGGCTTTCCTATCGAGATTGTTATGGTCCATCAATACAAAAATATTCGATAGCCTATTCACCGAATAATTTTAAGTATCAACCAAGTTTAACCAAATGTAAATTTGATTATTTTATTTGATTTTTACCTTTCGTCAGTACAAATATTGAATAACTTTGCCAACAAAGTTTAAGCAAATTAAACCTTTAATATTTAAAGGTTTTGAATATTTCATCCATTTTTTTACCCTCCTAACAATAAAGATTTTGAAGCAAATGAGACCTTAATTCTTTATTTACTTGTTATCTTTCACCAATATGTGTATTAAATAACTCTAAAGAGTTATTATATCTATCATGATTTTCGATGATCACTATATTGAACTGAATATTAAAGAAAAATTAGATAATTTATATTCTGCATTTTAAAAAGAATATGAAATATTTCTTATAAGAATTATTATTTTTATTTTCTTTTAAAAAAATAATCGGTTCCCCACATCCTGGACTTTTTGTCTTTTGAGTACATTATATGTTTTTTCCAAGTGAAGAGAAATAAATAAAACTTTTTTTTGCTTATATTTGTCCATTTTTAGAAGAAATAATGTATAAATAAAGCAATTATTAATTGTTTTTTTTTCTTGATGATTTCATCTTCCAAGCATGTCCACTATAAAAAGAAAAAACAAAAAAATTGAGCAATTTACTATTTGAAAATGAAAGGACAATATAGAGAAATCATTACATTTATTTTCCACTTTGTAATTTTTTGTGGTTGATAAAAATTCTCAAAAAAAAAATTACTTTTCTCTATGTATGGATTTAGTTGATGAGGAGTTTATGATTCGATTTGAATTTATTTAACTTGTTAAGAAATTAAATGAATTAATTTTTTTAAAAAATATTGATTTTTTTCTTCAATTTGATTCAATTTTCAAATCTTTCATGAACTTTTTTGAGATATAAAAATATTAAAAAAGTCAAAACTATCCACAAAAATTTGCTACTACTTTTTTTTTTTTGTGTGTGTGGAAGAAAATAAAGAATTTATATTCAGTGCAGTCACATTCATCCACTATTTAATGTTCAACAAGTACAGATTATAAATTCATAAGTGATGCAATTTTCTACATTTTAAATCATTATAATGAAAGATGTACAATCAAATTTGGTCCTCAAATAAATAAATATTAATTGTTTTAATTTAATACAGAGTTTTATTATTAGTTGTTGGTTTTAAATGAGGAACTTCCACATATAATCACTCAAAAATAGCTTTATTATTCTCCATAGCTATAGTTGATAATTACAATTCGTAGTTATACCTTATAGAGAGGAGAGAGGAGAGAGGAGAGCGAGAGAGAGCAAAGACTGGGAGAGAGGTAAATTGTATATGTATATTGGTTAGATACTTATATATATATATATAGCGAGCGAGATTAGGTAGAGAGTGGGAGAGTATATATATATAGTTGCACATATGGCAAGCGATATCGTAGAGGGAGGAGAGAGGTGAGCGAGATGGAGAGAGAAGCGAGCGAGATTGGGCAGAGAGTGGGAGAGAGGTTAATTTTATATATATATATATATATATATATATATATATATATATATATATATATAATATATCGGTTAAATCATTATATATATGCATATATATTTATATATATGTCAAGCAAGATTGGGAGAGGGAGGAGAGAGGCGAGCGAGAAGGACATAGAGTGGGAGAGATATGAATTCTATATGTATATCGGTTAGATAATTATATATTATACACAAATATTTATATATTCTGACGAATTATATATAAACAAACGTAACTAATTATATAAACTCGAAGTCAGCCCACATAAATAACGTATAATATTACTCGCGAGTGATAATTATAACAAACTATAGCTATGATAAATAATTAAATAGTATAAATTTACTTAACCGTTTAAATTTTTCTTTTTAAATTTGACTTTTTGTTCTATCATTAATTTCTTACTTACGACCTTCCACTAACATAGTGGATCAACTATTTCATCATTTTTTCTGTTGTGTCAAGAAATAAATAAATAAACTTATTTTGTCTTCTATATGTTTGATACTATTTTAATTCATAATATTTTTAAATAATTTTAAATTTAATTTCAAAAAATTTAAAAATTTTATGCTCGAATTTACAATTAAAATTAAAATTATTTCATTCTCAAAATTCGAATAATGCCATATAAATTTGAAAGACAGTAGTAACCAATTTTTTACAACACGTGTAACAATTAAATACCACTAAATTTGTCAAATTACAGCACAATTCATAAAATTACTATTGTAATACAGTAAAATAAATAATTATTATCTCATTTTAATATTAATTTATTTAACTTAAAGAAGTGACATGACAATTGAAATTACATATGATTTTCCGAAAACACCTTACCTTTTTTTTTCTTTTTTTAAAGCCAATATTTAATGGATTTGAAAATAATGAAAATTTCAGAAAAAAATATTTTTTATATACTTATATAGCATTTCTATGTTAATTTAGCTTATGATGAATTTAAAGCTACAAATAAAAAATGTTTTACAATGATCCGATTATAAGTTAAATTAATAACTGGTCATTTAAATCCTTAAATTATAATTTATTAGATAAATTATAACTAATGTGACAATGATATACCACTAAATATATATTTCAGTATATTGCATCGTACAAAAACCCACCCAATGAAAATAATAATAAGATTCTTCTACTCTGGTCGAGGAACGATTTAAATTCTATAAATTTAATCTTTGAATTTTTAATATTGAACTTATTAGGTCGCTCATCTCTTAATCAGAGGTTTCAAATTAGAATCTTTAGCATGATTTTTTTTTTTTTGGTATGGAGCACTTGAGGCCGTATGCAGCGCGAATTCAAATTAGTAGGGCTCTAATACGGATATCAGACACTAAATTAAAAAAATATTGAACCTATTATATTTTTAAAATTATGAATTTAAATCTTGTTACAATTTTAGTAAAATTATTATATATAAATTTATACTTCACGTCGAAAATACTGAATCCATGAAACCGGGGTCTCTCTCTCCACTATAAATACCCCTTTCTATGGCTTAGTTTTTTTCAATATAACCAAAAACTTGAACTTAGGAAGATATACACATAACACATTGTGTATTATATAGTTCAAACTAAGGTTATTTTTGAAGAATTAATATAATTCTCATAATTAATCATGGGTTTTAATGTAACTAATTCCATAAAAATATCATCAGATGGAATATGGCAAGGAGAAAATACTTTACACTATGCTTTTCCATTATTAATTATTCAAACAACATTAGTTGTGTTCCTTAGTCGATTACTTGCTTTCCTTCTCAAGCCCCTCCACCAACCTAAAGTCGTCGCGGAGATCCTCGTAAGTTTTATACACTGTCAGTATATATTTATTTCGTTTTATTTTAAAGAAAATGTTATGTACTATGGTCTCACATCATTTTTTTTGTGTAATCAAACATTTTCGCAATCGTCCCTCATCATATGGTTGCGTAGCATGGATATATATGTGTGAAAAAACATTAAAATGCTTAACACGTCAAGTTTAAATTCTGAATCCACGTTTTTCATGTGGGATTTGTCTAATAGGAGAAAATATTTACGGCACGTAACTCATATTTTGAGCTTTTTTTACCCGGTTTACGGCTCATATTTGTGTATAAACACCTTTCGTACACTATTAAAATTTTTTTAAAAAAAAACAAATACACTCCTGAACTATCGTAAATGGTATGCAGATACCTCCGTCATACTTTTTGGACATTGGTGCTCCCTCGGTCCAAAAACTCGAGCATATATGTCCTTTACTCTGATGGAAGACTAAATAGGGACACGTGGAACAATCTTATCCATCGCTAAATGTCGGATCAGTGGATAAGATTCTAAAACGTGTATGTCTGTTAGTATAAAGGGTATATATGCTCTAGTTTTTGGACGGCAGGAGCACCAATGTCTCAAAAGTATGACGGAGGCGTACCATTTACAATAGTTCAGAGATATATTTGTCATTTTCCCGTACATTTTTATACAAGGTTTATACATGATATAAAATGCTTTAATTTCTTCATGTATAATGTTTGTATAATATTATATATTGATCTATGTGATATAATATTTTTTAATTATTTTATTTTTGTATTATTCAGGCAGGGATTATGCTTGGGCCATCAGCATTTGGAGGAACAAAACATTCACAAATTGGATATTTCCATCATGGAGTACTCCAATTCTTGAATGTGTATCAAACATTGGGTTATTATTTTTCTTATTTCTTGTTGGCCTTGAATTGGACTTAAACACCATACATAAAAGTGGAAAAAAAGCAATTGGAATAGCATTTGCTGGAATTTCATTGCCTTTTTTCTTTAGCATTGGAGTTGCTTTTGTTCTAAGAAAAATAATCAAAGGGATTGATAGTGTTGGATATGGAGAACTTTTCTTGTTCATTGGTGTTTCACTTTCAATCACTGCCTTTCCTGTTCTTGCTCGAATCCTCGCGGAATTAAGGTTTGTTCAATTATACGATCATCTCATATGAAAGCTTAAGTTGATAAAGTCAGCATACACTACAACAAAAATGACCATTAGCTGCATTTAATTCTTAATTACCGCTAAATATGTATTTTTAGCGGCAATTGTCACTCTTTGTATATGTCCCTAAAGCCTTTATCGATATTGGTTCTAATGATACTTAACTAATGTCGTTAAAGACTTTAGCACTCTTTATTAATATCAATATTTAATACCGCCAAAAGTTGTTTTTGTTATAGTAATACACACACGCTCTCTCTACATATAAAGGTGGTTTGGGCCTTAGGGGTTAACCTAGATCTATATATGTCCGAAAAAAGATGTCACATATATGTTGTGGTGGAGCCTAGAAAATTATACTGTGCAGATCGATCGATAGATTACTTTTTTATTTGTATAATACTATATTATTATTTTTCTATGTGGTTTGTTTTTTTATATTCTGACTTCTCTTAGTGAAAATTCTGGTTACATTGATCATATCATGTATGCTTGAAACTCCTACATGATTAATTAGGTTTGGAGGGCAAAATTGGAAACCCTAATTTCAAAAACTCGCGAAGGATATAGTTTTAATTTATTACTATATTTGAATTATCCTTTATTCATATGATATTAATATTGTTACATATGCTTACAAAAAAAAATCCTGCATACGTTACTGTGTGTCTGTGAGGTCATATTTGAATTATCTACGACCATCGTTCATGTCAGGACTTTTAATTATATTATGTCTCGACAGGTTACTGACTACACAAATTGGTGAAATGGCTATGGCAGCAGCTGCATTCAATGATGTTGCTGCATGGATTTTACTTGCTCTTGCTGTTGCTCTAGCAAGAGGAGGAGGAGGAGGAGTTCATCATAGTCCTTTAATTTCACTATGGGTTTTTCTAAGTGGAATTGGATTTGTGATTTTTATGTTCCTAATTATTAGGCCAATTATGATTTTGGTGGCAAAAAAATCATCAATTGGTAACAACAATATTGTTGAAGAAACTTACATATGTTTAACCCTAGTTGGAGTTATGTTATTTGGTTTTATGACTGATTTTATTGGTATACATGCAATATTTGGAGGTTTTATATTTGGATTAATTATTCCAAAAAATGGGGATTTTTCAGAAAAATTGATTTTGAGAATTGAAGATTTTGTGTCTGGATTATTATTACCACTTTATTTTGCATCAAGTGGTATTAAAACAAATATTTCACAAATTCATAGTTTTAGGGCTTGGGGACTTGTGGTTCTTGTTGTGTCCACAGCTTGTGTAGGCAAAGTTTTTGGGACTTTTATTGTGGGAATAATGTTGTGTTCAATGCCAATGAGGGAAGCTTTAGCACTTGGAGTTTTGATGAATACAAAAGGGTTGGTGGAGCTAATTGTTCTAAATATTGGCAAGGAAAAAAAGGTTAGTTTTTTTTAAATTTTTTTTTATGTGTTTCGATTTATACGATGTTGTTTGATCAGATATAGAATTAAAAAAGCAAAGAAACTTTTATCGCACATATAAAAAGAAACTGTTAAACTTATGTACGTTTTAGACATGTCACGAGTTTTTCTATAGCGATAAGATAAAGAGTAAATACCGTCAAGGGCAAAAAATTGTTGAGGTAGAAAATTGTCATTTAAAACGTAATATATATGTATATAATTGTTAAATTTTTCGCATAGATTGTTTATGAGTGATGATTTGATCTTTTATATGGTTTTGAGCAGTCTCGCTTCATGATCTAGTATTTTAGGGAGAGATATGAATCCAAGCTAGATTTAACTTTATTTTTCTTAATTATAGTATTGATCAGAACTATACACATTTTAATTCTCGATTTACCAATATTGGGCCTCATAATATAAACTTGAGAGAGTCGTTGGGAAGTCGGAATTCACCCTTACTCTTTTTATAAATTAATTTTTAAAGTTAAATTAGATTAAATCGTCGAAAAAAATGTTTTGTCAAGCTTTGTTACTTGTTAGTTGTGTCTCTGTATTTTTAAGTGACACATCAATTCTTTTAAATGGAATACCATTCATATTTCCTCCATAGTGAAGGGCCCTCATATGTTAACACGTGTCCCAATGTATGGGAGAAAAAAATAATTTTAATTTTTCATATTTGATCGATCGATTTTTATTCTCTATAAAAATGATTTATATGATGAAAATAATGAAAATAAATTTTACAAATGACATCCTCTTATCTCCATCGTTCGAAACAGACCCCATCCTAAATCTCACCTTATCCTTACTTAAATCTCATAATATTTTACGTAGATTATATGATTTTGAAATCATATTTTTATGGTTGCTTATCAAATTTAAAAATAGTAAACATAAAAAATATTTGGAAGTTAATTACTCATTTGACTTGGAATTAATTGATGTACACTTTTGATGTTTGACTATATATGAATCTTCAAAAATTAAAAAAATTATGTTATGGATGTATCATGTTATACTTTTAATGTATTTAACCGTTCAATTATATTTTTGACAATTATATATATATATTACAACTAAGTTTTTATTTTTATTTTTAGGTTTTGGACGATGAGACGTTTGCAATATTGGTAATCATGGCACTTTTTACAACCTTCATTACAACTCCTATAGTAATGGCTATTCATAAACCATCATCAACACAACATCCTCAAATCGAAAAACCACAAAAAAAGACAAAAAAACAAAACAATCTTCGAATCCTAGCGTGCTTACGTGGCCCGAGGGATGCACGTGCACTCATTAACCTCATCGAGTCACTAAGGTCTTACAAAAATAACAATAACTACGCCTCAATCACAAAACTCTACGTGATGAGACTCGTGGAATTCACCGACCGCCTTTCATCTATATCGATGGTCCAACGTGCCCGAAAGAACGGTTTTCCGTTCATCGGCCGAGTGCTTTTCCGAGATGACGCGACCGATCAAGTGGGTGCGGCGTTCGAGGCGTATAGCACGCTAGGAAAGGTCATGGTCCGACCCACAATGGCTATCTCGGGTTTATCGGATTTACATGAGGATATTATTCATGTTGCGGAGAAAAAACGAGTCGAATTAATTATTTTGCCATTTGATAAATATTGGCAAATGGAAGGGAACGAAGAAGTGGAGATTCATGCAGGTTAGATCATAAGAGTGTCAAATGAGTCGATTGAATTACATTTAATAAGCATGTTAAAAGATAGTCAAACTAACAAATGAGTTGAGTCAAATCAAACAATATAAGTTCTTTTCTTCTTTTTTTCTATTATTTATCTAAATTATATTTTCATGAGCTAAATATGACATCCCGTCATGTAGGGCACGGATGGAGGATGGCGAACGAGAGAGTGATGAGTCAAGCGCGGTGCTCGGTGGCGGTGGTGGTTGATCGTGGATTACAATTGGTTAATAATGGGATGAGAATTTGCATTGTGTTTTTTGGTGGAGCTGATTGTAGTAAAGCTTTGGAAATTGGTAGTAGAATGGTTGAACATCCTGCTATTAGGGTTACATTAGTAAGATTCATTCATCATGGAAGTACTAATTTTGATGAAGTTGAAAGGTAAAAATCAACTCTTCTATATATGCATTTGCCTATTAGTGTCGGATAACGTCAATATCTTGCCTATGACAAAGTCCACGAGAGGAACAGGTTGACCCTAGTCGTAGTCATGATTGAACATGACACTTGCTTAGTGACCTTATATAAAAAACATAGTTGTTTCCATGCTATCAACTATAGCTTTTTGGTATGACCTACCGATGGCAAGGTCCACGAGAGGGCTGAGTTGACCCTAGTCGTAGTCATGATTGAACATGCATGACACTTATTTGGTGAACCTAGTTAAGAATAAAGTTGTGTACATGATTTGTCATGATGGTAAAAACGTTTGATTCTAACAGTTGAATTTTGGATAAATTATTTATCGAAATTGTATTATGTGTTGTTTTTGTTCCAAACAGGACTTTGGATGATTCTACTATTGCAGAATTCAAGATGAAGTGGGGTAAACAAATTGTGTATGTTGAGAAAGAAGCAAATCATTTGGTGAATGAAGTGTTGGAAATTGGAAAAAGTGGAGAGTTTGAACTTATGATAATAGGGAATAATAAAAATAAGTTTCCACAAGGCATTATGGCAAAATTATTTGATGAGCAACAATTGAATAATTCAGAATTAGGGCCATTGGCTAATTTATTGGCTTCATCAGACAAAGGGATAAAAAGTTCTGTTCTAGTCATTCAACATCAACAACAAGCTAAGTTTGGGAACTCAAAAGTGGCTAGTAACTTCACTGATAAGGATATTGTGTGAATCATTTGATATAATATAAGGTATTATCGAATCAGTGTAAGTTGCTTTCTCGAGTCGAGAATCTGTCGAAAATAGCATTTCTATCTCACGAAGAAAAGGGATAAGGTATGTGTACATGCATGCTCCAAACCCCACTTGTAAGACTGTTTGATATGATGTTGTTGTGTTGGTGTTAGTTCTAGCAGTTGAACTTGAAGAATAGTAGTTAATTTTACATATCAATGTGTCTCATATCAATGTGTCTCATAAGTCTAATGTGATTATCTCATCTAAAAATTACATTATGATTCCGAGAAAACCTCTAACTCCACGAAAAATATGTAATATGTGCATAAAATCAAATCGCATAATTATGCAGAATTTGGTTGGCGATATTAGATAGTAATGACAAGTTTAACTTCAGTTATAGCATGAAGTAACAGAAGTTTAGTTGAATCATCACACAGAATGACATAGATGGCTACAAAAGCCTAAGCACATCAAACCCTGTAAACACACAATTCATGAGCCAGATGAAGATGTTAAGCTGCCAAAACCATTTATCCAACATCTTTCATATTTCCATATGCAAACACACAGAAATCAGACATAATTATCAAGAATCTCCAATATATAGGACAAACAGAAACAAAAAGGGTCTTTACAAAACCAAAATGTAACCTAAACGTTTTTTAGCCCCGAATAATGGTCTTCAACAAGAGTCTAATTCGGTTTGTGCTTTAGGCTCTTTGTTCTTTAACAGGAGGAGCGATTAACACAACCTGCTGCTGGCAATGGTACAAATATCAACTATATTCAGACACACAATTCCTTTTTTTTCCAATAAGACATGGAGAAAATTGAATCTCGAAGGAAAAAATAACTAAGGAAGTTATAACATTTACTGCCGTCAGAGGAAACCTCCATCGGTCCATTTGGAATCTGATTTTCCAGCATGAACAGCAGCATGTTTATTGTTGGATGCACTTTGGTAGTGATTGTCGAATCCATCATCCTGACCGTCATCCCATCCAGCCCAGTCATCGTTCTTGTTGTTGGGTGCTGCTGCCGCCTTTGGAGGATTTACTTTGCTTTTGTCTTCATTGTCCCAATCATCCCACGACCCAGAGCTGACAGAATTAACGTTCCTTCCAGAAGACTGGGCTCCTCCAGAAGCATTCCATCCTTTAGAATCCTGATTAAAGTCTTGATAATAGCCATTCTTTTCACTTTCACCTCGTTGCCAGCTATCATTCTTCCAGGCTGGACTTTCCTTGGTATATTCCTCTACCTTCTGTGAAGCCATGGCCAAGACTCCTTTCATGATACCCCAACTCTTTTGTCCAATCTCACTTGTTTTTGCCGTGACAACGTTGACCGTTTCATTAACCTTGGTATCATATCCACCTTCTTTTACCTGAAAGAATAGGATTGGCACACGCATCTCAATTATCATCTAACTAAACTGCTCCTTTTGCAAACAACATACCAGAAATAAAATGTAGACTATATGATTGATGAAAAATTGAGAAAAAAGAACAAACATAAATAAATAAAACTGAAGAGCAGACTTTTACAAGCACATAAACAACTTCAGAGAGAGAATTTCAGCTCAGATGAGAATAGCCAATTGATTTATTCAATGGCAATTCTCATGCCTATGGAATGAAGGGTAAACTTTATAGACTCCAACTTAGAGAATGGCCGTATACACCAAATAATATAATTCTAGCAGAATAGAAGTACACTCCGGTTCAGTTAAAACATGTGATAGTGAATGGTATTATATCCATCAAATAGCAACTGTTTTCTCCTATAGATATATACCGTAGGAACTACAGGGACCACATTGGTCTAAGTAATTCCATGCAAGTGTTCCCTTCTTTCACATATGCAAGTGTACCATTCTCCCAGACGATTTATGGAAAATAAACAGAACAAAAAAGGAACATTGCATATTTAAAGGGTTGAACTGATCCATACAGGTATCAGATGTTACATGTTTTTATAAGCACCACATAAGGTGTGTAACAATGGTATAGCAGAGAAATGCAGAAATATTGGTGAGACTGCAGATGCAAGGACACTGTTTATGATATAGCACCCAAGATAATCATTTATTTACTTCCCTAAATCTCTGTTCAGATGATATAGAAAACAGCACTAACCCAGTTTACATGAAATAGCAGAAGACTGCGTAAATCTCTGCGGGAGGTAGTTTGTCTTCAGCCCTAGAACTAATAAACAGAATGAAATATTTACATGGTCACTGTATAGAATTAAATATCTGATACCTCGCTCTGCAACCTTTAAAATTAAAGAAAATCCTAGTGGATATTCACTTACAACGACCTAACTAATTAAGAAATTATATGTTCACATATTTGAGCTTCACAAAGCTAATCGGCTCAAAGCCTGAATAAAGGTGGCTGATTGTACTGTGTACGGCCAACATAAAGACCATCTAACTATGGACTTGAATTGTGCAGATTGACCATTACAAGCTAACTACGGCCAACATAAAGATTGTCTAACTATGGCTTTATTGGCCATACAAATTTTGTTGGCTGGTGTTAGGTTTGAGTCCATGCAGATCGTCTAACTACATGGATATCCTGTTGTCCATTTTGGATAACTTATTAACTCCATTTTCTACTCTTCTCCTATCAACAGTTACATCAACCAGAGCTCTTTGCATAAAAATTTTGTTGGCTGGTGTTAGGGTTGAGTCCATGCAGATCGTCTACATGGATATCCTACTGTCCATTTTGGATAACTTATTTACTCCATTTTATACTCTTCTTCTATCAACTGTCACATCAACCAGAGATCTTTGCATAAGTCCCCATATTTCTCTAGTGCCCTTGGTATACTTCCCCACTTTCAAGACGTTACCTAATAAATATACTGGAGCTTCATTTGTTTGCACTTAATGAAAGTCTTAATCATAATTATTCAGATCTCAGTCATTAAGTTTGCTTTTATAAACGAATGAAATGATAGGGAAATGGAGGAAATGATCCTCTTTCTGCAGATGATAGATAGCTTCCAAAACAGCAATTAGTACCAAATAAGATAGTATGGGAAGAACACAAGGATGTCCTATTCTTAGTAAAGTCTAATTACGAAGTATTGTCACAAACTAGACGACAAGAACAAGTATGGCCACCGAAATTGATATAGAGAAAGTTAGAAACAGAGCACCTTATAAAGTAGAGCTGGCTAGTGGCAAGAGAGGTTTGCTTGACCCAAAAAAGGGAATCAAGACATATCTCGAGAACTAAAAACAGTACGTGTATGTAAAGTAGAACACAATTACATAACCATTAATTTTAAATCCAGAAGTTGAATCAAAATACCTTAGAAGTCAACTCCTTCGTCCCCACTTGAACCACACTTGCAGCTGACTGTGCTGCCGTTGCAGCTATCATAGATAACCTACCAAATCCCTACACATACCACATCACAATTCCATCAGCTATAAGTAAGTAGACATAAAACAACACAGCAGAACTGGTACACGCAGTTCACTCTTACATGCATAACCACAATATATCCTACGTCCCAACATATATGGCACTCTTTCCATATATCTAAAAATGTTTGGCACATTTTGTACAACTTTGGAATTCAAATTCATTAATTATTCACAGTTCTAACTTTGATCAGATGTCTCTTACTCGGACTACTTTTCAACTATCGCTAGTATAATATATAACTTTTGTTCAATCAAATCACAACATGTAAAATGTAAGGGAAGGTAAATAACCTGAGTAACAGCAGAAAAAACATCTCCTTGCTGATTCATGTTATTCCTAGGCATTGGGGCAGGATTTGATCCAAACCCAACATACTTCCCTCCTTGAGAAGGCGGAAGCCCATCAGGCCGGGACTCATTCTCAGCCATTTTCCTCGCAAAAAAGCTATCTTTATTCGCCGCTGACGCCTCATACTGCTCCTTTGAGATATCAGCAGTCGACCTCGACCTAGCTGGTGCACCACCACTACTACCGCCACTCCTAAAATCTCCCACCGTCTGATTCCTCCGAATATCCTTAGTATTACTACCACTAAACCCTCCATCATCATTATTATCCCAACTATCCCATCCACCATTCCTACTGCCACCACCGCTTGCGCCGCTGCTCAACGGTGGTCTACTACCATTATTACTAGCCGATCCCCTCAGAACTTCCTTAACAACCGGCGGGTCTCTCCAGGGTTTCCCCTCAGCTAGGGATTGGATCCTGTCACGATAAACAGTAGCAGCTTTTGTATTGTATTTGGTAACAATATCAGTTTCCTTCGGAATCCCATACTGTAAAACGAATTTGTTGAAACTCTCGTTACCACCAAGCTCCATTTTCCGGATCTGGATCTCAGACCATGAATCCATGGTAACAGATCGGACGAACGAGATATGTACCCCAAGTCCCCGATGCTTACCGGAGCATTCCAAGCACATAAAAACTCCATACGAAACTGAAGCCCATTGAGGATTCTTCTGAGAACAATCAACACAGATCTTGTTCCCCGGTTGAGCTTGAAGATCTCGTAGCCTCCGTGATGCCGCCATCTGACCCGGATCCGATTCGGAAGTGACTCGAAATCGGATCTGTAAAGTGATCGGAGAATCGAAAAATGAGATCAACAAAGAGGAGAAATGATCGGCCGGAGAAATTGGGGTTTAAAGAGAGAGAAAAATGGCCGACACCGTAAAAGAGATGAGTTGTATATCGGCTGGATTACAAGTAGACCTTTTTTTGTCTTTTTAGTTTACATACAAATAATTTTATTTTTTTCCCCACATGGTTAATTATTTCGGTGGTAACAGTGTTGGTTAGTCGAAAAATCTCATGTTCGGAAGATGAGTATGCAAAAATATGGATATAAAGATGTATGTGTGAGGTTATTAAGAGGGATCGGGGAGTAATTCGTTATTGAAATTTTGTTTGTCGTTTATTTCATGTCATGCTTCTTCTTTTACCTAATCGCTTCCTAGTATCAGTTAATGAAGATTTGTCATCAAGAGAGGTAAAAATGGGCCTCGTGAAAGCTAAGATGCGGAAAGTAAGATTGAGATAGTTTATATACATTTAAAGAGGAGATGTGGAAGCGTGAGAAGTTGGTTGTCAAGGGTTTGTGGAGGGATAACAGTTAGGTTTAAGAAGTATTGGGGTGGGTGATTAGGCAAGATATGACGCATTTTCAGTTCCCCGAGAATATCATCCTTGATAGGACGATAAGAAAATTGAAAAATTCGAATAATCGGTTTCTAGGTAATCAATCGAGTGTTTTGTTTCCTCATTTCTGAAGTATTAGTTGTAATTGTTTATTTTTATTTCTATTTATTATTTCCTAGCCTTGATCGATCATTACATTTCGAGATGATAAATTTTTGTTTTGAAAGTGAATTGTTTCACATATTAGACAAGAAGATAGAGAAAAATAACCAAATTATCACCGATAATAGTCGCTGGAAGAAAGAACAGCGACAGAATCAAGATTTTTATTTATTAAATTTAATATATGAAGTAGTAAACATAAAAAGAAATCAAAAGATTTAACATCTATTATATTTACATAAAGAAAATAGTTTTAACAATGTATAAGCATTATAATTTTCTATTAAATAAGTTACGATGAACCCCTAGGTCATTCTAAACTCTACCCTTACATATGAGCTACCGGTCATGGGCAAATTTAATGCCAAAATATAGACACGTGAATTCATAGTCTTTTCATAAAATGAAATATTTTATGTATATTTTTAACAATAAATATAATATTATTTGTTTCCTCATAGTACAAGAATGTTAAAATGTGCACTTAATTTAATATTGAATTATTACCTTAACCAGAGATCAATTTCCACCAAATACATTCTTATTTTACAAATTCTAGATTCACCTCCGTCACTAGTCCTCCCTTCGCTAAATATGCATAATTTATACCCATTATGTAATATTTATACACCTTATATACATTGGATGTATACATACAATGATGTATATAAAGTGTATAACCATGATAATTTTGTCACACACTCCTCCACTCATAGATACAACCCCCACCCTCTGCCGTTGAAATTCAATGATAATTACGAGGAGTCTGGAGTCTAAAGAGTGAAAAATATTAACAAAAAATTCAAAATGGTATATAAAATTTCTTTTTAATTAAAACGGCAAATCGCTCACGAAGTAGCGATTTTATCAAGCAGAAAAAACAAAATTACTGCTATAGCAGTGATTTGATTTCTTTTTAAAGGAGCGATTTTCAAAATATATTTTTTTATAATCTTTTTTAATATGAGGCAGCAACTTAAGTTTAATTTTTTTTATTATTAACTTTTGCTTCTTTTTTAAAAAAGAAAATTAAATCAATTTTTTTTATATCACCAATGGTTTTTAATTAATTTTTTTTAAAAAAAAATCAAATAAATCAAAAAAAATTAGCGATTTGATTTTAAAAAATAAATAAATAAATTTAATTAAAAATCGCTGCCTTGATAGGGATTTGATTTTAAAAAATAAAAATTTGATTTAAACTTTTTTTAAAAAAAAAAAAGAAGCAAAAGTTGATAAAAAAAAAAGTTTAAACTTAAGTCGCTGCTGAGGCAGCTGACATTAGAAAAATTATTTTAAAAAAAGATTTATTTTGAGTTAATTTTTTTTAAAAAAGAAATTAAATTAACAAAATCGCTGCGATAACAGCGATTTTGCTTTTTCCGGCGACCGACATCGCTACTTCGCCAGCAATTTTCATGTTTTTGGTTAATAACAAATTTCATATACCGTTTTGAAATTTTTGTTAACATTTTTCACTCTTTAGGCTCCGGACTCTAATTATGAGAGCCATCCCAACTAATTTTAATTTAAATCACCATAAAAAAGTTTTAACTTTCATAATGGTTACTTATGTACATAAGTTATTATTTGTTTAAGACAATCTAATATGCTTTTCAACGAATTTTATTTTATTCTCACCTATAAAGTCGTTATTATCGAACAAGAAATCACTAGTAAATACTTATGAAACAAGAGTAATTTTGTTAAAATGTTTCTCTAACAATTATTTTTCTCATTATGTAACACCTTTTAAATGTAAAGTTTTTTCAGAGCCAAAAAATTATGTAATACCTTCATTGCATTATAATGTATCCACTATTTGTTCTGTATATTTTGTTTGTGTATTCAGTTGCAATGTTTTAAATTTATTTATTACTAGGTGTGCATCATATGTTTATGCATATATTTAGTGTATATGATGAATATAAAAATTTAGTATATTTGTATATATTTGATCATATATTTTGTTTGTGTATTCAGTTGCATGTATTCAGATGGATATATTTGATCATATATTTGTTTATTCAGGTGTACATTCATAATATAATGTATACAAAAACAAAATTCATTTTATACATTTTCCTTGTGTATTTTTATTTGGTTATAATTATAATGATCAAACTTATTATGATACGTTCAATATATTTTTATGTACATTAGTATATATATATATATATATATATATATATATATATTTAAAAGCTAAAATAACTATTGATTAAAAAGATAGTAAAATTTGTGTGCGTTGAATTGAGAGATATGCGAACAAATGAAGGATATTTTTTAGGACAACTTTCACATATAGTAACCATAAAATTCATATTTGTATGCTATAGCAAAGTTTGTGTAATTGCGCTCCATAGCAAATATATATATGCATAATTCGCTATACATATACAGTTGAAGCGAATTGTATAAAACGAAATGTATAAAACGAGAAAGATAAAGAGACTTGGGCAGAGAATTGTATAAAACAAAGTGTATAAAATGAAGTATATAAAACGAATTGTATAATTATAAGTGTATAGGACGATTATATACAATTTGAATTTGTGTAAAATGAGAAAAAGAGAAAGGTAAAAGAACTTGGGCAGAAAATATACAATTGAATTGAATTGTATAAAACGAGAAAGAGAGAAATTAGATACAATTTGAATTTGTATAAAACAAGAAAGAGAGAAAGGCAAAAGAGACTTGGACAGGGGAGCACTTTTATTGTATAATTATAAGTGTATAAGACAAAAATATATATATTTGCATGTGTATATACAATTTTTTCTCGCTTTATACAATTCTATTGTATAAAGCGAGAGAGGCGAGCGACAGGAAGCAAGCGAGAGAGGGAGAATGAAGAGCGAGAACATGAGGGAGAGAGGAATTGACAAGCAGTTTGCTATTGAACACAAATAAATCAAACGGTAGCTACTATATTTATTTTATATTATTAGTTTGTCATTCTGTACAATTATCCCTATTTTTTAATACATGAACATTTTTCTTTTTTTTTCTGTTTTCATTTGAAATCCAAATGCAATATTTTATTAATATTACAAATTGAATGGTGTATAACATTATATATTGTTAAATAACATGTATCGAATTAACATGTCTTTTTATTTTGTTTAGGATGTGAATTTATACATAATTCATATATTAAAGTTGTATAAACAATGTATACAAGGGATGAATTGAAGGTGGAAAAAAGATATCTATATATATAGAAAGAAAGAGAGAAATTATATATCATGACATTTTTTTTAAGGAAAAATTGTCTAAATACATATCTTACTTTATCATCATCTCTAAAAATTTCTATAATTTTTAAAAAAATTAAAAAATTCTCTCTCGGATATATTCATGTCCCCTCTCAGATACATCATACATCTCTATTTTTTCTACATCTCTCTAATCTAATACATCCGTGAGCTATGTATCCACACGTTTCCCGATGTATCCGAGATCCCATTATTTTTAAGAACTTTTTCTAATTTTAAAAATAATAGAGAATATGACGTAATTAGCTCTTAATATTATGAGATTTTACGTAATTTTTCCTTTTTTTCTATTTTGTACAATTTATTGGTTCAAATTGTCATGAAGTGCCAAATTCATCTTCTTTCATTTTTCCTACAAAGATGAGCATGAAAGCCCAAAGCAATAAGCCCAGATCACACAAAGGATAGGACAAATCTACGGCCCAAGTTCATTTCATGTGGCATTTACATGACTTTTAATAACTTTCGTTAATAAGAAGAATACTTTTGACTCAATAGTTTAACGGAAATGATAATTTTGAGACGAAATATAACTTACGGGTAAATATAAGCTATTTCGGATAATTTAAAGATATTTTTGACACTTTTCCGTTATTTATTTGTTAAATCAATTTCAACTCTCGGTGTCTTATCAACAACTTTTAATCAACTAATTCAAATGAAATCGCACTAGTAATTTATATTTCAGTAAAAAAAAATGCTTAAAATGTTAAATATTAATGAAACTATATATAATATTGGACCAAGATGGATGAAAATAAAGTTACATGAATAATGATTATTCATTTGGTTCCAACTTAATTACTTGGATAAATTTTAGTGATATGTATTTTTACTTTTAACTTATAACTCTTAGAATTAAATTACTTAATTTAATATAAACATTAAATGTTAATGATATTTTTCAGTATTATCGTGATTGCGAAGGCTACATATATTTAGGGAGTTCCTCTGAATCCCTTCGACGAAAAATAATTATTAAAATTATTTTTTAGACATGCATTATAGATATCAGACCCTTTTCCATTAATTCGTGTATTTACTTTTTAAATTTTGACTGATTTCATCCGATCGTAACACATAAAAATAACTCAAATATAATGTTTGTTTTCTAGGACCACAACATCAATTAATAATTTTGTAATGTTCGAGAAAAACAGTTGAGCTAATTAATTATCGATATTCTTTTATAGGTCAAAATAAATAATTATTATTAAAATCTAAAATATACTTATTAATTAATTTTAATCAAAATGATAATTTTTTATACTTCACAAAAATAATTATTTACTAAATCTAAATTATATTTTGTATAGTTCAAAATAAATTTTAAAACGTAACTATACTTATTAATTATTTTTTTTGAAAATTATCTTCTTTTTAATAGAGTTTTATATCAGTATTTTTAAATCTCAAATGATGACAATTTTTAAGAAAGTTTGAGGAGAATAAAAAAGCTAATATTAATAAATTACATATTGATTAATGTTTTAGATATTTTTTAAAATTAATATGTCTTGTCTAATAATTTATTTATATTTAAGTACTAATTTTTTTTTTGATAATTATTTTCTTCATTTCCATTTTTTAAACTATATATGCAATATGTGGGGTCAAATAATAAAATGATCAACTGTACTTTTTTTAAAAATTATTTTTTGTTTTGCAGAATTACTAATGAAATTGGACTAGAAGTAGATATTCTTTAAGCCATTGGTATCGACTCATTTAAATCCTTTATTAATTCGCCCATCATATTATTTTATTGCGAGTGCGTAACGTCGATTCAAGATTTTAAAATTTTATAGAATTTATATTATAATTTTTAAATTAATATTTTTTATTTATTTTTATTTGCCTATAAATATTTTCTGTAGTACATAGAGTGGTACCAAGAAGATAAAAGGTAAGAAATTTTATCTTTATTTCAAAGATAAAGGGAATTACTTTCGATAAATTTTTAATTTAAAAATAAAAAAAGTAATAAATATACGAGATATAAGAGATAATAATAAATTAACATATAATGATATAATAAAAATTACAATAAAATAATACAATAATCGAGATATAAAAATCAATAAACGGTAGCAAAGATCGAAAGACAATAAATTACAAAATTAATATTGCTACACATGAACGAACGTCAAGACAACACATTATTTTTTACCCCTATCCTATCTAAGCATATGTTGGTAAACGATTTATCTTTCATATAACCTCATTAAAACTTGAAAATGTTTCGACTCTCCTCCATCCTTGTGTAGTCCCAAGAAACCCTAGAACTTTTCGGGAGACTTTGTCACACATCTTTTTTATATCGGCGAACACCTTTCATCAGCGTCGTCTTTAGTCCACTACATCAAAATTGATCTTTAGCAGCAACTAATTAATTAGTAATTGTCGCTAAATATATACTTTTAGCGGCAATTAACACTCTTTGTATATGTCCCTAAAAACTTTAGCGACATTAGATCTAATGACACTTAACTAATGCCTGTAAAGGTTTTAACACTATTTATTCATGTGTTTATTTATTGCCGCTAAAAATTGCTTTTGTTGTGGTGATCAAGGGGTGTCAAGTGATACCTCTTTATCGCAAAATTACATTTTACATATATATAAATTGACACACAATTATATGAATAGATTTAAATTGGTCACCTAATTAAAATTAGGAAAAAATAGGAGATAATAACAAATATTTAGAACGTTAATATATGGTTATAACATGACATGAACTTTTACTTTATTGGTGAGAATTTAATTCCATTTTGTAATCTCCACCACCGTCTCCTTTCCCCCACCCCTCATGTAATAATTTTTTTTAAAAAATAATAATATACTCAGTATAATTTCATAAAATGAAATCTTAAAATAAAGGCATAACGTGGATGGCACAGATAAATGAAAAGACTACTATAAAATAAATAGTCAAATTTGAAAAAAATATAATATATACAAATCTTACGTTTACTTCATAAGAACATAAAAATTATCTTCGATCGACCCTCGATTAAAAAGTAAAACGCGTATAACCTTAGATGGTGGTTCATAGATTACTAATTTTTGATTATAATTTCATGTGACTAATATTACAAAGCATGTGCATATTGATAGATTTGGAAATTAGAATTTAATACTGGCTAGCTTGTATTGTCAAAAGTTTATTTCAATGAACATGATATATATGATATTTTTTTTTATTTATTTATTTATTGAAAAGTGGTGTAATAATTTACACAACATTTATAGATGCTGCCCATTTTGCCAAATTTGTGTTACAATAATGCTAGTAGTACTTATAGATATAATAAATAAAATCAGTTCCTTTATCACCAACGCCCAATATTTATTACTCACTTTATGTGGGGTAAAAATAATTATAGTTATAAACAATTATTTTGATAATTGATTATGAAGTTTCAAATTTAAGGATATTTAATTAGCTTGTTTGACAAAGTCAATGGGATGTCAAAAGTAGGGATAAATGCTCAACTACCTCCTCAACCTATGCCTGAAATTTTAGAGACAACACTTATACTATACTAAGGTCCTATTACCCCCTGAACTTATTTTATTAATAATTTTTTACCCCTTTTCGACCTACGTGACACTATCTTGTGGGCCCAACGATGATTGACTTTTTTTTATAAACTAATGTCATGTAGGCTAAAAAGGGGTAGAAAATTACTTATAAAATAAGTTCAGGGGGTAATAGGACCTTAGTATAGTATAAGTGTGTCTCTGGGATTTCATACATAGGTTGAGGGGGTACTTGTGAATTTTCCCTCAAAAGTATTTGATTTAACTAGGTGTTTGGTTATAGAATTTGAAGTTTTCAAATTTGATTAAAATAAGTGTTTATTGATAAAATCTAAACAAAATTCGATTTCAATTTTAAATTATGATTTCATTATTGAAATTCTTACAAAAATCCTCGTATTGTTATTTTGTAGGTATGTGATGAAAAATACGATAATTATTTGAAGACGGAGGATTTTTTTTTTTTTTGCTTTGTAATAAAGTAAAACACAAAAATTAAAACGGAAAAAATACATATTAATAACTTGAACCCATAAGTTTATGTTTTTTCATTTATTGAATAGCCATAACTGTATATTTATTACATTTCAGAATGAAAATTACATTTAATTTGCCCATACATATATGTTTTATAATTTATAATGAGCACCATAAAGCTAGGGTGTCAATGGGGACATGTTTGTTGACAGTGACGGAGTCAGAAATATTATTAGTGATGTTCGAAAATAATGGTGTGTAACTGTTAAAATAAAATAAAAAATATTATGTTATTTGAGATTCAAACTCTAAACTTCTTCATTCGAATATTTTAATGTAGAATTCGATATATATTATATATATATATATATATATATATATATATATATATATATATATATATATATATAATATAATATTCTGACGAAGGATGTCCAGTTGGACACTCTAGGATGAATATAGCTATGCCTAGATGTTTGCTATTAATATGGACCATTTTATAATTAATAAAAAGGATAATGCACAAGTAACCTCTCAACCTATATTCGAAACCTCGAAAACACTGCTAAGGTCCTATTACCTTCCTGAATTTATTTTTTATTAATAATTTTCTACCCTTTTTTGGCCTACGTGACATTATCTTGTGGGCTCAACGTTGGTTGACTTTTTTGTTCAAGCTAATGCCACATAAATAAAAAAAGGATAGAAAATTACTTCTAAAATAAGTTTAGGGGTAATAGGACCTTAATATAGTATAAATGTGTCTCTGAAATTTCAGACATAGATTGAGGGGGTACTTGTGCATTTTCCCTTAATAAAAGTAAAATAATATATATATCATAATTTTTTACGAAAGATATTAATTAATGTTTTACACTATAGATCGTAATTAAGTGTTTGTCTTTATAATAATTCATTATTTTTATTTTTACTTTCTAGTTTAATTTGTAACTTTTATTTTGATAAAATTAAGAAAAGAATTTGTCTTTGAGTTCTTTAATTAATCATTATCATTTAATTCAAACATTGTCAAGATATGTATTACAAAAAAACCCTACATTTTCACCCCTATAAACTATATTCCTAAAAAATCATATTAAATTATAATTATTATAAATAAAATTATAATCTTATTTATATGAACCCAAAAGCCAAGAAAACAGTTGAGAGGTTGGTGAAAATAATTAGAGGCAGTCACCGACTTACACATTAAATTTGAACGTCTCTTCTACATCCCAATTCACTACCATCAACTACTTTTTTTTTTAAAAAATAATAATATTTTTTTAAAAAAATTTAAGAATAAAAAACACTTGTTTTGGTTTTCCCTCCGATCTTCGGAGTGTGCCTTGATTAAATCTGGATCGTGCATAGTGGCGGAATTAAGATTTTCAATAAAGGAGTTTAAAATTTGAGGAAATAGACACACGAAGTACCCGAAAAGGTTCAACATCTACTGTATATACCTAATAAAAATTATATTAACCATATATAAATAATAGGGAATAGGGTCTGGAAAATATATAATTTTACTGTTACGATACTAAATTTTATGGAGGACCTTTTATCCCCTTGAACTATTTAATATTGTATTTTAAAGATATATATGTGTCTATGTGGTCACATTACTATTTATAATTATGCAATATTTTTTATGTTCACATGGACACATATATATCTTTAAAATACACTATTCAATAGTGCAGGAATGAAAGGTCTTTTTTCAAAGTTTGGTATCGTAGCAACAATTTCGATCAAAATTCGAATATATCTCATACTTTTTTCCCTAAATAATATAATTTTGTTATAAGGTGTCTCCGCCACCGATCACGCATTGTAGGGCCTTTTCGCTGGATGACGCTTCTAACATGATTGTCTCCGTACCTAAGAGTCGAACTTAAAATCTCTAGCTAAGGATAAAATATTTCAATTACTACTGCACCACGATTCATGTTGATATTAGAATAACACTTTATATGAAGTGTCTGAGAGAGAGAGACGGAGACAACACCTCCTATATTCACACCACCAACTATTTATCTATATATGTTCCCATCCCAGCCCCCCCCCCCCCCCCCCCCCCACCCCAAAAAAAAAGACTCATTACATCTCTAAATATATATTTTGAACAAAATTTGCTTTTGCTTGTCTCTCTTCTACTCTTTTTTTCCTTGTTTAAATATTATTTGTGTGTGTGTGTTAAATTTTTATTTTTGAAGCATGTTGAGGTTAATAACAGGAAAACCAGGTCCAAGTGGTTTTGGATCAGCTTCTACTGCTGAGCAAGTTACTCATGGCATTGATGGTTCTAATCTCACAGCCATAGTCACAGGTTTTTACCTATATACTATCGTTTTTAAGTTATATACACTGATAAAAAAAGATACAGTTCGATGCATGAAGTATTTCGTACTTATATTAGGTTTATTAGTAAAGGGAATGGTTGGATAATTCCTAAGGGTGTGATTTATGTATCAAATTAGGTTTTTAGTTAACTTAAAGGGAGGAAGATTGTTCGAGGTTTATATACTGATAAAAAACGATACAGTTCGGTATAAGAAGTATTTCGTACTTATATTAGGTTTATTAGTAAAGAGAAGGATTGGATAATTCGTAACGGTGTGATTTTACGTGTCAAATTAGTTTTTTACTTAACTTAAAGGGATGAAGATTGTTCGAGATTTATACACTGTTAAAAAATGATACAGTTCGGTGTAAGAAGTATTTCGTACTTATATTAGGTTTATTAGTAAAGGAAAGGGTTGGATAATTCGTAACGGTGTGATTTATGTGTCAAATTAGGTTCTTGCCTTAACTTAAAGTAAGGAGGATTGTTCGAGGTTTATAAGTAGGTCATCTGTATTTATGTGTGATTCTTTTTGTTAATCGATCGCCTCGTCATGCTCATACAGTTTTTTGGACTAGAGCATACACATTCATGGACTGGGATATTTTCATTCCCTCGTATTTGGTTGATTTGATTTTGATTCTGACTTAATGTGTTGATCAAGCTTTTAGAAGGTTAAACGCGTTTATTTTTCTCAAAAAGTATTAATTTTTTTTTAAAAGAATTAGTTTCCTCTCCAAACACTTTTAAAAAGCTTGGCTAGACTCTAATAAGTAATGATTGCTCAAAAATATTTTTAAAATTTATTTGTTAAACACAAACTACTTCAAAAATAAATAAATAGGATTCTTTTCGAACTAAGCTGATTTTAAAAGTTTAGTCAAACAGACTAAGATAAAGAGAAAAATATATTAAGTAATGATTGATCCTCGAGGTAAAATAACTCAAGTTTTCACTTTTCAACTATGCAGTATTTAATCTTCTTGTAGAATGAGTGTTAACAGATGTCATTGTATCAATTTTTTAAAAATACACAAACAAAATTTCTAACTTTACAAAAAAAATTATGAAATTTAAATTTTTCGTATTTTGAATTCTCTTAGAAAAAATAGTTACCCCGCAATGTAGGTTACTGTATTTATTAGATAATATCAAATAATGTATTTGAACTCATAATGATATTGACGTATGCATGTTAATTTAGTACTAATAAATAAGGCCGTGTTTGGATGCAAATTCTATTAAAGCTACACTCTTTAATTAGTTCACCTACAGCCAACTTATTTATATTAGACTTTTCTTATTTTTTTGTTTTATTATTTTCAATTTTCCTTGCAATTAAATAAAAAATTGGAGACTTTAATTTGAGGGGCCAAACAAACTTCCCTATGTGTTGGAACTCAGCAGTCTTAAAATTTGTCTAGACAGAGATTCTCAAAGTACTTTGTGATGTTTTTAATTTAATAGTTTTTTTTTTTATTTTTTGTCCTCTAATATACTTTTACAGTTTCGTATTGACATATATTTTTAGAAATAATAAATAATTGAGGTATATTATTATATTATTTTTTGAATAAATATATTAGATATTAAATAGTACTTCCTCTGTTCGAAATTATTTGTCACGATTTTATTTTTAGAGTTAAATTATAAAAATTTTGACTAACATTTTAAGATGTAATTTTTCATCATATTAATATGCAAAAAATTGCAATTTATAGTACTTTTCATATAGTTTTAGAATATTTAATTTTTTTGTTTAAAATATCAAATTAATGTTATATAATTTAACTTTGAAAATTAGTCAAATTGACTTTAAAAAAGCGTAAAATGACAAATAATTTCGAACAGAGGGAGTATATCTAATAGCAAGCATAAAATAGATAAAAAATGGTTTTAGCTGGAATTTTAGATTTTTCTTTTGGTAATAAAAAAATTGGGAAAATAATATATGTATTTGATTTAATTTTTGAATTCTTTTTATTTATTAATGAATAGATCTAGTAGTATCGAAATTAAAAATTTTGTTAAGAATATTAAAGATTTAATATATCCATATGAAAACATTATTTGACTTTTTGTCCTCTACTATATTTTTCTTTTAACAGTAATATTTATTGCTATAAATATATTTACAAACTATTGAGTAAATATTATTACATTCAGAATCGCTAAAACTTTTAACGAATCAACTCTCACAAAAAATTACATTTTCTGTTGTATGAGGAATATGAACATAGAATCTAAGAAAAGAAAGATTTACACTTTCAGCAGAAAATGAATAATTACATCAAGAAATACAATCTCAGAAGGTAATTAAACACCATAGTTTTTATCAACAAACATTATGTTATGTGTTCTTTTTACCTTTTAATCGAGACTGAATTTCACTGGATATGATGTTGTTGACTTGTTATACTCATGACGATCTTCTTTATAATCTCATCCACATTGTCCAAACATTATGTTATGTGTTATTTTTACCTTTTAATCTAGACTGAATTTCACTGGATATGTTGTTGTTGACTTGTTGTACTCATGACAAACTTCTTTATAATCTCATCCACATTGTCCAAACATTATGTTATGTGTTCTTTTTACCTTTTAATTGAGACTGAACCTCACAGGATATGTTGTTGTTGACTTGTTGTACTCATGCCGATCTTCTTTATAATCTCATCCACATTGTCCAAACATTATGTTATGTGTTACTTTTACATTTTACTCGAGATTGAACTTCAGTGGATATGTTGTTGTTGACTTGTTGCACTCATGACGAACTTCTTTATAATCTCATCCACATTGTCCACGAAAGACGTTGTTCCATCCAAATTCTTCTATCATACTTTGAGATTCGTTTAAACAGGAGGCGCGAGTGGCATTGGTTTGGAAACATCAAGAGTTTTAGCAATGAGGAATGTTCATGTTATTATTGCAGCACGTAATATGGAGGTCGCGAATGAGGCTAAACAATCCATTCTCAAGAACAACAAAAATGCTCGTATCGATGTTGAGAAGCTTGACTTGAGCTCAATTAGATCTGTCAAGTCATTTGCTGATAATTTCAAAGCACTTGATCTTCCTCTCAACATCTTAATGTAATTTGCTACATCTCTTTGTTCGCGTTATAATTGAGTTCTTAGTTTTGAAAAAAAACAGAACATATTTGTCTAATGAGACTTTTGCAAATTAAAAAAAAAAAACAGAAACAATGCAGGTATTATGTTCTGTCCATTTCAACTCTCAGAAGACGGCGTTGAGATGCAATTCGCGACAAATCATCTAGGTATATACATACTCTGTCTAAACTCTGTTACTTTATAGATAGAAGTGTATGTACGTAGAGTTGAACATAGTAAAATAGTAATGTCTCGAAAAGCTTATCACACTCCTTCAAAACAATAGGGTTGTTATGCTCATTATTCATTAGAGGTTGAATCGATCATCATCAGAAGAATATGGAAAAACTCAAAATTCTATCGAAGAGAAGCAAATGAAAGACTTTCATAAACGTTATCGTAGTTCTCAAACCTCTAAAAAAAACTCAACTTTTTAATGGATTTTTCAGGTCATTTCTACTTGACTAATGTTCTACTAGACAAAATGAAGGAAACATCAAAATCTAGTGGTGTTGAGGGTAGAATTGTGAACTTATCATCAGTAGCTCACATTTGCCCTTACAAAGGAGGAATAAGATTTCAAAAGATCAACAAAAAAAACAGGTATGTAACCGTCCTACGTTGCTCAGACTCTACAAAAATGTTGTCGTTCCAGTATCAAAATCCACCAAAAAAAAGACTACTTTTAAGAGGATCTGATACACACCTGCACGATTTTTGAAGAGTCAGAGCAACACAGATACTAACCTATTAATAATATATTCACTTACTATCTATTTTTTTTTTGAACTAGTTATCAAAACAAACTAGCATATGCTCAATCCAAATTGGCAAACATATTACATGCCAATGAACTTTCGCGTCGTTTACAGGTAATTAACTAAACTCGATGTTTATCAGACTCTCTGTGAACTGTCTCATCCAAAAGTTTAAACTGTTAATTATTTCATATCATCAAATACAGGAAGAGGGAGCAAATATAACTGTCAATTCAGTGCATCCAGGACTAATTATGACTCCCCTCATGAGGCATTCTGCTCTTTTGATGAGTATGTATTAAACATTCACAATATTTATTTTTTTGGATTACCATTTGAATCACGCTCTGTAGGGCCCATTAAGGGGAGGCACTCCCAACGTGATATATTACGATCTTTTTCTTAATCACTTGGATTTTGTTTGACAGGAATTTTTAGGGCTTTCACTTGTATCCTATGGAAGAATGTCCCACAGGTAAAAAATGAATTTCCTTCCTTGCAAACATTTTAACCTTTTCGTGAACTGTGACAGTCAGTGGTTGAGTCAGGATTTTCACTAATCGTATTCAAAACATTAAAAAAAAAGAGTAATACGTGAAGGTGTTAAGAGATTCAATATCTAATATATGTGAATTCATGACATTATATACAATATAATTTTCCGTTTCGAATTTTTCAGGGGGCAGCTACAACATGTTATGTTGCACTTCATCCAAGTTTAAAAGGGGTGACTGGAAAGTACTACTATGACTGCAATGAGTACAAGCCAAGCAAGCTAGCGCGAAACGAAGCTTTAGCAAAAAACCTTTGGGATTTTAGCAACAATTTGGTGAACGCATCTCTAAAAACTTGATAGATAACAAAATGCAGTTGTTGAGAAGAAAATATTACTACTATTTCATTCACATTTTGATGAAATTTGTTAGGTTTTTGTTTGAGTATTAAGCTTTGTTAGTCATGCTTCAAATTTGAGGGATTGTCTATCTATTAATTATTCTCTTTCTCAATTAATATAATATACTTTTCTTTTTAGTTCGTTTAAAAAGAATTAAATGCTCCTCCATGACATTTTATATGATAATATATGTAATTAAATGCTCCTCCATGACATTTTATATGATAATATATGTGAAATACACTCGAACTGATTTATGTATGTCACGTAGCACACATGTGTGCTCAACTTTAAATAAGCTTAAATATTTAAAGGGTGTATATATCAACTGAGGGACAAGATAAAATGTATGTATAAATAAGCTAGTGACCGAGAAAATTTTTTCACAGAATGTCTCGTCTTGTGTGTTCTATTCTAGTAGTAGTATTTTGATATGCACACGCCAGGAACACCATAGTAATAAAGACATCTACATGGACAATTAGACTTAAAATGGAATAAATTATGTTAAACTGTGACTAACAATGACACTAATTTTTGAGGGGTCAGCTACAACATGTTATGTTGCATTTAATCCAAGTTTTAAAGGGGTGACTGGAAAGTACTACTCTGACTGCAATGAGCACAAGCCAAACAAGCTAGCGCGAGACGAAGCTTTAGCAAAAAACCCTTTGGGATTTCAGCAACAACTTGATTAATGCATCTCTAAAGACTTGAGAACGAAACTACTAAAACAGAAGAACTCTTAAAAGGTGTTTAACAAACTTCTGGAGTCATAGGACCCAACTGGCACTTATCTCCGTTGCGTTTGCAAGGCGTGCCAAGCTCAGTGCCCATACTTGTACTAAAAGAAACAGCCCATACGACTAATCACTTGAGTTTTCCAAAATATATTCATAGTATTGGTAATATTAAGTCAGCAACAATTCAGCAGAGAAAGACAATCAGAAACGATGGATAACATTCCTAATAAGTCTGCAGCAACAAGCAAAGAGGCACTTCCGCTATCAAGTTCCTCCGACTTGTCTCTTCCATGAATCCTCAACAATCAATTCATCAACTCCCCAATCTTCATAACTAATAAAACACAAGATGAAATTCATTTTTAAGCGAGAAACGACAAGAATAGGATGAGGGAAGGAAAGAGGAAGATATAGTAACAGATGCTTAAAGACGAAGATTGTCTTGCCTTCCATCAGGCAAGTAACGGCGAATTGTGAATGGTATCTTCCTCTCTCGGAGCTCTTTCATTGCAATCTTTTAGCACAAATGAATTTCGACAAAAAAGACATCAGTCAATCTACAAACTTCACCAAATAGACATGTTGCACAATCTGCATTTTAAAAAAAGGCTTACCTCAAGTGGGTCAGTTTCTCCTTCCAGCTCAACCATCACAGGTGCATTCATGCTGCTCGAGGAAAAAACAACTCACCAGGTCAGAGAACATATCTATTGCATCTCTTACGAGTTATCAAATTATACAGTAAGGCCTTGGCAAAAGTAGAATTGAGGAAAAAGCAAAATGACCTGATCTGGAGTGCACGAGTGCCCAGGATTCTCGCACGTTCATATTTTGTCATAAACTTTGATGTTTTACGAGGTCGTTCCACAGGCTCTTGCTGCTCTGTTTTTTCCTCACCTTCACCCATCAGGGGATCTGGTATGTCGTCATTGTTGCCATTTTCTTCTTCAATCTCTGCTCCTTCCTGTCAGTTAAGCACAATAATGAAAAATACTTCATCATATACTTATCCTGCATAAACATACTAATAATGAGGATTACAAATAAGAGAAATCATCTTACATCAGGTTCAGGATCCATTGGCTCGTCCACGTATCTGCACAAATGTAACAGATAAGATGCCTAATAGGTACAATATCCAATGACATTTACCAAAATCAAATGTAAATTATATTCATAAACACCAAGTGAAAAAACCACAAAAAGATAAACCAAGTCACAAACGAGTTTAACCACAAAAATAGCTACTAGGAAAGGCCAATACCCTACCCAATGCATATAGTGATCTAGGGAAAGCTTGAAACCAAAAAAGTAAAAAGCTGCTGAGTTTATACAAGCATACACTGAGAAGGTTTGCTGCAATTTTGAAATATTCAGATGTTTAAATATATTTGAACACTCTGTCGTATTAGTAATACAAAGCATTTCTTGAGCAAAAAAAGGACACTAGTAACATCAGTGCTAAATGACCTTCAAGCTCATCCTCTCCAATTTTTGCTTTTTTCAGGTAGCTTTTCTTTACACCTATTTAGCGAGTGGGGCATTGGTCATAGACGAAATTCGTAGAAGGGATAAAACAAGAATAAAGAAGAGAAAGAAAAAGATGGAAGGTTCTTCATGTGAAATACCTCCAATATGCAGCTAGTTAAATAACTAACTAGCTAAGGTTCACAATAATCTCTATATCAATGCAAGTGATCTACTAAAAGCAGCAATCCACACAAGTCAACTCGACAGCAAAGCCGTTATTGAGCAACCTCAGTCTACCCAATGCTTAAAGGGTATTTCTCCACCATATTCTACAAGGTCATGCTAAGAATACTTTTCCAACTATACATAGATCATTGTCGTTAGATAGTTTGAATCACATCATTTAAAATCTTAAAATGGTGGAGAAGTTTCAACTTGTTTATTCTGGATATGGAATATGCTCCTCACATGTGGGTCTAACTTCTTTTCTTTTGCACCATGCAAACGGAAGTACAAAAACTACACCTCAATCCCAAACAAGTTGAGGTCGGCTACATGAATCATCACTGACCATTTTTCCAGTTTAAGCTTAACTCACGTCAACACAATTTTATTAGTTTGTGACGATAAAACCCAAACTAGAACTTCTTCCACCCTGTTACCATTTTGAGTTGTCTGAACTGCCTTGTTTCTCTAAAAGCTTAAACTTTCATAAAAGGGACACCTTTACTTGTTTACTTTAGGTCCTCACCACTTCAAACAGAAAAATCAACAATCATAGACTAAGAATAAGCCCGAAAGTTCTCCCATGCTTAAAGGAAACATCAAAATCTACCGAAGAGCCAAAACAATCATTCATCAAAAACAACTATTTAGACAGATACAGTAGGAAAAACTCCAAAAAAAAAAAACCCCTAAAAGGCTAAAACACAAATTAGCAAAACCCTAAGCCTAGACCACAAGCTAAACAACGAATCAGTAAAATCAAACAAACCCAAAAATAAGTTTTTCCATAAACCCCTAACCCTAAAACCCTAAATAAGTTCATACTCAATAGGCAAATCAATTGATATTACACATAATAAAACCAAACAAACATCAAATTTCAACAAGATTAAAGCAGTTAAGGACGGCGGCACTAACCCTCCGTCCATATCATAGTCATCGTCCGCCATTGTTGCGTCGGCGTCAAAGCTTTCTTTTCAATTTGTGTAATACGGAGAGAACGCAGCTTTGAAACCAAATAGAACTGAAAATATTTTGCCCTTTCTGCGCCTTTAATATCATATGTTATATTGTGGGGTTATTTTTATTATTTTACACATACACTATTATATAATTGGGAAAATTGTATATAATAATAAATTATTAATTTAAATTAAATATTATAAATATATAATTTTGATTTAATTGTATATTATAGCAAACGAATAAAAATCCGGTCAAGTATATTTTAAGTCAAGTAATGTTCAATGATCTTATAGATTCATGTCATGTGTATTATATAATAATTTATGGTTGAGATCCATTTAAATTATACACTCATTAATTATAATAATAAAAACAAAAAATTATTAACTTTTTTATTTTTTAAAACTATCAAATAAAGCAATTATGTGTACCCAAACCAATATTTTCAAGAAAAAAAAAGTCAAGATTGATGGAAATATACAAACATTCTGACATTTTACCCGAAAAACTTGATCATGAGTAATTTCGCATATGTTTTCTCCAAATTCTGAAGTAATCTCCAAGAATAGATCAAATTTTAAAAACATAATTGAGTTCTAAATAATAATTTAACTAAAGAACATGATAATACATTTTTTTAAAAAAAATACTTAACTAGAGGTTTTCAAATAATTATAAAAATATATTTATTTAGATTTTTTAAAAATGTCGGATTCTTTAAAATTAGTATAATATGAAAAATCCAATACAAGTACGAGGTTTGACAGATAGAAAAGTTGGGAAGTCCACATATTTCCGTCAGTCTTATTTTTTTTCTTGAAAATATTAATTAGGGTACACATAATTGTTTTATTTGATAGTATTAAAAAATAAAAATAATTGTCACTTTTGTTATTTTTATTATTGAAATGAATATATAATTTAAATGAATCTCAACCATAAATTATTATACAATACACATGATATGAATCAAAGGCCATTGAACATTACTTGACCTAATTATACTTGACCGAATCTTTATCCATAGCATACTATAGCTATTTTCATACTATAGCTATTTTCGCCACTCTCCTTAGTGGAATCTTGTTCGCCACTCTCGTTTGGTGGCAGTCTCACTCGTCTTTCTCGTTTTTTTATATAAACACAAATGTATAAATGACTTTGTGTTTGTATAAAGCGAGAGAAAATTGTATAAATACATATATTTTCATTCCCCTTTCTCCCCTCTGCCATATCTCACCTGCCACTCTCCCTAATCTCGCTCGCTACCCTCGCCTCTCTCGCTTATACAAACAGAAACAAAATGTATAAATTGTGTTTCTGTTTGTATAAAGCGAGAAAAAACTATATATACACATGCAGATACATATATTTTCTTCCTATATGCTTATAATTATACAATAAAAATACTCCCCTGTCTAGTTTCTTTTGCCTTTATCTCTTTCTCGTTTTATACAAATTCTAAATTATATATAATTTTTCTCTTTCTCGTTTTATACAATTTGATTCAATTGTATATTCCCTGTTCAAGTCTCTTTTGCCTTTCTCTATTTCTCATTTTATACTAATTCAGATTGTATATAATCGTCCTATACATATAAAACAAATATTTCCTTGCCCAAGTCTCTTTTGCCTTTCTCTCTTTCTCGTTTTATACAAATTCAAATTGTATATAATTTCTCTCTTTCTCGTTTTATACAATTCGCTTAAATTGTATATGCATAGCGAATTATACATATATATGTTTGCTATGGAGCGCAATTATGTAAATTTTGCTGTATCATACAAATATGAGTTTTGTGTTTGTTATATGTGAAAGTTGCCCCTATATAAAATGTATCTATTAAACACTTTGGAAAAACTATTATGCTTTTTTCATGTATCTATTATATAGTTAAGTATCACTACATTGAATTTATTATTAACCTCAATAAACAATAGAACTCCGTTTCTCAGATCGAGGTCGAATTTCAGGTTCCAGTTGGTTGGACCGGGATTGGGATTAGGTCCAAGGTCTCAAGTCTGTATCAAGGTTAGGCCTTGGATTCGGGTCTCTAGTCTTCGGTCGGAGTTGGGTCTTGCATCTAAAGTTAGGTTTTGGGTTATGGCCCGGACCAAAATCAGGATCGGTGTTCGATCTTGAACAATTTACTTGTCTAGTGGGTGAAAAATACCATCAACCATAAAAAATAATAATTTATAGTGCAAGACGATAACACAAACCCTACACAAAATATTGCATTATATGATTTAAAGAGTGTTAAACAGGCGGAGCGGAATCAAATTTAAGAGGTTAGAATCAGATAAAATAAAATTGATTTGGGTCATGATCCGTCCAAATTTACTTTTAACCAAGCCAGACTAAGAAATGAGTTGGTTATAATCGAACTATTTTGATCCATTTAACCTAAAACAATATTGACATGCATACTAATGTAATTAATGAAAAAGAAAAATGACCAAATACGCTAACAGATGAAAAGCCTAAAGAATTAGGGACTCAAACCCAACTCGAAACTTTAAGATCTAGGACCCAAGCCAAAATATCCGACCTCGACCTATATATATATATATATATATATATATATATATATATATATATCACTCAATGTGTTTATCATAATTTTAATTTTAATTTAAAGCCTAATAATTTTGATATACGGATTCCATCTACTTTTGAGTAGGGGTATTCACAGTTAGGATCAAAACCGATCAAAACCAAAAAATTGAACCAAATCGATTAACTAAATCAATTTTTATTTGGGTTAGGTGTGGTTTGGTTTTAGATTTTTAAAAATTGATATTATATGGGTTGATTATGGTTTTGTTGGAAAAAATTAAATAAATAACCAAATCAGACTGACAAATTATATACATATATTTTATTAATATACATACATCATATATTATTTTTATAAATAATTTTTAAGATCTTATATGTGTTTTCATCAAAATAAAATAATAATCTATGAAAAAAAAAATGTCCAAGGTGAGAATATTTGTCTTATTGATTTTATGTATATGAGTGTGTCTATGAGAATTCTTTATGAGATTGAAAATAACACTTTCTCTTTCTTCCAGGCCAAAATAATGACTTTTGAAGCTTTAGTAAGAGTAAATTCAATGATTGAAAGTTTTATAATGTCAGCCATTCTAACTATTTTTATTTTAAAATAGATTGTTGTCACTTTTTTTATATTTTGAATGAGTTGTTTCTTTTATTTTTTTCTATGGTTAATAAACGAATAACCAAACCAAATCGAACCAAAACCTATAAATATATACTATATTTGGTTTGGTTTGATTTTGGTAATTTTAAAACCAACTAAGTTGGTTTGATTTTGGTTTTGACCAATAATCGATCCAAATCAACGCGTGAAAACCCCTACTCTTGAGTAACAAATAGAGTTGTGTTTTTACGGTCCAACTACTTAAAATTTCATTATTTTAGTAGTTATTTAACTTTAAAGTAAATAAGGAACCAAAAATATTCTTCAATCGCCATAAACGTGAATATACTTGATATAATTAACTTGCATCGTTACAACTCCAAAATTATACATAGATGCTCTTGCTCACCCCATTGGTAAGAAGCAATGAGGGAAGAGATATAAACACTAATGTAGTCGGTTCAAAATGGATTTATCGAGTCAAATTTTTAAGACCTAAAAAACTTCTTAGTTAAGCCCTGAGTTATTCTTCATTTGCATATAAGATCGTATCAGGTGATATTTCAATTATGATTAGGCGTTAAGGTCAATTGTATAGTGTAACATTAAACTTGAAGATGGATTAAGATTACAAGAAATCTCTAGCACAAAGTTAAGTTGAAAACTTCCTTATTGATTAAGTTTTGAGATAAGATTTTACTTATGTCAACTTCAAATAATCATATCACGATATATAATGAATTAGGTAGCTCATGATCTATCAAAATAAAAGTCAGTTACTTTCAATGCCATCAAGTTTTCCCCAATCCAAATTCTGAGTAAAAAGTTATGACTGATTTACTAGAGACATTGTAACCTAGCAGTAGCTCAGCGATGTCTCCGCATTACAGAGTGAATACATACCTCACTGTCCGCTAGAATAAAATTCTGACTTCCAGCTCTTTTTAAAAAAAATTAATTTTAAAGGTATTTTTGTCCTAAAAACCTTCAGGGAGTCATATAAATCACCCTAAACGTGTAAAAAATGAGTTTTCACAATCAAGAACTTCAAGAAACACTAAGACTAGGGTTCATCTTCTAAAATTTTCTGTTAAGATTCTTCAAATTTTTGTTTTTTCAGGTATGTAAGGCTATCATAATGTTGAACTAGTTCGTCCTCAGGCCCTATATCTACTTTTTATCAGTAAGGGAGTAATCTAAAGTTCTATCCTAGTTTTGAATATTCTTAAGATGAGTTTGGTGTTAAGTTTCGAGTTCTTGAATTTCTGATTTTGAGTTTCTATTCCTAATTATTGAGTTGTATTTTATTGTGTATTGAGATTGTTCAGTTGGTTATTCATGTCTATTTTTCAGCATGAACTCTATCTCTGAGTATTCATTGAATTCTTATTAAGGATATTTCAGACAAACATAATCATTTTAAATTGATTTATCTGAGAAAGCAAAGAGAAATTTTGAGAAAGAGCTTTAAACATGATTTGAGTTAAAGTATAAGGGAACTAAGTATTTCTAAAGGTATCACCTTTTACGGTGAGAAAAGAGAAACCTTATTTTCTAAATTAGTAATAACTTCAAAGCCTTACCTATTTTAAGAGGATATTTGAGCAAGTGCCTCAAATATAGAGAAATACTACGTTTCGTAGATTTGAGCGTAAGTGTATATTGTTGGGAGTAGTATTGAGCACCGATATGAGAACGAGTTCAAACAACTCAACATTCTCATAAATCATGTCGCCAATATTTGTATAAACTTTTTTAGATGAATCCTTATTGCTTAGTGGATTCACTTAGTTGAGAGGTTCTATACTTCGGCAATGTATATGACAGTTCTAACAATGTGGGTGAGACGTATTATCACTTAGCTCATAATGATAGTTGTCGATTAGAGAATCTCCAAAATAAAGTTAAAAGTGTATTTTAATCGTATCACTTAATGTGTTGAGTTCAAGATGAGTAAGCATTTTCGCTTTGGCTATATTAGATACTTATAAATTTAATGTACGGATGTCATTCAACAAACATCTTTTAATGGTGTAGATACATACACTTAAAATCCTCAACAAAATTTCGTTCTGATCACTTCATCCGCTCATCAACTTTTGTGTAATAATCCTAAAAATGGATATTCTAAGTAATGCTTAGTGTGTTAAAAATGCCTACGATTAAACCGGGTTCACACGGAATTGATGCGCGTAGAACCAGACCTCTGAACCCACTTGTGGAGTTAGTTGATCTAGGAAAGGTTGGGTCCAGCCAGGTAGGGCTCCCTAATATGAATATTTACTCGGATGAATCTTTATCGGACATAAAAAGGGGAAATCTTAAGTTTGGAGGGTCTAGGGGTAAAATGGTCTTTTTCCAGGCTAAGGGTAGTACCGTAATTATCCTAAATATGTAATTAATTATTTAATTAATAAGGTGGAGGGGTATTTTGGAGAGAGAGGGCTGAAATTGCCTTTTAGCAAAATCTTGTTCCACCCGAGTTCGAACCTAGGTAGGAGCAATGATTTAAATTATTTTATTTAAATTGATAAATTAATTTTATGAATTAATATATATTAACTGATTTATGAAAAATTAAAATCAGATTTTTAAAGGTTTGAAAGAGTCCTAGTTGACCAAGTCTAAACTACTCCACCTAATCCTAAACTACCTTTCACGTTTTAACTCTCTCTCTCTCTCTCACGTCAATATCTCTCTTTTATTTTCACGTTCTCTCTGCCTAAACACAAGAACTGATTAGCAACCAAAATTTCTTCACACTTGAATAACTTTCACGTTAAAAACATATACAAAACATAACAAAAAACATTAGGAAAAATGGAAGGGTTTTTCCGTCGAGTTGGTGTTGAAGCTTTTGGACTTGGACGTTATTTTGGAGAGGATCTTTGGACAGCAAGTTCAAGGTTTGAACGTCAAAATAAGGTATGAGTTTTCTTATTCTTGGTCCCTTTCCCAAGAGACCCTTAGGACTCAGATGAATCTATTCTGAAAACTAGGGTTGTTCCCCGTTGAATGTCCCAGTCACTAGCTCCCATAAATTTGCAGGTTGGGTATGTTTGCTGGTAGAAATTGAGGATGTAATGTGTTTTTGTGATGATTACGTTCATGTATGTATGTATGTTCTGAGTTATGTGAATATTAAGCATGCTGTCTGAAACTATGTGATGTGTGTGCAATGTGTAGCCATAACATATACTCTTGGTTTGAAGTTCGAAAATGACATGTTATGGTTGTATTCTTACGTGCACAAACTTGTATAAATCGTGATGGTCATATGAAGTATAATGCGGCTGATTTGAATGGAAATTATTAGCTAAATGAATCCATGAAAATGCACCTAAAGATGTACTAAATGATCGATGAATTACCCTAAAAACTAACATGTAAATGTTGATGAAAATGAGCTGAAAAACATATAATTTCCAGCATCTTGTTGATGAATTTCGGCCAAGCTAAGTTGTGTATCATGCTATGTAAAATTAATTAAAAATAAGTGAGGTCATTGAGAATCAAACCTGTGACCTCACCATGTTAAAAATCTTAGAATTAAAGTGGTAGAAAAAGATGCGGCATGTGGGATTCGAACCCGTGTGCCTTGACCAAAACATGGAAAAAATAATGAAAAATAAAAATGAGAGGTGTGGGTTTCGAACCCACAACCTCTCGGTCAGACTTAAGGAAGATTAAAAGAAAAATAAAAGTTAAGGCATGAGGGAAATCGAACCCACAACATCTCGGCTGAATAAAGAAAATTAAGTAGAAAAATAAAGTGGGGCTGTGGGGGTTCGATCCCACACCCTCTCGGCCAAACGAAAATGGTTTAAGGAAAAAGAGAACACAAGAAAATGAGGTTGACGGAGTTCGATCCCACATCCTCTTGGTCCCAAACGAACGAAAAATAAAGAAATTAAGGGAAAATGAAGAGAAGGCGTTGGGGCTCGATCTTGGGTCCTCAAGCTGAGTGGATCAAACTAAAATAAATAAAAATGTAAGTGTTGTCCAAAGGATTCGAAATCGGGGTTCCCTTGCCCAATTTTCGTATTAATACATAAGTTATATGTGAATAAATGTTCAAAATAATACTGCCTATATAGATCAAAATTGATGATCTTGGCATACATACAAGATGCATAAGTCTTGTATAACAAAATCTTAGAAAGATAGGAATCACTTAAACGAACTATGAATGAGGTCTCATGGCTTGTATATATAGTCTCATAAGTCTAGCATACATTTAAAAGTAAGTGAACCTAAGATGTATGTAATGAAAGGATGTAACCCTAGAAGGGTTAAGTCAGAGTGTGGAACACACTAAATGGCCAAGTGCATTGGCATATGATGAAATGAATATTCATAAAAAAAGGGTGAGTAATTATGAAAAACAAATGGGCTAAAGTTAATGAATGTGGTGACAACATGATAAGAGGCTAATGTGAAAGATGAGAGCAATCTCAAATGAGACTAAGTAAATGCTCTCAAAATGTACTCACCTATGAGAGTATAAAGTTAATGAAGAGACCAGTATCTACGAACACTCTAATGAAAGTATTGAGATTAATGTATACTTAATACTGATGATGAGATGAGAAATCATCTAATGAGCTATGATGTCCTCATACTAGAAGCCAACTTCCATGACGTATGAGTTAAATGTAATGAAACTTTATACTGAGCACCCATAGGCTAGTTATGAGCGGTGATGCCTTATTTCGGGAAGGGCGGAGGTTTACATAACTCTCATGAGGTGAGATGTCCGGCATGCCGGGTATGCGTCTCCTTATATCTCCTAGTCTTTGAACCTATATTGCCAATATAGAGATCTAGCAGGGTTCAATTCCCTATATACGCTAGCATGTTTTGGTTCACCTTAGCTGGTGATTCCACCTCTTTTTGGCATAGGGATGACACACTGGATTTCATGATGCTCACATGATCTATGTCAGTTAAGGTTAAAGTTCCCAAAGAAAGAATAAGGCCAGCCTCAAATGATGCACATAATGAAATGAACGATACCAAAGGTGTTAGGATAGGATAATCAAGAGGTGAGCTAGACTCAAGTAATGACACTAGGTTATTCTTGATTATTGCACAGCAAACCCGATGAGAGTCTTAAAACTACATCCTAGGTATGACTAGCGGATGCACTAGTATTATGAATGAATGAAATGGAGTACATACGAATGAATGAAGCGGACTTTGTGTTTGCTAAAAGAAGGCACCGAAGTGGAGGTCCCATATGTTGAGCCCTCATTTTGTAAAGTCTTAATGTCAAGTCCATGATTCCAAGGTCTCATGGCATATGATCGAATGATATGAAATATGTTATGTGCTATATGTAATATGTTATATGTAATATGTTATGTGTTGTGTGCAATATAATACGTATGATAATGCATGTTACTCTCATGGCATGACTTTCCTAATCCAAATTTGGCAAGTCCACTGACTTGACTTTCCATAAACCATGTTGTTAGAAAAAGCTATTCTTATTCATGCATGTCCTTGGTGTGTGCTTGCATATACCCATACTTAGTACAAGTGTGTACGAATCCCATACAATATCTAATTTTAGGCGCAGGAAATGGTGGACGTTAAAGCTTACAGTACGACGTTGCAGCTATCCGGACGTGGAACTTTCATCCGGATTTGGTAGGCCCTCATGCTTTCGAGGATGTATGCTGTTTTTTTCTAGCTTAGATGTAAGCTTTAGATAGTGGAGCATGTTCCACTAGTATTTCATTTCAGACTTTGTATTGGTGTCGTTTTCACAAAAATACGTTTAATGCAATTATGAACTATTTATTTCATTTGATGATCTTAATATTAGATGGTTGATTGTGAATGTTTATGAGTTTAAGTAGATTGACTTACATGAATGTTAAGTAACAAAAAGTTCAATTTTTTTCACTAAAATTAACCTAGATGAAGTAACAATGACGTATGTAGGCTTGTCTGCGACCTCTGAGAGGTCAGCGACGCCGGTCTCGTCTAGGATCTGGATTCCGGTCGTGACATTTTGAGTGGGACCTTGGTGCTTCCAGAGTACTCCAATTTTATTAAGTTCTTAGTATTAGTCTTTGAGAAGTCATGAGTCTTGTCCCGATACTCATATTTATACAATAGAAGATTCATTGATAAACAATTTTGAAGAGTCTCAGAGGTTATCTTTAAAACTTATGTTTCATACTCAATATATTCATAGAGTTTTGAAATTTTGATACAATATGATTTAGCATTTCTTTCAATTTTATGCTTGTTTATGCTTGAAATAGTTTTTCGTTTGTAGTTAGCCAAAATGAAGGCTCGTTTCAAGACCAATAATGATTCACGAGTTTCGGCCATGTCCAGAATATACACTCAGATCGTGACAAAATTCAAGGAAGATGAATCTATAAAATGATATAAAGCCCGTTTGATTGCACAATGGTACACACAAGTGGAAGACATAGAATATGAAGAGTCTAGTTGTATGCACTACTACCATAAAATTTGTCCTAACTATTGCACTACCATTTAATTAGAATTTAAGGCAATTGGATATAAAATATGTCTTCCTCCATGATATTTTAAAATAAATTTTTCAGTATCTATTTATTCAGGTTTTGAATAGTTAAAGAGCGTACTTATGTATTGACAATGTTAAATATAATAGTATTCAGTTGAAATCAAGTTAATGGTCATATATTATGACTTATGCCTTTAACAAATATTTTTTTTTACAAATATTTACAATTCTATGGCCAAACACCTGCTTTTTGTTAAGCTTAAAAAAGTCATTATGGGAAAAGATATTTTTAGTGACCTAGATATCTCCCTTGCTATGATAAATGCATAATATATGTACAATTATTATCAAACAAGTCATTATATGATGATCCATATTTATGAAAGTCGCAAGAACGTATATGATATTCTTATGTTTTTCATATAAGCATTATAAACTCAAAGACTTGATTTAATAATATTGATAATCTGTTCTAAAACAGTGTGCCAATAGCTTAACATATACGTGCAAAGCACGTGATGAGAAACTAATTAAAGAAAAACACAATATATTGTAATGTTCAATACTTAGACATGAACGTCAATAAAATTTATAAGATATAGTTTTAAGTCACCATAACTAATTCATTTAAAATCATAACCTTCAGCAATTATGATCCTCATCTCATCTTCATTGTAAATTCATGTGCTTCCTAAGCCTCATCATTATCACTGGAATCAACCCTACAATAAAAAAATAACATACAAATGTTAGGAAAAATAACAATATAAATTTCTTACTGGCTTTTCTTACTTAAGATATGAATTTAACATAATTAATAAGTTTATAAGAATAGATATTGAGTTTCATTCAAGAATTTTTTTCAAAATTGTCTTAAAAGTACTTTAATTAAAAATTAAAACATTTATAATACGACATGACCTGGACTTTTTCACATCTTGAAGGCTTTGTATGCCGCTTGTAGAGATTTCTTCTTTTTTCTGCACAAAATGAAATAATTGCATAATCAACAAATTAATCTTTTACAAAAGAAAATAGATTCTTTTATGTCAATATTTAATTTAATTCATTTATTTGTAAAAATACATAAATTTATGTATGACATTGTATATGTGAATGTGTGCATTTTTGAGATTGGTGCATTGTATTGTAGACGAAGAAAAATTGTAATATAGTGATAAGTAAGTATTTAACTTAACGAGATAAAATCGTTTGTACTTGCCATAAAAATTCTCCTTAATTATCAAACTCATTTGGGAAAAAATTCCATATCATATACTAAAAAGTGAACTTCTCCAAATGTAGAAAGTTACTGAACCATTCCCCCTAAAAGATCTAGGATCAAATTACTACATAGCAAAATTCACAAAAGAGGAAAATCTGAGAGAGTACTTAGCGAGGGCCCTTGGTTTATAAATGGGAACTTTCTCACAGTTCAAAGATGGCCCCCAAATTTTGTATCCTCGGATGCGACGGAGGAGAAATCAACAATTTGGATTAGACTACCTCAACTTCCCCCTGAGTTCACAGTGCTATAATACTAAAAAAATTGGATATTCCATTGGGAAACTACTAGAGACTAATGCATGCACAATCGCCACCTTGCGAGGGAGATATGCTCGACTATGTGTAGAAGTTTCACTTAACAAGCCAGTTAAATCACACATAAATATGGGAAATTTAAACAACAAATAAAATATGAAGGAAATGATCAACTCTGCCACATATGTAGAAGATTTGGGAACCCACAAAGATGTAGTTCACCAATCTCGGCTAAGGAAAATAACAACAAAATTCAACTACTATCTAGTAATGAATTGAAGACGGTAGCTTTGAAAAACTACCAACATAGGAAAGGAACCTATCTTAGAGAAAGGCAAGGATAATGATCATAGAAATAATCATTTGAAATTGCAGACAAGTATGCTTTCTTTTCCAATAATTATGAAGGTACAAGCGAAAGGATTGCTAGCAAAATTAATATTCTCCCTCAATTATACAACCTAGAGGATTTCTACACTAACAATAAATTCAACTCCTTAGCAAATAAGAGATCCAACCCTTCAGAGAGAATTGAACTCAAACATACCCCTCTCCTCCTTCGATAATTCCAAAGTTGAATTTCTCTTTTGGAGCTATTCCCACTAGAAATAGTAACAAACCCTCAAGAGTAAAAAGTATTTCCTAAGTTATTACCACTAGAAATAGTGACATCTGTCATACAAAAAAGTCAGCCAATGAAATTATATGCATGAAACACTTGGAGAAAGCCTCTTGCCAAGTGTTGAATGAAAATATGATGCAAATCCTTAGACCGAATTCTACTTGCAATATTAATAGCCCCACCAATCCATTTTAGATTACTTCAAAATCTACATATATCCAATCATTACCCCGTATTAATATAAAATCCCCTCAATATAGTCCAAAATAGAAGGGTGAAAATTCCATTGCACTAAAAATCAGATTCTCATCACATACTCAGAAAGTCCCAACAGAAACGATCATGAACAACAATCAGATACCAAATCCTCCAGTAGCGTGTGCCTTAAAAGCAATAACGCTGTCTCTACCTCTCCATTCGTGGATAGAGGTAGATTTGCATGGACAAGAAGCCTATTTCACAATGGACATATGAGGGAAGTGATGATTGTCCTTCGATTACCCCAACTTTCTGGCACAACTAGTCACAGAAGAGATGACACTTGCAATGGACAATAATATGAATCATCTATGACTAATCAATATTCTAAGCCCCATTGCTTCTGTGATGGCTCCGAATTCCACTTCTTGCAACAGATATGGGACATGTCGTCTCACTCTAACCCTATGATGAACCCACTAACAAGGCCAGATCTACCATTCTCTACACCACACATCACCCAGATTTTTTTCCATGGATACCACAAATGACGATACTGTAATAGCAACAACAAGAACTATTTTTTGTAGTGAACTTTCATTAACAAGTTCCCCAAGAGCATGAGTGGGTGGTAAAAAGAGGAAGAAATGGATGAGGACCGTATATTCTCAAAAATAATAAGCCTAAGAGAAGTAGCCCTTATGTTATTTCCGAAAGCGGAAGACAAGAATTTCATCTTCAACTGGCCAACAACACCGACCAAATGCTTAGTGGACATTCTCCCACCAATAAACTGAGCAAAGGCGAAATTCGCAGTGGTGTTGAGTCCAACACTGAAAGAGATTCCTCATCCGGAAGATGTGAAAAAGATACGAAAAAAACACTCCCATGATGACTAAGCCTAATAGTTTATTATTTGGAATATCATAGGAGCCTCTAATGATGTTGCTATAAGAAATCTTAAAAAATAAATTTAACACTTATAACCCCTCTATTCTTGCTATTTGGGAAATTATGATGGAAGATCATGCCAGACTCAAAGACATGCTTAGGTTTGATAGTATGCTCGAACAACCTGCAATAGGAAGTTCGAGAGGAATTGATCTCTTTTAGCATGAAAATTAAGTGGCAGTATCTCGCTACAGACAATCAGATCATGACATGCATGTCATGGTCAAGGTAAACACCAATAATACCCCTAGGCTTTTCAGTATTATTTACGCTAGTACTAACTCGACCCACATGTCCCTCCTATGGAAAAATCTCTGTGCTCTCAAAAATCATCACTCCGCCCCTTGGGTAATGTGTGAGGATTTTAACCAAGTTATGAACTATTGTGATCGAATAGACTTGTGTTTTAAAGGTTCCAAATATACTTGGTCGAATCATCGTAGGAAATATGACCTTATCCTTGAAAGACTAGATCGGGGTTTAGCAAACAAGCCATAGATCTCTCTTTACCATAACGTAACCATCACCCATCTTCCTAGGATTTTCTCTGATAACAATGCTCTCCTAATCAATCTTTAATAATAATAATAGGAATAGTGTTGCCCCTAAACTTTTCAGAATTAGAGCGATTTTGGACCTTGCATCAAGACTAGGGAGCATAGTTGTTAGATGTTATAATAATGTGGACCTCGTAGCTAATAATCACCAATTTACTAAGGAGATCACTGAGTAGAGCAATATCACATTTCGTGACAGAAAAACAAAAGAAAAGGATTATCCAAGCTAGACTCAATGGTAACCAAAACTCCCCGCATTTTCCTACCAGTACTTTCCTCTTAAATCTAAAACAAGATCTCATAAGATAATTTAATAGTATTCTTAGGATTGAGGATGATTACTAGAAAATGAGATCTAGAATAAACTTGATCAATGAGTGTGATGACAATACTAGTTTTTTCATATCTCCATTATTAACAGAAAAAGAAAAAACAAAGTAGTTAGTTTATTGGACAATAATGGTGTTACTATTACTGATCATAAGGAGATCTCATCTCACACTCTAAATTATTTTCGGCAAATTTACACTACTCGCCATACAAACCCTAAAACACCCTACCCTACTTTTTAAACTTCCTTTCATAAACTAGATTTGTCCAGTCTAGATAGACCCCTCAAAGGTCTTGAAACCTATAATGCGATAAGCTCTTTCAAACCCTTCAAGTCCCCGGACCCGGATGGCCTCCACCTGTTTTTCTACCAGAATTTTAACAATATAGTGGGGGATTCAATTAGACGCTTTTGTCATCAAGTTTTTGCGAGTGGGTTCCTTCCTCATGAAAGAAATGAGACTTATCTTTGCCTCATTCCCAAAGTTAAGAACGCAAATAACTTGAACTTTTTTTGACCCATTGGTCTTCACAATATCATTTACAAGGTGCTTACAAAAATTCAATCCTTCAGACAATGCAATCCTAATTCAGGGAATCTTAGAAAAATTCAAAACTAGTTGAAGCTCCAAATATTGTTTCATGCTTGAATTAGATCTTGAAAAAGTGTTTTATAAGATAGAATGGTTCTTTATTCATTGGGTTTACTCTACTTTAAATTTCCTCAAAAAATTACTTCCATTATCCTTAATGGCACACCTCTAGCTCTATTTCTATTTTGGTTAATGGTTCAAAAACTTAATTTTTCCAGCCCACGAGGGGACAAGTCAAGGGGACCTTATGTCTCTTTATATTTTTATTTTGTGTATCAGATTTCTCTCAAATTATATTAGCTATCAAGTAGATATTCTTAATTGAATATCTATCACGCTTACTCCTAGAAGGCTTCTTATCTCTCACTTATTATATGCGGATGATCTTACCCTTATGGCGACAACGTCCCACGAAACTATTTCCAATATGCATCAATGCTTAAATCTTTTTTGTACTTTGTATGGGGGAACTATAAATCAAAAGAAGTCAAAAGCTATTTTTTCCAAAAATTGCCCTGCCATTTCCCCAAATTTGTTGAAAACTTATTTGGTATAGAAATCCCTTCAGAGTTTGGAAAGTATCTTGGTTATCCCATTTAAACCACAATTCCACTCATCGAGAATTTAACTACATCCTTGATAATAAGACTAACATATTAGCGGGCTGGAAAGTGCATTTTCTCACTTAAGCTGGAAAACCACCATGGCAAAGAGTACCCCCAACGTCATTCTTGCGTACCATATGAATTACTTTAAATATCCTAGCACCACCCTTAAGAGAAGAGACAAAATTCAACGAGATTTTACACGGGGTAGTACTTCTGATAAGAGAAAAATTAATTATCTTAGTTGGACCCTAGTAACCAAACCTAAAGCAGAAGGGGGGCTGGACATCATTACTGTGGAGCATTAGAAAAACGCACGTTAGGAATCATAGCATAAAGGCTCTTACTAGGCTCTAACCTTTTTTGGGCAAACTGTATGCTCTCTAAATAATAGAAAAGAAATAAACCTACCAAAGGAGGTTCCTTTATCTGGAAAAATATTCTGAATTGGTGGAATCTTTACAATAAAGTCATGGGTGCTCACAGATGGAAATAGAGTTAACATATGACATAACAATTGGATCCCTCCTAACAATAATAATAGATACCTCAGTGAAGTCACTATCAGTAAGAATGAAATTGACATGAAAGTGGTTAGGCTTATTAATAACGAAAATTGGAATCTTAATAACTTCTCTTTTCCCATCACGACGAGTATTGTTGATCGCAACTATCAAATTCCTTTAGATAGTCATTCTGGATCAAATTTCCCTATATGGTCCCTAAACTCCAAGACCTCTTTACCTTAATCTCCCTCCGAAAAATACTGCAACCTTCCGATCCCAACATTTACAACTTCCAATGGATTTGGGATCTAAAGTCCCTCAATAGAATTAAATATTTCATGTGACAATGCTCCCATAATAGGTTTCCCTCAAAATTGTATCTCCAAACCATTAACATTAGTAATGATAAATTATGCCCTATTTGTAGCTTAAATCCCGAATCCCTAAACCACATTGTCATAGCCCAATAGCCAAGCATTTTTGGGAAAGTTATCATATACACTTTGTCACAGACTTTAATACTAATGATAATTGTCTGCTGAAGATCAAGAACAAAAATCCTTCAAAGCAAAATCCTTTATTCAAATGGGAAATTTTCTTCCCCTTTGCAATCTGGTACATTTGGACCAATCGCGACCACTATGTATTTAACAACTCCAAGCACCATACAAATATCCAAAATCTAGAGCACAAAGTTCTTCAGTTCACTTTATCCTCTAACTCCCAATTCCATCCTCTTAGAGCTAGCCTCACGATGCACATCTAATGGCATCCTCCAACTCCCAATTCCAGAATTTTAACAACATAGTAGGGGATTCTATTAGATGCTTTTGTCATCAAGTTTTTGCAAGTGGGTTCCTTCTTCATGAAAAAAATGAGACTTATCATTGCCTCATTCCCAAAGTTAAGAATTGCAAATAACTTGAACTTTTTAAAACCTTTTCTCCCCAATGTGATCAACCCCTTCCAAGACAGCTTCATTGAATAAAAAAGACTTTCAGACAATGCAATCCTTATTCAGGGAATCATAGAAAAATTTGAAACTAATCGAAGCTCCAAATATTGTTTCATGCTTAAATTAGATCTTGAAAAAGCGTTTTATAAGATATAATGGTTCTTTATTCATCGGGTTTACTCTACTTTAAATTTCCCTATAAAATTACTTCCATTATTCTTAATTGCGTCACCTCTAGCTCGATTTCTATTTTGGTTAATGATTTAAAAACTTAATTTTTCTAGACAAGGAGGGGATTATGTCTCTTCATATTTTTATTTTGTGTATGGAACTTCTCTCAAATTATATTAGCTATCAAGTAGATATTCTTAATTGAATCCCTATCACTCTTACTCCTAGAGGGCCTCTTATCTCTCACTTATTATATGCGGATGACCTTACCCTTATGGCCACAACGTCCCACAAAACTATTTCCAATATGCACCAATGCTTAAATCTTTTTTGTACTCTGTATGGGAACTATAAATCAAAAGAAGTCAAAGCTATTTTTTTCCAAAAATTGCCCTGCCATTTTCCCAAATTTGTTGAAAACTTATCTGGTATAGAAATCGCTTCATATTTTGAAAAGTATCTTGGCTATCCCATTTTAAACCATAATCCCACTAATCGAGACTTTAACTACATCCTTGATAATATGACTAACATATTAGCGGGATGGAAAGTGCATTTTCTCACTTAAGCTGGAAGAACCACCCTGGCAAAGAGTACCCCCAACGTCATTCTTGCGTACCATATGAATCACTTTAAATTTACTAGATCCACCCTTAAGAGAACAAACAAAATTCAACGAGATTTTACATGGGGTAGTACTTCCTATAAGAGGAATATCCATTATCTTACTTGGACCCTAGTAACCAAACCCAAAGCAGAAGGGGGGCTGGACATCATTACTACGGAGCATAAGAACAACACACGTTAGGCAGCTTAGCATGAAGGCTCTTCCTAGGCTCTAAGCTTTTTAGGGAAAACTGTATGCTCTCTAAATAATAGAAAAGAAATAGCCTACCAAAGGAGGTTCCATTATTTAGAAAAATATTCTCAATTGGTGGAAGGTTTACAATAAAGGCATTGAGTGCTTACAGATGGAAATAGAGTTAACATATGACATAACAATTGGATCCCTCCTAACAATAATAATAGATCCCTCAATGAAGTCACTATCAATAAGAAAGAACTTAACATGAAAGTTGTTAGGCTTATTAATAACGGAAATTGGAATCTTAATAACTTCTCTTTTCCCATCTCGACGAGTATTGTTGATCACAACTATCAAATTCCTTTAGATAGTCATTCTAGATCAAATTTCCCTATGTGGTCCCTAAACTACAAGACCTCTTTACCTAAACCTCCCTCCGAAAAACTTTTTAACCTTCCGATCCCAACATTTACAACTTCCAATGAATTTGGGATGTAAAGTCCCTCAATAAAATTAAATACTTCCTATGACAATGCTCCCATAATAGCTTTTCCTCAAAATTGTATCTCCAAACCATTTACGTTAGTAATGATAAATTATGCTCTATTTGTAGTTTAAATCTTGAATCCCTGAATTACGTTCTCATAGTACTATAGCCAAGCATTTTTGGGGAAGTTATCACATACACTTTGACACAGACTTTAATACTAATGATAATTGTCTGCTGAAGATCAAGAACAAAAATCCTTCGATGCAAAATCCTTTAGTCAAATGGGAAATTTTCTTCTCCTTTGCAATCTGCTACATTTGGACCAATCGTGACCAAAATGTGTTTAACAACTCCAAGCACCCTATAAAAATCCACAATCTAAAGCACAAAGTTCTTCAGTTCACTTTCTCCTCTAACTCCCAATTCCATCCTCTTAGGGCTAGAATCACGATGCACATCTAATGACATCCTCCCGCTGAAGGTTTCTTGAAGCTTAACATTAGCGACTCCTATAATAGAGTTGCAAATATTGGGGGCGTAGGGCGGATTTTGAGATATGAAAAGGGCTTATGGGTGATAGGTTTCTAAGAAAAAGTTCATCACCATCAATCAAACTTTCATGGAGCTCATGGCCCTTTTCCACAACCTTAACCTTGTAAACGATCGCTAAATTACAAATCTAGAAATTGAAACAGACTCCTCTTGTGTAAGAAAGTTAATGAAACACAAAAATGTTCAAGTTTATAACAATCTCCTTCAAAATGCAAGTCATCACTGAAGAATTTGGGGAATTCGCTCATCCGCCACAGTTTTCGGGGAGGAAATAAACTCACACATCTATTGGCAGCACAAGGAAGGTTTCAGGAAGGATAAGATGAAGGTACTCTTTTGCTTTACCCACCCTAGTAGGTGTTCATAACTATTAACTATGATAGAGGTGGACAATCATAGAAAAGAAATCCCTCTTAGTACTAGTACCAACTTAGCTGCTATGAGAAATATATGTATTAGAAATGCAATGCTTAGTAATTTGGCTATGACCACTGTAATGCTTACTTATGTGCCTAGGACCAATGTAATGGCTTTCTAGTATTAAATAAATATATATATTGTTCCAAAAAGAAAAGTGAGAACACAAATCATTCAATCATGATTAGACAAACTAATAGTAAACCTAAAGATAAAAGATCTCAATTGGTAAGTCAAGAGCGAGTGATGTATAATATACTTTAATTGATAATTTCAAAATTTTATTTTGAATACAATAGGACAAAAGCATCGAAAAAATAAAAATTATAAAGAATAACAAATTAAAATTGAAGAAAAACATACCTTGTTCAAGGATGATCTTCCACCCAATTCTTTGTAAAAAGCAATTGTTTTTTGTATTAAATCAAGCTCCTTTTGAGTGTTTTCAATTTCTAGACTCAATTTTTCTGTAACGGCAATACTCCCGTACACAGGATTTTCAGACCTAATCTTCGCCTCTAAAATTAGGGTTTCAACCATTTTTGCCTTTTCCTCATTAGTAGTAACAGAATTCAGCATATCTTTGAGAAAATCGATGCTGAAAAGTCGAATGACTTTATCAAATTCATCAACTTTGTTGGAAGGAAAAAACGGAGCTAATGGACAATTCTCATCACATCTTTTGTTTTGGTACTTACATGCTGCACATTTACCCCTTGCATCTGCATTATTCATCTTTGTCACAAATATTGAGAACTCCTAAATAATTACTTAACAGAGAGAAGTTTTCCTTATAATTGTCTCTCTTAACACGAATTTAAAGAATATTGAGTTGACTAATCAGATTGTATAAGAAATAATTTGATTTGAATAATAATAAGTTAATGGACTTGACTGTTTTTATTTAAAAGTAACTGATATATTTTAATTTTTTGGAAAGAAATCCTTCATGCTAGTCAATATATTTACATTTGGCTGACTAGATATCACACCTCGAGCCTACACCCTGGATGTGGCTGGCACTCGAGAAACGTAACTGACCCTCAATTGAATTCTTGATTTGACTGACTACTTAGTGGAATAATCATTCACGCGGTAACACTACCAAAAAAAGGCTAATTGGCAGAGGTTTATTTGTGGGGTTTTAAAATAATCCACTGTAAATCATTTTGTAACACTTATTTTAACCCATGCGATATAATTTATTTTGTGATTGTTTTATTATGGAGGCGTGTGATAACCTCCACAAATTGCACCAAATTGTGAGGTTTTGTCAACACCGCAATTTATTATAATTTGTAGCGGATTTACTGTGGAGGTTTATGATAACCTCTGCAAAATACAATAAATTGTGAAACTTTGTAAATGCCATAATTCATTATAATTTGCTACACTTTTACAAAATAGGAAATAAATCAAAAAACTTAAAATATAGAAAATACTTTAGAAAACAAGGTAATCATGGAAAGTAGAAATATAACTGATTATATGCATTGCATGTTTAATTAGCATGAGAAGAGTAAAATACATTGTAATTGAATTGCGGTATCTAAGTACATACAATTTAGATATTTAGGTTTATTCTTTCAAGAGAATGAAATAATAGATGAAAATGTCACTCCTATGATATGTAATTGAATGGTTAAAATAAAAAAAATATATTAAGGTCTTATGTAATTTTTTTTCTCTTCACCCGGACCAACCCACCCACTCGGCTTCTTAGATTTAAGGTGATTTATGTATCGACCCCAATAAAACTATATATATATATATATATATATATATATATATATATATATAATATTTGACTTTAGATACAAGTTTTAAATATTCGGAAGTTCTATTAAGACCTATTGACCATATAGTTAAGATTATTTTTACATATGAATGTAGAAAATTATATTTATCTAAAAAATAATGAATATAAACTTATTAAAATGTGAAATTTATCTAGAAAATATAAACAAAATATTATTTTGTTATAAGAATATATGGTGTTGTTGTGATGAAAGAAAATATGAAACAATAATAGTAAACACAAATCGCTATAATTAAATTATTATATTGCCTTTTTTATATTTGTTTGATGTGAAATATCACTTGTTAAAGTTTTAAACTTTAAATTATCAAACATAGTTATTAATTGTGTCAATTTGTCATGAATTAAGATTTATGTTATTTTGTAACTTGAATATTTTAAATGTAGAGTATGTTATAAATGACAGAACTCAAGTTTTTTAATGAAGAAAGGGAGTTGGTTGGATGGTAAGCACCCCTAACTTCCAACTCAAAGGTTGCGAGTTTGAGTCACCAAGGGATCAAAAGGGGTAGAAGTTGGGTTGCAAGTTGGAGTCACCAAGGGAGCAAAAGGGGTGGGATCTCCTAGGGAGGGTAAAAATAAAAAGATAAAAACCTTTTCAAAAAAATTAAATAAGATATTGAGACTATATTAATTGTGAGTTCTAAACCCTTGTAGAGTGTATTTATTAAAGTTCTAAAATCATATTTAAGGGGTCACGAATTACCACAAATTACAAAATCATTTTGTGACGGATGTAATGAAGGTTCTATTAAACCGTCAAAATTATGCTCGTGACATAGGTAATTGTGACAGTTTCTAAAACCGCCTCAATTAATTTTGTGTGGGTCAAAAACTCCCACAAATCGATTAAAACCCCTCCATAAAATGACCCCCTTTTTTGTAGTGTAATGGGCTTAAAATATTATTTTTAATATTTAAACTCAAATTAAATACTCAACTCAAATTGTAGTTGTAAAATACTCAATGACCTAAGAATAAAAGTTTGCAAAGACATCTCAAGGAAAAGTAAATTGTGAATGACTCCTTAACTCATTCTATCTATGAAGCCTCTAATGTTTAACATATGTGCCGGGATAAGACTCATGACGCCTTAAAAATACCAAACTTAAAGTAATGTGAAGTCATCTAGAATACAAGAAGCTCACCAAAAGCTACCCGGAGTGTAGAGTGATCGTAACAAAGCGCAGGTTCATAATTATGAACACTCGTTTCATCATCATAAAAAGATGAAGGTCAAATGACATCAATATATCTAAATTTACGAGTATGTAATATAGCCGAAGTTAAATAACTAATGTAATAAAACTATACTTAAGTTGAATGTAAAGAAATATAGGAGTTAAATCATTTTAAGCTTTACAAATACATACTAATTTATGAACTGAACATAATAAGTGATATATAAAAATACACATTAACTCTATTGGAAGATTCTCTAACTAACAATCATCACTATGAGTTACGTGATGATAGAATGTGTTTTCCACATTGTTAGAACCGTCCTACATTATGTCGGGATATAAAACATCTCAACTAAGTTGATCTACTAAGCTTTACCCGAAGACACTAAAGATTCATCAAAAAGTATGATCATGTACCATGTTGGCAAGACATGGTTTATGGTGGCTATGAGTTTTTTGAACTTTGCCCTATATCGATTCTCAATACTACTTCTAATAATATATGCTTTTGCCCAAATGTATAAAAACAATTTTGTCTCTGATTGGAGATAATTGCTCAAATTATCCTCTTAAAATAGGTAACTACTCTGAAATATCTCTTCACATCATTGCTCTTTAGAAAACAAGATTTCTCTTTGTTCAGTGTAAAACTACATTTTTGATTGGGATAATTACTCAAAAAGGGTCTCTTAACAAGATTTCATTGTATATCTGTTGGTATAAAGGGTATATACATTCTAACTTTCAGGCGGTAGGGGCATCAATGTCCCAAAAATATGATGGAAGGTATTTGCATACCATTTACCATAGTTCGGGGGTATATTTGTCTTTTTCTTCTATTTATAATTTTATGATCAAATACTAGCTTTTTGTTAAGCTTGACCAAGTAATTATGTGATTCAAATAGTGATTTAAAATTTGGTGGCACCTGACAAGATATTGCTAGTGCCATAGATATCTCCCTTGCTATGATTGATGCATAATATATGCACAATCATCATCAAACAAGTCATTTTTTGATGATCCATATTGATAGCAGTCACTAAGAAAATGTATGTTATTCATATGTAAACATTATAAATTCAAAGACTTGATTTAATAATATTGATGATCTTTTTTAAAATAGTGCGCCAATAGCTTAACATATACGTGCAAAGCACGTGATGAGAAACTAATTAAAGAAAAGCAAAATATACTGTAATGTTCAATACTTAGACATGAGCGTCAATAAAATTTATAAGATATAGTTTTATGTCACCATAACTAACTTTTTTAAAAGCATAATCTTCAGCAATTATGATCCTCATCTCATCTTCATCGTAAATTCATGTGCTACCTAAGTCTCATCATTATCATTGGAATCAACCCTACAATAAAAACAAAATACAAATGTTAGGCAAAATAATAATATAAATTTTTTACTAGCTTTTAAAAAAAAATAAAAAGTCCATAGAAATAGATATTGAGTTTCCTTCAAGAATTTTTTTCAAAATTGTCTTAAAAGTACTTTTATTAAAAATTGGAAACATTTATATACGACATGACCTGGCCTTTTTGACATCTTCAAGGCTTTGTATGCCGCTTGTAGAGATTTCTTCATTTTTCTGCACAAAATGAAATAATTGCATAATAAACATATTAATCTTTTACAAAAGAATTGATTCTTCTATGTCAAATATTTAACTCAATTCTTTTATGTGTAAAAATACATAAATTTATATATGACTTTGTATATATGAATGTGTGCATTTTTGGGATTGGTGCATTGTATTGTAGGCTAATAAAATTTGTGGTATAGTGATAAGTAAATACTTAACGAGATTAAATTGTATATATTCGCCATGAAAATTCTCCTTAATTATCAAACTCATGGGGAAAAAAATTCCATATCATATACTAAAAATTAAACTTCTCCAAATGTGGAAAGTTACTGAACCATTACCCCTAAAAGATCTAGGATCAGATTACTACATGGCAAGATTCACAAAAGAGGAAAATCTGAGCATAGTACTCAGCAAGGGCCCTTGGTTTATAAATGGGAACTTTCTCACAGTTCAATGATGGCCCCCAAATTTTGTAGCCTCAGAGGTGGCGGAGGAGAAATCAACAATTTGGATCAGACTACCTCAACTTCCCCTAATTTCTATGGTGCTATAATACTAAAAATGATTAGATATTCCATTGGGAAACTACTAAAAATCGATGCATGCACAGGCGCCACCTTGCTAGGGAGATATGCTGGACTTCGCAAAGAAGTTCCACTTAACAAACCAGTTAAATCACACATAAATATCGGGAACTATAAACAACAAATCAAATATAACGAAAAGGATCAACTTTTCCACGGGTGTGGAAGAATTGGGAACCCACAAAGATGTTGTTCACCAATCTTGGCTAAGAAAATTAACAACCAAAGTCAACTACAATATAGTAACGAATTGAAGACGGTAGCTTTTGAAAAGCTACCAACATAGGGAAGGAACCTATCTTAGAGAAAGGCAAGGATAATGATCGTAGAAATAATCATTTGAAACTGCAAACAAGTATGCTTTCTTTTCCCAATAATTATGAAGGTACAAGCAAAAGGATTGCTAGTAAAATTAATATTCTCCCTCAATTAAATAACCTAGAGGATTTCTACAGTAACAATAAATTTCAACTCCTTAGAAAATACAAGATCCGACCCTTTAGAGACAACTGAACCCACTGTAACATACCCCTCCCCTCCTTCGATAATTCCAAAGATGAATTTCTCTTTTGGGGCTATCAGAGATAGACACGTGGCCCCATAGAAAACCAAGTAACAAACCCTCAAGCAGTAAATAATACTTCCCAAGTTATTCCCACTAGAAATAGTGACATATGTCATACAAAAAAGTAAGCCAATGAAAATATATGAATGAAACACTTGGAGAAAGCCTCTTTCCAAGTTTTTAATGAAAATATGATGCAAATTCTTAAACTGAATTCTACTAGCATATTAATAGCCCCACCAATCCACTTCAGATTCAATCAAAATCTACAGATATTCAATCATTACCCTGTATTTTTCAACCAACCACTCTTAGTCCCTCTCCTATTAATATAAAATCCCCTCAATACAGTCCAAAAGAAAAGGTTGAAAATTCCATTGCATGAAAAAAATAGACTCTCACCACTTAATCAGAAAGACCCAACATAAACGAGCATGAACAACAATCAGATACCAAATCCTCCAGTAGCATATGTCACACAAGAAATACCACTGGCTCAACCTCCCCACTCATGGATAGAGGTAAATTTGCACGGACAAGCAGCCTATTTCACAATGGACATAGACAGAAGGGAAGTGATGATTGTCCTTCAGAACCCCAACATTCTAGCACAACTAGTCACATAAGAGATGACGCTTGCAATGGATAGTAATATGAATCATGTATGAATAATCAATAAACAAAGCCCCATTTCCTCTGCGGTGGCTTCGAATTCCACTCCTTGCAACAGATATGGGGCATGCCGTCTCACTCTAACCCTATGATAAACCCACTAAGAAGTCCAGATCTACCATTCTTTACACCACACACCACTGGAGAATATTGGGGGTACCAGATTTTTTTCCATGGATACCACAAATGACGATACTGTAACAGCAATAACAAGAACTATTTCGTGTAGTGAACTTTCATCAACAAGTTCCCCAAGAGCATGAGTGGGTGGTAACAAGGGGAAGAAATGGATGAGGGTCGTACATTCACAAAAGTGACAAGCCTAAGAGAAGTAGCCCTTATGTTCTTTCCGAAAGCGGAAGACAAGAATTTCATCTTCAACTGGCCAACAACACCGACCAAATGCTCAGTGGACATTCGCCCACCAATAAACTGAGCAACAACGAAATTCGCCCACCAACACTAAAAGAGATTCCTCATCCGGAAGATGTGAACAAGATACGAAAACAAAACACTCCCATGATGACTAGGCCTATTAGTTTGTTATTTGGAATATCAGAGAGAGCCTCTAATATGTTCCTATAAGAATTCTTAAAGATTTATTTAACATTTATAACCCTTCTATTCTTGATTTTTGGGATATTATGATGGAATATCATGCCAAACTTAAAAGACATGATTAGGTTTGATGGTATACTCGAACAACCTGCAATTGGAAGGTCTAGAGGAATTGATGATCTCTTTTAGCATGAAAATTCAGTGACAGTCACTCGCTACAGGCAATCAGATCGGGAAATGCATGTCATGGTCAAGGTAAACACCAATAATACCCCTAGTCTTTTCAGTATTATTTACGCTACTACTAACTCGACCCACAGGTCTCTCCAATGGAAAAATCTCCGTGCTCTCAAAAATCATTACTCCGCTCCCCGAGTAATGTGTGAGAATTTTAACCAAGTTATGAGTCAAAACAAAAAATTAGAAGGTCAACCTATAAACTATACCTGAGGCAATATTTTCTCAACATACATGAACTATTTTCTCAACATGCATGAACTATTGTGATCGAATAGACTTGTGTTTTAGAGGTTCCAAATATACTTGGTCGCATCATCGTAGGAAATATGACCTTATCCTTGAAAAACTAGATTGGGGTTTAGCAAACAAGCCATTGATCTATCTTTACCATAACGTAACCATCAACCACCTTGCTAGGACTTTCTCTAACAACAATCCTCTCCTAATCAATCTTTGATAATAATAGGAATAGTGTTGCCCCTAAACTTTTCAGAATTAGAGCAATTTTGAACCTCGCATCAAGACTTTAAGAGCATAGTTGTTAGATGTTATAATAATGTGAACCTCATAGCTAATAATCACCAATTTACTAAGGATATCACTGAGTGGAGCAATATCACATTTGGTGATGTAAAAAAAAAAAAAGAATCATCCAAGCTAGACTCAATGGTAACCAAAACTCCTCGCATTTTCTTACCATTACTTTCCTCTTAAATCTAGAACAAGATCTCATAAGATAATTTAATAGTATTCTTAGGATTGAGGATGATTACTAGAAAATGAGATCTTGAATAAACTGGATCAATAAGGGTGATACCAATACTAGTTTTTTCATATGTCCGTTATTAATAGAAAAAGAAAAACAAAGTAGTTATTTTATTGGATAATAATGGTGTTACTATTACTGATCATAAGGATATCTTGTCTCACACTCTACATTATTTTCAGCAAATTTACACTACTCGACATACAAACTCTAAAACACCCTACGCTACTATATAAACTTCTTTTTATAAACTAGATCTGTCCAATCTAAATAGAAACGTCAAAGATCTTGAAACCCATAATGCAATTAGCTCTTTCCAACCCTTCAAGTCCCCGGGCCTGGATGGCCTCCACCTGTTTTTCTACCAGAATTATAACAGCATAGTAGGGGATTCTATTAGACGCTTTTGTCATCAAGTTTTTGCAAGTGGGTTCCTTCTTCATGAAAGAAATGAGACTTATCTTTGAATCATTCCCAAAGTTAAGAATGCAAATAACTTGAACTTTTTTAAACCTTTTCTCCCCAATGTGATCAACCCCTTCCAAGACAGCTTCATTGAATAAAAAAGACTTTCAGACAATGCAATCCTTATTCAGGGAATCATAGAAAAATTTGAAACTAATCGAAGCTCCAAATATTGTTACATGCTTAAATTAGATCTTGAAAAAGCATTTTATAAGATATAATGGTTCTTTATTCATCGGGTTTACTCTACTTTTAATTTCCCTATAAAATTACTTCCATTATTCTTAATTGCGTCACCTCTAGCTCGATTTCTATTTTGGTTAATGGTTCAAAAACTTAATTTTTCTAGACCAGGCAAGGGACCTTATGTCTCTTCATATTTTTATTTTGTGTATAGAACTTCTCTCAAATTATATTAGCTATCAAGTAGATATTCTTAATTGAATCCCTATCACTCTTACTCCTAGAGGGCCTCTTATATCTCACTTATTATATGCGGATGACCTTACCCTTATGGCTACAATGTCCCACAAAACTATTTCCAATATGCACCAATGCTTAAATCTTTTTTGTACTCTGTATGGGAACTATAAATCAAAAGAAGTCAAAGCTATTTTTTTCCAAAAATTGCCCTGCCATTTTCCCAAATTTGTTGAAAACTTATCTGGTATAGAAATCGCTTCATATTTTGAAAAGTATCTTGGCTATCCCATTTTAAACCATAATCCCACTAATCGAGACTTTAACTACATCCTTGATAATATGACTAACATATTAGCGGGATGGAAAGTGCATTTTCTCACTTAAGCTGGAAGAACCACCCTGGCAAAGAGTATCCCCAACGTCATTCCTACGTACCATATGAATCACTTTAAATTTACTAGCTCCACCCTTAAGAGAACGGACAAAATTCAATGAGATTTTACATGGGGTAGTACTTCTTATAAGAGGGATATCCATTATCTTACTTGGACCCTAGTAACCAAACCCAAAGCAGAAGGGGGGCTGGACATCATTACTACGGAGCATAAGATCAACACACGTTAGGCAGCTTAGCATGAAGGCTCTTCCTAGGCTCTAAGCTTTTTTGGGCAAACTGTATGCTCTCTAAATAATAGAAAAGAAATAGCCTACCAAAGGAGGTTCCATTATTTAGAAAAATATTCTCAATTGGTGGAAGGTTTACAATAAAGGCATTGAGTGCTTACAGATGGAAATAGAGTTAACATATGACATAACAATTGGATCCCTCCTAACAATAATAATAGATCCCTCAATGAAGTCACTATCAATAAGAAAGAACTTAACATGAAAGTTGTTAGGCTTATTAATAACGGAAATTGGAATCTTAATAACTTCTCTTTTCCCATCTCGACGAGTATTGTTGATCACAACTATCAAATTCCTTTAGATAGTCATTTTGGATCAAATTTCCCTATGTGGTCCCTAAACTACAAGACCTCTTTACTTAAACCTCCCTCCGAAAAACATTTCAACCTTCCAATCCCAACATTTACAACTTCCAATGAATTTGGGATGTAAAGTCCCTCAATAAAATTAAATACTTCCTATGATAATGCTCCCATAATAGGTTTTCCTCAAAATTGTATCTCCAAACCATTAACGTTAGTAATGATAAATTATGCCCTATTTGTAGTTTAAATCTTGAATCCCTGAACCACGTTCTCATAGCCCTATAGCCAAGCATTTTTGGGGAAGTTATCACATACACTTTGACACAGACTTTAATACTAATGATAATTGTCTGCTGAAGATCAAGAACAAAAATCCTTCAATGCAAAATACTTTAGTCAAATGGGAAATTTTCTTCTCCTTTGCAATCTGCTACATTTGGACCAATCGTGACCAAAATGTGTTTAACAACTCCAAGCACCCTATAAACATCCACAATCTAAAGCACAAAGTTCTTCAGTTCACTTTCTCCTCTAACTCCCAATTCCATCCTCTTAGGGCTAGATCACGATGCACATCTAATGGCATCCTCCCGCTGAAGGTTTCTTGAAGCTTAACATTGAAGACTCCTATAATAGAGTTGCAAATATTGGGGGCATAGGACGGATTTTGAGATATGAAAAGGGCATATGGATGATAGGTTTATAAGAAAAAGTTCATCACCATCAATCAAACTTTAATGGATCTCATGGCCCTTTTCCACAGCCTTAACCTTGTAAACGATCTCTAAATTACAAATCTAGAAATTGAAACAGACTCCTCTGAGGTAAGAAAGTTAATGAAACACAAAAATGTTCAAGTTTATAACAATCTCCTTCAAAATGTAAGTCATCACTGAAGAATTTGGGGAATTCGCTCATCCGCCACAGTTTTCGGGGAGGGAATAAACTCACACATCTGTTGGCAGCACAAGAAGGTTTCAGGAAGGATAAGATGAAGGTACTCTTTTGATTTACCCACCCAAGTAGGTGTTAATAACTATTGACTATGATAGAGGTGGACAACCATAGAAAAGAAATCCCTGTTAGTACTAGTACCAACTTAGCTGCTATGAGAAATATATGTATTAGAAATGCAATGCTTAGTAATTTGGCTATGACCACTGTAATGCTTACTTATGTGCCTAGGACCAATGTAATGGCTTTCTAGTAATAAAAAATATATATATTGTTCCAAAAAGAAAATTGAGAACACAAATCATTCAATCATGATTAGACAAACTAATAGTAAACCTAAAGACAAAAGATCTCAATTGGTAAGTCAAGAGCGAGTGATGTATAATATACTTTAATTGATAATTTCAAAATTTTATTTTGAATACAATAGGACAAAAGCATCGAAAAAACAAAAATTATAAAGAATAACAAATTAAAATTGAAGAAAAACATACCTTGTTCAAGGATGATCTTCCACCCAATTCTTTGTAAAAAGCAATTGTTTTTTGTATTAAATCAAGCTCCTTTTGAGTGTTTTCAATTTCTAGACTCAATTTTTCTGTAACGGCAATACTCCCGTACACAGGATTTTCAGACCTAATCTTCGCCTCTAAAATTAGGGTTTCAACCATTTTTGCCTTTTCCTCATTAGTAGTAACAGAATTCAGCATATCTTTGAGAAAATCGATGCTGAAAAGTCGAATGACTTTATCAAATTCATCAACTTTGTTGGAAGGAAAAAACGGAGCTAATGGACAATTCTCATCACATCTTTTGTTTTGGTACTTACATGCTGCACATTTACCCCTTGCATCTGCATCATTCATCTTTGTCACAAATATTGAGAACTCCTAAATAATTACTTAACAGAGAGAAGTTTTCCTTATAATTGTCTCTCTTAACACGAATTTAAAGAATATTGAGTTGACTAATCAGATTGTATAAGAAATAATTTGATTTGAATAATAATAAGTTAATAGACTTGACTGTTTTTATTTAAAAGTAAGTGATATATTTTAGTTTTTTTGGAAAGAAATCTTTCATGCTAGTAAATATATTCACATTTGGTTGACTAGATATCACACCTCGAGCTACACTTTGGATGTGGTTGGCACTCGAGAAACGTAACTGACCCTCAATTGAATTCTTGGTCTGACGGACTACATAGTGGAATACTTATTCACACGGTAATGGGCTTAAAATATGATTTTTAACATTTATACTCAAAGTAAATACTCAACTCAAATTGTTTGTAAAATACTCAATGACATAAGAATAATAGTTTGCAAAAATATCTCAAGGAAAAGTAAATTATGAAAGACTTTTCAACTCTATCTATTAAACCTCTAATGTTTAAGATAGGTGTCAAGACAAGACCCATGACGCCTTAAATTACCAAACTGAAAGTAATGTAAAATCATCTAGAATACAAGAAGCTCACCAAAAGCTACCTGGAGTGTAGAGTGATCGTAACAACTAACAAAGTGCATGTTGATAATTATGAACACTCGTTTCAGCATCATAAAAAGATGAAGGTCAAATGACATCAATACATTTGAATGTACGAGAATGTAATATAGCTGAAGTTAAATAACTAATGTAATAAAACTATACTTAAGTTGAATGTAAAGAAATATAGGAGTTAAAACATTTTAAGTTTTACAAAATACTTTCTAATTTATGAACTCAACATAATAAGTGATATATTTAAATGCACATTAACTCTATTTGAAGATTCTCTAACTGAAAATCATCACTCTGAGCTACGTGATGAAATAATTTCTTGTCCACATTGTTAGAAAAATCCTACATTACGTCGGGATATAGAACCTCAACTAAGTTGATATATAAGCTCTACCTGAAAACACTAAGGATTCATCTAAAAAATATGATCATGTAGCCATGTAGGCAAGACATGATTTATTGAGGCTATGAGTTTTCTGAACTCTTCCCTATGTCAGTTTTCAATACTATTTCCAATAATATATGCTCTTGCTCAAATGTATGAAAACATATTCTTTCTGTGATTTGATATTATAGCTCAAACTATCCTTTTAAAATAGGTAACTACTCTGAAATATCTCTTTAACATCACTGCTCATTTAGAAAACAAGGTTTTTGTTCAATGTAAAACTACATTTTAGATTGAGATAGTTACTCAAAAGGGGTCTCTTAAGAGATAACTGATCTGTACTCAATCTTTCTGAAAATTGTTTTAAGTTAAAATTAAAGTATTCTCTTTCTTCATGTAAAATGAAACCACTTAGTTCTCTTATACTCTTTCTCAAACTCATTTTTTCTTTCTTAAAACTCAGTTTCAAACACAAATGTTGGTTTTAAAAGATTTTCACGATTTGTAACTCAAAATCGGGTTTTATATATGTGTGTGTGTGTGTGTGGTTTGAACCGTGGTTGGTTAGGTGGCAAACCCTATCTTTCGCCAATTTAGTTGTTCCACATTCTAGTTACTAGGTGGAAAAGGTAATATTTATTCAATTATTATACATATATAAACAACATTTTTTTCGAGATCACTAGGTGCCGTGGCACCCCCAACTGTAAACGTAGATCCACACACACACACACACACACACACACGCACACGCGCACGCACGCACACGCACGCACGCACACGCACGCGCGCAACACACAAGGATATATATATATATATATATTATATATATATATATATATATATATATATAATATATATATTATATATATATATATATATATATCAATTCAAGGATAATGATAATATGACAATTTAATAATTACGAATAGAATTTCAAAAAACAATCAAGAACTCAAATCAACTCATCTCAAGAATACTCAAATCTAAGGATAAACCTCTAGATTACTCTTTTATAGATTTGAAAGTAGATGTAGGGAATAAAGACGAACTAGTTCAATAATATAATAGTCTTACATACTTGAAAGAACAAAATTATTTGGCGAAATCGATAAAACTCGAAGAATGCTTGAACCGTTGATTTTTTGCTTTTGGAACCTTGCTCTAATAATGTCTTGAAGTGATAATGAACACAAGAGAATTGATTAACACTTTCCAGGGCCGACTCTATGCTTCGGGGAATAAGGCTTTTGCTCCCCAAATTTTGGGGGGGGGGGGGGGGGGCAAAATTTCTTATCAAGAATAAATTATGTGTAAATTTTATATTGAAAATTGATGATTTATGATAAAAAGTATATATATTTAAAAAATATTTACCATCTTCAATATCTTTTGTACTTTGTTCAAAATAAAAATTAATAGTGAAAACTGAAAAGTGTTGAACATAGTGAATTACAATTTTTTTTTAATTTCGTTTTTAAATTTAGTTTTAAGCACTACAACAAGCATATTCAAATGGAGTATACCAAGTCATCAACTTCTTGCATCAAATTTTATGGTTCTAACTATCAATTTCTTGCATCAAATTCAATGGTTCTAACTCTTATCTTTGTTTAGTATTTGCCAACTCATTATTTATATAATTATGTAACAATTCATATAATAATTGTCCAACTAAAAGGATGTTTTTCAATGTTGGTTTATAAAATCTTACCTAAAAATAATAGCTAAAAAAACAATATTAAAATATTAATAATTTTCATTTAAATAGTGTAAGAAAATAAATTTGAATAAATACTTATATGAAGTTTGTTTAAATTTTAGGCTCCAAATTAAAATTTCGCTTTAGGCCTCCAATCACGTTGAGATGCCCCTAACACTTTCTAAGCCCTTAATAAGGTGTAAAACACCGTGGTTTTGGCTTAAAATAGGGGTTAAACGATGTAGTTTAAGTACCAACTGCATACGAAAAGACAAAAATGATCTCAACTTTTAAAACTATCAAGGTGCCTTAAAAGGGAGCTAGGTTTCACGGACTGTTTACGACTTCACGATCTGTGAAACACTTCAAAGGTTGTATAGCTAGCCGTGAAGCTACACTTACCTGATAGGGTTTCTCTTAAACTAGCATAACTTTTTACTCCAAACTTGAAATGAGTTAAACTTGGTGGTGTCAAAAAGAAGACTCAAAGAATTTTAATTTAATAGGTCATGGTCCAAGAATGCTTATTTTTTATTCCGTCAAGAATGCTTAAAAAAATTTCATAATCAAAAACACAAAATTAATTCAATAACAATTCATAAAAGATAAAAGTTTATAGATCATTGAATAAAATACTAGCGTAAGTTGTAGATAAAGTGATGAAAGAAGGAAAAACCCCACAAAAAGTAGGGACGAACCAAAATATTACCATGGTTGTGATCAGTTGTTTAAGAATTGAACAATTGAAATAATACTTCTTTTAAATGTTGAATAGAGGAAAAAGCTATAAGGATATGATAGTTTCGTTTCATTATTTTTAAAATGAAGATCTAAAGTAGACTTTCAAAGAATCGACGAAGTCCACAAAAATTATGAATGAAACTTATTACGAAGAAGAAAATACAATAGCAAGTATGATTTGCCTAGTTTTCATGTATACCTCCTAAAGAGATGCAAACAAAGTGATACAACAATTAGAAAGACACGTGAGTTGAAGAAACAGATTTATCGATAAAAATAAAATAAGGATAAAGAACCTAAAAGCAAGAAGAAAAATATAAAATAATTTTTTTGAACTTTAAGATATTTTACTTTTATCATATTAAATGTCACATCATAGGAAAAAGGTCAAAAAAAAAATTGTGACTAAACAAATGAATGGATCGGACCTATTCTAAAGGAAGAAAAAAACTGTTTGTTTTTATTTTAGGGAAAATGGTCTGATATCCCTTAACTTTGTTATTTGGAGCTGGTATACCCCTCGTTATAAAAGTGGCTCATATATACCCTTACCGTTATACAAACGGCTCACATATACCCCTGTCGTTGCAAAATGGCTCACATATACCCTTTATTTAACGGAAGTTAAAAAATTAGTTTTAAATTTATATTTATTACTTCTAATTTTTTTAAAAAAATTATTTAAAGGTATATATGATTCTTCTATCAAAGTTCAAGGTATATTATAATTTTTTCATACATAAATTATTTTTTGACTTCTTTTATTATAATTATTTGAGTTTCTTATTCTTATTTTGTTTTTTGCTTTCATTCCTTAGTTTAAAGAAAAAAAATTAAACTATTTTTTTGTGTGTATTGTAATTTAATTTCGTATTCGAAGAAAAAATTTGGTCATCTACAATAAGTTTTACAAAAATATTAGTGAAACATAAATAAATTTGATTATCAAAATAATAATTATAAATTAGTCATTGAAATAAAAAAAGTCAAAAAAAAATATGTTTGACGAGGATTAAATTTACTCATATGGGATTATATTTTTTAGAAAAAAATAATAAAAATTTAAATTTAAATAATTTTTTTTCATTTCCGTTAGAGTAAAAGGGTATATGTGAGTCATTTGTTTACAAGTACGGGTATATATGAGTTACTTTCATAACAAGGGGTATATCAGCTCTAAATGACAAAGTTGAGGGGTATATCAGACCCTTTTCCCTTTATTTTATTTACAATAAGCTAATTTAATTTCAAGATAAATTGCATTATTTGTATTCAAGATAATTACACTATTTCAAATTTAAGAAGAGAGTTCAATTGAATAAAATTGTACTACCTATATTTTATTTATTTTTTTTGTATATATATGTAATAATTTTTCAAATTTTCTATATATAAATGAAGAAAAATTTTAACATAGTGTTTTTTAATTCCCTAATTAGAATTTCTAGCTTCGTTTCAAAACATAAAGTATTATACATGATATCAAAAAATTGCTAATTTTCCACAAGACCTTCATCAGAATTTGAGTCATCGATGTAAAACGTATAACACCCAACTTCCATCGAAAATTCCAACGAACAAATACATAAATATCGTAATCCAAGAAAAACAAGAAATTAAAAATTAGTGATCAACTTTATAAACAGAGTTAATTTCTTAGATTATTGCTAAATTGATACTTGTTATCTCTGAACATCCACTTTCTTTAGTAAAAACATTGAAATAAAAAAAAATAACTTTCTGAAATAATAACTGAGTAATATTATTTATAATAAAATGTAACAAAATCAAATCCCAAACTAACTGAGCAATTTTCATAACTTAAATTATTAGCGTTTAACTTACGAGTTATATATACATAGATAGATTGAAATAAATACGTGGGTTGATTCATAGTGTATATAGTACCCAAGTAAACGTCTCATTCAATATTTGATTGGTTAATTAATAAATCACATAGAAAGAATATAATCTATCATTGTCATATATATAATAAGGTCAAAATCATAGTAAAATTATATATACTCCATAATTAAATTGTTCCTCATCTAGTCTAGCTAAAATAAGAAATAATTGTTTAGATCTGTCATGTTCAAATAGTACATAGACTTGCTATGTAATCATACAATAAATTTTATTTGTAAAACGTAAATAAATATGATCATCAAAATAATAAATTTAAATTAATTATTAAAATAACAAAAGAGTAAAAATATATATATATGTTTGAGGAGGATTAAATATACTCATATGGATTATATTTTTAAAAAAATAATAATAATAATAATAAATTAAAATAAAAAAAAATTCATTTCTATTTCTGTTAGAGGAAAAGGGTATTTGTTGAGTCATTTTTATATTAGTGGGGATATATATGAGTCACATTCATAACGAGGGGTATATCAGCTCCAAAATGACAAAGTTGAGGGGTATATTAGATCCTTTTTCCTATATTATATTTATTTAATTTTTTTTGTATCATAAAATATATTAAAAGTATACACATTTTCATATTAAAGGGTTGAGATTTTTTCAAAAGTTGTGACTTTTTCAAAAGTTTGCGATTTTTCAAAAAGTTGTGGCTTCTTTGATGAGTTGTAAACTTTCAAAGATTTGTGACTTTTCAGGAGGGTTGCGATTATTATAAAAAGTTGTGACTTTTGTTATGATCTGTGACTTTTCTAAATAGTTGTGACTTTTTCGATGAGTTGTGACTTTCTAAAGGGTTATGATTTTCCAGAAGAGTTGTGTCTTTTCTAATAAGCACAATAAGCACATGTCCATACTATCTTTCTAACTATAAATAGAGGAATTCTCTAACATTTTAAAACTACGAATTTCTAAGTTTTCTATTTTTCCTTCTTAAAACATCCAATTTAGTACATATTTTATATTTATTTATATTATAATATAAAATATATTTGAAGATTCACACTAAATGATTGTAACTTTTCAAAAGGACGATGACTTTTCCAAAGAGTTATGACTTTCCGAAGGATTTTATTTTTTCAAAGAGTTATGATTTTTTTAAAGGATTGTGATTTTTAAGAGGTATTAGGCCTTATGTCCTCCTCTCTAGTAAAGACACGTTTTGAAAAAGAAAAAAAAGACTGTCTCAAAGAGTTTTGATTTTTTTGAAGGGTTATGGTCACAATAAGAATTTGTTCGTACAAATAGAGGTGTTCTCTCACATTTTTAAACCACAAATTTTCAAAGTTTTCTACTCTTTCTTCTTCTTCTCAACACCCAATTTATCACATATTCTATATTTCATACTATAAATTAGTACTACTAATATCAAAAGGCTTAGCCCAAATCCTACAAAATATTTTATTTTATATTTATTTATATTATAAAATATATTAAAAGCAAACACCTTTTCACGAAGAACAAATATACTGAATGTCTTATGTTAGTCAAAAAATGAATGCATCGGACCTATTCTAAAGGAAGAACAAATTTGTTTGTTTTTATTTTATTTACAATAAGCTACAACATTTAATTTCAAGATAAATTGCATTATTAGAATTCAAGATAAATTACACTATTTCAAATTCAAGAAGAGTGTTCAATTGAATTAAATTGTACTACCTATGTTAATTTTGTTTTTTTGTATATTTATAATAATTTATCAAATTTTCTATTTTCAAATTCCCTAATTAAAATTTCTTCCAAAACATAAATCTTATATATAAGAAATCGCTAATTTTTCACAAACACCTTCATCAGAATTTGACTCATCAATTATCGAAACCTATAATACCCAATTTCCATCGAAAATTCCAATGACTTAAACACATAAATATCGTCATCCAAAGAAAACAAGAAATTAAAAGAACTAGAGAACCTTCATCAGAATTTGACTCATCAATTATTGAAACCTATAATATTCAACTTCCGTTGAAAATTCCAATGACTTAAACACATAAATATCGTCATCCAAAGAAAACAAGAAATTAAAAGAACTAGAGAACCTTCATCAGAATTTGACTCATCAATTATTGATACCTATAATACCCAACTTCCGTTGAAAATTCCAATGACTTAAACACATAAATATCGTCATCCAAAAAAAACAAGAAATTAAAAGAACTAGAGATCGACTACATAAATAAAGTTAATTTATCATATAATCAATAAACTAATACTTATTATCTTAGAACATCACTTTCTCTAGATAAAAAAATTAAAATAAAAAGATAACTTTCTGAGATAATAATTGAGTACTATTGTTATAATAAAATGTAACAAAATCAAATCTCCCACACAAAAAAAAAAAAGTCAAAATTGATTATTATGTTGATCATCAACTTCCCATAAAGCTAAAGCTTTAACAACATAAGCAGATAGAGCCACAATAGTAGCAGCAAAGATAGGAGGAACAATTAAATCCATTTGAGATCTTTTAAAAACTTGAGAAGGAAAACAAAAAACCTCTAATGGAAGATCCAATGGTATTCTTACATATCCTTTTTCGTTACGATTATGATCATGATGACAAGCTTGAGAGAAGGAAGAAGAAGGTGTTATCGCGCTAACAAAGGCTAATTCTGGAGAAAATGATGCCAACGCTACGATTATTGTTAGAATAGTTGTCCATGTTGCTGCATAGAATAGTAATGGTAGCCTTGGTGACAATCTTTCAACAATTGAGTTCAACAAAGTGAAGTTCATGTTGTTGTTGTTTTTTTTTTGTAAGAGAAGAAAGAAAGAATGAATGAATATAATGGGGGGGTTTTAGTTACTTGTTTATTAATTGGTCAAATCAAATATTGGTATAATAATAATAATTTTATTATTATTATTATAATAATAATAATAAGGATATTTTGTTGGTTGGTGGTGTTATGGGAAAGATAGACCTAACCCTTAACTACCTTTGGAAATGATATAATGCACGACATGGTTTCAACTTTCTAACTAGTTTAGTTGTTAGAGTTTAAACTTCTTGTTTGTTTTTGTGTGTGTGGGTGGGGGGGGGGGGGAGAGTGGGGGATGAGATTCGATCCGGAATGAATCGGTTAAACATTCCATTAGGTAGCCTGGTCTTGACTCTTCTGTATGGTATTCATTCTCGTTCGGCTCTTGGAATCACATCCAGCAGTGGTTGGAACAGCTCGCAAGATATTTCACAACAAGGGGTTTCGAACCAACTGAGCAACTCTCATAGCTCAAATTATTAAGGTTTAACTTACGAGTAATATATTGATCGTGTAAATTTTTTTTTTTGGTGTGTTATTAGGTTATTCTTTTTAGAATATAATACACATAATTATCTCTAATACGAATGATAGATCGTTATTGATTCTATCTTAATGAATTCATTTTCTCAAAGGATTACAAAACGAGTATGGATATTCTGCGATAATGATTTGGAAGATACTAAAGTCGTTGAGTTGAGAGGTATAAGGTATATATAAGGTTCAAGTACGAATGGAAATAAAAAAATACATTTTTTTGGTAAATCTCAAATTTTCGTAAATAAAGTTATCTGATATCTATTAGGAAAAATTTTATTTTTCGCCATTTAAATGAATTTTTGTGGTAATAATGGATGGATTATTGGTTGACTAATTCCTCCATATATATATATATATATATATATAACAAGATGAAGTTAAAAAAAAAATTTGATAGTTTGGTGAGATAAAAAAGGAGAGGGTTGCAACTATAAAAAACTACAATTTTTGCTGGACATGGCATTATATTATTTTAATTTATTTGGTATGGGTTTGGTGAGAAAAAATATGATAATTATTTCATAATTTTAATATAAATATGATTTAAAAAATATTAAGTGTTCAACATGACAGTAATATATTGCACTTTGACCATCAATTTAGGTGTGTTTTTTTTTCCTTCATTATATAGCACAGAAAAAATGAGAATATAACCAAAATAATGATAATGAAATAATGACAGTGACAATAATAATTATGATGATAATGATAATCATAATGACTATGATAACAATGGCACTTCCATTAACTCAATGTGATTAAAGGTTGGATGGAAATTGATGGCACTCTTCTTCTTCTTTTTTTGGCATAATTAACTTGATCGGGACTTGGATATACGCAAATAGATACTTAAATTTGTATAACATTGAATAATATACATCCCACGTGTCATAATACACATAGAGTCACGTAAAATATGTGTCTACTTGATCAACTTTAAATATCCATAAAACACATTTAGGTATTATGAAGATGACCGTTGAGTTGATTTCAGAGAACAACTATGCCCTCCAACTTTGAGTGTGTACGAATAGACACTTAAACTTGTATAAAATTGAATAAACAGACACGAATATCCTACATGGCATAATACACGTAGGATGTCATGCAGGACACAAAATTGTCATGTAGAATTAATGTACTTATTTGTTCAACTTTTTACGAGTTTAAATATCTGCTTGTGGACACCCAAAGTGAAAAAATTGATAGTTGCTAGCTGACGTCAAGTTAAAGGTCATACTTATATATTATGTCTTTCCCCTCTATAATTGAGAAAGTTGCAAAACATAATACAAAACTCGATAGTTGATAGATACCGCTCCTATATTATTCTTCATTTAGATAATCAAGTTTTTATCTTAACTCCGTGCTAAGTCAAAACTCAGATAAACCAATTGCAACAAAGGGAGTATAATTCAACTGAAACTAAGGAAAGAACTTAGAAGACAAAAGATAATGTGAAATGGATTTCTTAAGAACTCAATGAACAGAAAACACTGCATGGGGCAAGTTCAAATCTAAATACAAAGATGTATTGTAAACACAGCAGAACTAGACGATAGCATAGCCGATACAACACTGTTGGCATCGCCTTAGGCAGGTCAATACGAGAATGCTCTTTCTACTTTAAGAGTTAAGAAAAGAAAACCAAGAGCGGAGAAGCAAAGGGCAACGAACATAATCACCAGCATTGTCTGCAATGAGATGTAGGGGGCGAGGAAAAAGACTATGGCAATTGCAAAGCTCTGCCAAAGCTTAAGTTGGGCAAATGCTCCTTCCTGTTTAAGCACCAAATGATTAGATGTTTAGTGTAAAGAAAACGATCATCCAACGAAAGACAAAAATGTAGGGAAAAGTTGGAAAATTAGTACCAGATCATCCTTGAAGAGTATCCCGAGCAATGCACTTAGCTGGGTATTAAAGACTCCATCACCTATGCCCCACAAGGCTGCAACGAGAAGTGGATATAGTATGCCAAGAGCTCCAACAGTCACACTACAATAGAGAAAAAAAGGGTAAGATTTCAAGTACCAGTGTCAACTTCTTCCAAAAAGTAACAAAGGAACATTACACGAAGCAAACCTGTGAGCCAGTAGAATCCATACCAATACAGCACCCTGAACTAAAGCTCCACCCGAGACAATCATCGAAATAGATGAGAGACCAAAGGTGAAATGCCCAGCCACTAGAGAGCACTGAGACAATGGCCAGCCAATGATACAATAGAATAATTATCATAGTGTTATATAAGATAAGTTCAAATTATGCCTGGGTACTACTATCAAATCTAACATACCCACAGTTCTATAGAGAATGTGCATGCAGAGTTACATATTTTGAAGTAAATTTGAGAAAGCTTACTGTAATAAGTAATGTCTAAGATTTGCATAAACCTATTTGAAAGCATTACAAAATATGGCTAGAGTACCTACACTTTCTCTCGATTAGCAAAGGTTGGTTTAATAGAAAACATGTATGTGCCTTTATATTAGTGATGTTATTATTTTCTGTATATACAGCTTAAACTAATGTGATTTCTTCATGAGTTTATGAGAGAACATGTTTACAGTTATGTAGGATGTTTTCACAAGGGAAGGAACAGAAATGGATATGTTGTGCGATCATAGTCATTTTAAAGTTACTTGCTAATTCTCCAAATAAGTTGTCATTGAACTGTTATAATAATATTTGAAGATTTTTCAATGTTTACGAACAAGAGCAAATGCTCTTTGAATTTGAGTTTTCTTTTTATATTCACTGCGTTCACGTGAATAATTGATTAACACAGTTCCTTCAGTCACGCTGAAAAAACTAATACTATATAGGGAATAATTGTAACAAGTAAATAGTTGCACTTAAGTAAAAGCTCTATGTCATTCACAACAGTTTTTACTCTCCAATACGAAGTAACTCAAGAACGGTATTCTAGTTAAAATTCTATCAAACATAAGATACTCATTGCACTTTGATTACAACATAATTTGCCACCAAAGCACTATACAGTAGTTATATATTTCCCAGACACAAAATCTTTGTATCTCAATGACTTAAATGCACCTAAAATACAGCTAGAGTAGAATGTTTGCAATGACTATTTAATGGATGATCTGTTACTTGAGTTAGTTCTCAATCCAATACCACTACGCTTCAATCCCTCAAGATTACCAATTACTCTCTCAGACCACAGTACATTCATTACTACGACTACCTTAGTATAAATAAAAATGCAACAAAAAATTATAATTAAAGGCGTATGATAGACTAGAAACACAGCAAAAGAGAATGTGACAAATTTACTGCTCTAGTTTCCTCGTAGAAGTCTGAAGACCATACCACAATGGTGGCAAACATGTCAATAGCATGCCATCCAGTACCATAAAGAGTAAAAGCAGTTTGCTCAAAGAAACACAGTCAAACTATAAAACGAGTCAACCTACGACTCGTTATGGGGCTGCCTTAAAGGGCAAAAAGAAAGGGCAGTAGCATTTGGCAGGGGGTTGTTAATAGGTGCAAGAATAAGCTCACTCCGTGGAAAAAGCAATACCTATCTTTTGGGAGCTGGCTGATTCTTACTAACAGTACCTTGGATGGGATTCCTACGTAGACTATCTCTTAATTCAGTATGACTACAACAGTTGAAAGGAAATTAGACTCTATAAGGAAAACTTCCAATGGACTGGGAACTCAAACTGAAAAAAAGATTCATCTGATCAAGACGCAAACGGTTATTAAAGAAAAGAAGGATGGTGGACTGCGGGTAAGGAATCTGAAAATGCATGATAAAATACTTTTTTAATGGCTCTAGAGATATAGTAAGGGAAGTGATGAGATTTGGCAGCAAGTTTTGGATACTATATATGGTGCAAAGTTAGGGTGGAAACGAAATCCTTCACAATTGAAAAGCTGTGGGGAAATCTGGAAGATGATTAGTGATTGATGGGATGAATTTCTACCGGTCACTAGATTAGAGGTGGGAAATGGTAGGAGGATTAGATTTTGGATGGACATTTGGTGTGGAAATGAGAGCTTCAAAAGCAGGTTTCCGGTCTTGTTCAAATGTGCTTTGAATAAAGAGGGTTATCTTGTAGATGGAGTGTTACTTTTAGAAGAAATTTAAATGATTGGGAAATAGACAGTTTTGCCAACTACTACAACAATTGAATTCATGTTCAATAGAAGAAGACATAGCAGACAGGTTAGTTTGGGTTAACAGTAAGGATAAGGTATTCTCGGTCAATAACTGCTACGGGATGTTGTTACAACAGTTTAGTGCCTCACTGGCCTGGAAGATGATTTGGTAAACCAAATCACTGTGAAAGCAGCTTCTTTTGGTTTGCTAGCAGCTAGGGATGCTTGTCAAACACAGAATAAATTAAGGAGAGATTTTTCCTTGTGCAGCAAATGCTATTTCTGCAATTCATAGGAAGAAACTATTGAACATCTTTTCTTGCATTGCAAAATTTCAAGACAATGCAGGGAAATTTTCTTTAGCATAATGGGCATATCTTTGGTGTTACCAGAGAAAATTAGTAGCTTGTTGGTATTCTTTAAATAAAATCCTTACTTTTAAAAAAAATGAAGCGATTGAATTAGTCTATTACTGATTTTGCATACTTACAAGTGCATCAAAAACCCCATATACGGCCATTGCACCACCAACACCACTCTCTCCCATCGTAGGCTGAACGATATACTTTGTGAATTCAGCCCTGAAACACATTGTAAATCAAAATACAGCACAAGAAGCTCCAAACTCTACTATAATGAACTATTAGAAGCATCATTACCATACAAATGCTTGTTGTAAACCTGAATATGCAATAAGAGGGATGATCAAAAGCATTCTTATGTCTTGTAAAAGGGTAATGATAGACTTGAGCAAAGTTGCCACAGAAGAAACGGAACTAGCGGAGGAGTCTTGCTGTCTCGCCTCCTCTTTACCAGCTCTCTTACTTAAGAAGCACATCAAAACGGCACCAAGGGTTATAGTACAAACAAAAACCAAGAAAAGTACAGTTGTTCCACTAGTGCTTCCTCCCTATAGCATCAGAAAACTAGCAAATCTTAGTGAAAGACAAAAAAGATCTTGAACATTTGTGCATTTAATCTCAGTAGATGTTTACCTCTTCGTCTCTCATCAAAGCAAGAGTGATAAGATTTCCGACAAGCTGCAGGATGACGAAAGTTATGTGCATGGAAATATCACGTGAGTAGAAATATATATTAAGAAGCTTTACTTGCAAAGTGCATAAAAGGTACCTGATGACTTGCAAACATTCCCCAGAATACACCATTGAATTTACCAATTATAACGGCTTCATTTAAGATATGATCATTTGCATGACTGCGTGCTGCGGAAGTAAGATATGTTCCCTAACCACAAATGACAAAATTAAGGTTAATGCTGAAGCCGGAAACAAAGTTCAACTCCTAAAAGAAAGTCATACCTGCCCAACCCATATTATGGAGGCAGCAAAACCAAGGTATAAAGAAGCTGGGACCATGGTATACCTACAAGATAGTTTAATCAGTTGCTGACAATTGAAATTCACGAACATCCTAAACAAACATGTATCAAGAAAAAAAACACCCAACACCTTACAAAGTGTTAGCATTAAGAAAGAAAGCATAATCCATAAAAGATGGGTAGTATTAAAGGAAAACAGGAAAATTGTGTAAATGGACTAAATTTATATCTATGTTTGATGCAGGAAAGATAAGTACGTGCCAATTAACTGAAACACAATTTTAAACATACTTAATTTCAAATAATTATTCTTTAAAATCTCAAAGGAATCAGGCAAGAATTAAACTCATATTGTAAAATCAAGATGAGAGAACTTCTGAAAATGTTTTGATCATTTATGAGGTATTTAAAGGTCATTGACTAATTTCCTTTGCATTAGGCCCATTACGAGTCCAAAATAAGATATATATAGGCTATAGCTCATTTATATCTTTTCAAATAAAGTATAACTTAAGTCATATCCTAGAAAATCAAGAGAACACGCGTCTCATGTTAAAAATACAGGAATATGCATGAAAAGAGAAGAATTTACGGAAAGTAAAATCTATACTGGAAGTGCTACCAGACTAATGTACCATTAAGTCCCAGATGTAAGCATATGATTCCCCTAGCACCTTCACCGCCCTCGGAAATTAGTATTTTCCAAAGTACCAAGCTCCTAAAGTAAATTTATGAGAAATGAAGAAAGGCAAGAGTAATTGTAGGATGCCATGTCTATTATCCTGAAACATTCATTCTCAGAACATGACTTAGTCGCTGCTTCTATGTCTCGAATAGAAGAAATAGTTGTCTAACAGCACATCGAATCATGTTAAATGTTGTCACTTTGGACCACATGAACCAAGCATATCTTTCGTCTGGTACAAAAGGAAAGAAAAGAAGGCTCTATGCCTGATCGAACTAAACTTGAAGGAAAAGAAGTCAGAGTAACTTTCCCCTAGGAAATTAATTCTCAGAGCTATCAACAGAAAAACTTTAGTCATACAACACTGAGTTCTAAAATCAAGATAGAATTGTTCAAGAAATCTCAAAGATGCAATACAGATACTACCCATTTAAATTATATTGACTTTAGTTCCTTTTCTTTTTTGATAAGGAACATTGACTTCAGTTGTTATGGAACAACCAAACAACTCCCAACTTGGTTTTGATGACTTCTTCAAGTGAAAGGTAAGGAGGAACAGCAGAGTTATCCAGAGCCAACTAAAAGTCATCATAGTCTTCCAGGGCTACAAACATCTATCGAGCATCATACCCAACTCAATAAACTCTTTACAGCCCATTTGTTGCAGCCACAACAGAAAACAATGAATATTTGAATAACCCACTAAATAAGTCCAGCCACAGCGATGGAGAAGATTCAAGCTTTAACTACACTAAAATGCATTAGGACTACTATCAAGTAGAGACATCTGTAGTCTGATATTAATGGACTGCTTTGTAAAGACAAGCATTTACAATAACTGACTAGAGACAAGAGGACATCGCCATCTCTGATAGAGCAAGCAGACCTTGCTACTGTTAACTGTTTTAGGGGCTTCAGTTATCATATTCAGTTAACCTATAGCAAAACATATTCATCCTCAAGCATTTCTTCATTTTCTTCCACAGTCTGACTCTATGTTTCTATGGTGTTGCAGTTTGTCTTTCTGGCATTACCTAGGAAGGAGAATTCCGATGTTAATAAGCAATTGTCCTTCCTTGACAAGTATGTGCATAAAGATTGATGGAAAGTTTGCCCTGATAATGCTGTTACTAATTCTATTAACATCAAAAGGACGACTATAACATAGGTTTGGCTGGCTTTATGGTCTTGCAGTTTGTCTTTCTGGCATAACCTAAGTTTCATAAAGTGGTTGCTAAACCAGCAATGTTGTATGGGGCAGAGTATTGGACGGTCAAGAACCTGCAATTCAGAAGATGAAAAAGATTAGGAATGCAGATATTCTGGACAAGGTGGGAGTGGGCCCCATGGTAGACAAGACGGGAGAGGTGAGACTGAGATGGTTCGGGGATGTTAAGAGAAGATGCTCAAATGCCCCAGTGAGAAAGTGCGAGAGGTTGGCAATATGGATCTTAGGAGAGGTAGAGGTAGGTCAAAGTAGTACTGGGGAGAGAGGTAGCTCTGTAATTACTTCAATAAACTTCTTTGTGGCTAATGCCACAACCTCACAAGGAGAAATATGAAATCTGATAGATCTTTATATTTATTTGAATGGAGTACAAGATTCACATTTCCATTCACATTAAGGATCCATAAGCACACAAACATTGTTAAACACGAATCCAATTACAAAAGAACTATAATCACAACTTAATACATAAAATTCGATCATTACCAGCTCAATAGCCTAATCCTAATCCTTCCTATTGGTCAAAGATTCAATCTTGGAAAAGTAAAATGCACTAAAAATAAGAGAAACCATACCAATTAGGCATCAAATTGGCAGCTACAAACAACCAATAGCCAGTAGTGCCCAGGATCAAAGCATTCTTCGACCCAAGCTTCCGAACCACCAATGAAGCAAATATCGAGCAGAACATAAATGACAAATACAATATCCCCAGTGAAATGGTCCCTAAATTTCCTTCCTGAAACACAAAAAAGAAAACCTCAAACTCAGTATCACTTCAACGTCTAAGCTCGCATTTGGCCATACATTTTGAAAATTTAATCTTTAACTCTGATCACTCTTTGGGGCTTCAACTCACAAGTAAAACACACTTCCAAACACAACTTCAAATTCAAAAAATCACAACAAAAACTCAAATTTCAAAAACTATAGCCAAATGGGATCTTATAAGAGCCAAACAAATTCTATCCAAAACCACAATTCAACACTAAACAACCCCATTAACTTCATTAAAAATAGATAATACACAAAAACCTTACTGTATTAATAGTGCTTTCAAGATTCTGAGCAGCCCCATAAGCCAAAAAAATCAACAAAAAAGCAGAGCTCAGAATATAAACATCCCTTTCATGATTCACAATTGAGTTCTCATTTTTCGAAATTTCAACAACAAGGGGTGCTTCCTCATCCATAGCCATTAACAAACCAAAAATTACAACAAAATACCCAAACCCCACCAATAAATTTATGTACACAAGTGTATATATACAACAAAAAAAATCTTTTTTTTGTCAAAAGAAAGAGAAATTGAGTGACACCATTTGCCGGCAAAAGGAACTATAAAGAAAACAACATATAGATAAAGCTTAAGCTACTGAAGAAAACTGATGAATATGACAATAACAAAACTTCAGCGGCCATAGATTAATGTTTATTGAGAAAAAATTTAGTATTTTTTTTTTCAATTTTGGGACAAATCAAGATTCTTTTTTTTTAATTTCATAGAAACAGACAAAAAGATTTGATTTTTATTTAAAAGTAAAGAAACTTTTTTAGGAATATAAAAAATAAGCACATGAACCATGATTACAGATTCAACCCAAGTGGTTAGTGGTCACCATAATTTATTTTATCGTGTCAAGTTAAACACTCCAACTTATAAAATCATCTTTTAAATGTTTTTTAAAATTTATGTATTATATCAGCCTAAGATATATATATACTAGACATAGAATAGGAATAAATCGAAGTATTTAGTTATTATTTGAAATTCAGTTAAAAGTGTGTAGATGTGAATTCTCTAAATTAATGTTTTATCTGTTGAGACCAAATTTAAGTGTGTAATATTGTACTTCATGTCTTAATTTATGTGACACTTTTCTTATATTAAGAATCAAACAATTTAAGTTTGATCAAAAATTTGCGTGTGAAATCTTCAATTTTTTTTAAATTTCTTTTTATTATTACACAAATATTATCTCATGTTTAATATTGTAAATTTAAAGGTTTTATGATCACACAAATACAATCGTAAATTTTAAAAGTAATGTATGGTTTTTTTTTCTTTATTATATTTTATGTTAAGTAGTGAAAATGCAACTATTTAGCGATAGGTTCATTTAAATTTAGTATTTTCTACGTGAAATGTAAATTTACATATAAAAGTTTATTAGAAATAAAAAATAGATTCAAACCCATATAAAATACAATAGATACAATTTAAAACTATAAAAATTGAACTTATAAAAATTCAAGGGAAACGGCTCAAATATGTCATTGAACTTTCAGAAAATGTTTATTTCTGTCATCAGTTAAGAGTTTGGCTCATTTATGTCATTACCGTTAAAGAAAAGGCTCGTTCATGTCACTATTTTTTAACAATGGTTTTGCAAAATTATTTTTGACACGTGACTAATTATAATTCAACCATGTCATCAACTTTTTAAATTAAAAATATCATAATTCTGGAAAAAATTGAATTATTTTTTTAAAAAAAATCAACATTCGGAATGAAAAATTGAGTTATTTTTTTTAATTAAAAAAATTGATAACTTGACCGAATTATAATTTGCCACGTGTCAAAAATGGTTTTGCAAAACCACCATTAGAAAATAATGACATACATGAATCTTTTCTTTAACGGTAATAACATAAATAAGCCAAACTTTTAACTGATGACATAAATAATTTTTTTCTAAAAGTTCAATGGCATAATTGAGCCTTAATTCTCTATAAAATTAAAGTATGAAAAACTGAAAGAGAAAAAGTACTGCACTACATGTTGGATAAAATTGTACTGGCACTTAATCAAATAATAATTTATTGTCTTAAAACACATATTACGAAAAAATATTTCGAAATTTCAAATCACCAAAAATTCAAAGGACTATAAGATAGATTGTCAGGCTTCATATCAGATTCAATTTGTGAAGCCAAATCTTGTAGTCATCCCAAGCCTTGATATCACAAAGATTATCTACAACAACTAGTTACCTCTTTAGTCACTTCAGAAACATAACATCTGATCATCATTGAACACTTTTCTAGCAAGAGTAGTCTTGCCAAGTCCAGACATGCCAACAATTGAAATCACATCGCGCTCTGTCGTCCCTCCCTCTGGTAAGTCCATCGATGACATTGTCTACATCATCGTGGAACGTTGAGCATTAGTTCGTGACAATTCACAGCTGAAAATCAGTCGAACATTAGACACTGTTTCAAATGTTACTGTTCTTGATCTGTCATTGACCTTTAAGTGGTTCTACAACATCAGACATCTCAACCACACTACACCAGATGTTTTCGGGTCCTCAACCAAATATGAGTGAATAGCATACTCCGCCTTATAGGCTGCTTGCATAACAAGTGCCTTCTTTCGACACTGTAGTGATCAAACACATTTAGTTCATTTCCAAGAGAACGACAGTCGTCTGGTGCATCAAGGAGAGCTTGCAGAAAACACTATACTATGTGCCAAAAAATGTGTTGATAGGAGAGATTGCAGAAACACTACTCTATACTTCTTTAACATAGAGAGATTGAAAATCTGATTCTGCATTTCGCACCAGAGTTTCTACATATACATCAACGCGTTTTTTACTGTCCTCTATGTGTCGACAAGCTGAACACACAAGGAAGTCCTGAGAAGCCTAAAATCTGCTTTAAGGGTCCGGATTTGATCCTTCGTTGAAGAAGTACTTGAATCTTCACGACTGTCTAAACGATCCAGACATTTCAAGAGATTATCAACAACACTAAACAACAAAAATGAAAAAAATCTGCCAACAAACTGTGACTAGTATTCAGTAAAAACACAAGAAGAAGAACCAATGCATACATAAATGTTGACTGAGATCAAACACTCAAAAAGTTCAGAACACATTTAGTTCAAATCTTGAATCCGCCTTTGTCAGTACACACTACTAATGTTTATGTACTAATCTAAGTTGTGTAAACTCTTCACTTTCATGTCGCACCTGTGTTGGATTTCTTGACATTTTTGAAGAGTCCGAGCAACATAGGTACTAATATACAACAATTGAAGTTAAGATTACCAGATGATTTCAAGTAACCAAAGATCTGTTTGAAGATGATCAAGTAAACCAAACAGATATTCTTCTTCTTTTTTTTTGGCTGCTAAGTTTCAATTACAGACTTAAAACAGTGTAATCAACAACTTAAAAGTAATCAATGAAAAATGACTAATGTGAGAGTGAAAAAGGTACAACCAAATGGAACTGAATTTGCAGAATATATGGTCCAAAAATAGACTCAATTGAGGAAAACTGAGAAAGAAATTAGTTATCAATATGATTTTTGGGACTTCCACTCGTAAAACTTCAAATTTTTTTAAGTAGATTGTACGTCTGCTCCAAACACGACTTCAAATACTTAAATTTTCAAGTTTCAGCTTTCAACGTTAAAATCTATAGACAAATGAAAACCCAGACAATTTTCTTTCATATCCACCACTCGGTGACCTAAATCAAATGTTGAGTTTAGGATCGAAACAAACAGATGTAATGCAATCAAATGGCACATACCAACGCTAATAATAAAGCAAATCTTAAAAAAAACATAAATTAAACAACGTTTTTTTAATACAAATTCTTTCCCTTTTTTCAGGTACGTATCTCACTTTATTTATTATTTCTTAGCTTACTGTAGTATTAAGATTGTAGCTTCACTGTACTACTCCTTCCGTTTCAATATATTTAACTCGATACAAAGTTCAAGAAAAAATATCAAAAGACGAACCATTCATAAATGTGACTTTTTTTCAAAAAGACTAAACAAGGCAAGAGAATGCAAGTTCTTATCAGTTGAGCAGATTCAAATTAAGAAATATTGAACTTTATATTGCACAAGTAATTTGTCAACTGTGGCATGTTGTTATACTACTCACCTAATCAAAATAAAAGAACCGTTTGGTTCTTCAACATCTGGTCCATAAGTGGAAACAAAACACTTCACCTGGAAGTGTATTATTTTCACTACTATCGCAAAAATGTAATTGCCAAAGAAAAAATATATGAAAGGATGAAGAAAACATGAAACCAGCAGGGAGTAAAGTAGGCAACGTCTTATACTTTAGGAAAATAGGAAGTTGGAACACAACAGCAACTGTGGTAGTTATTTGCTACGACAAAAAGTATATCGAGATCAAATCGCCTGACGAAAATTTCAACCCTCTCCATACAGTCGGAAATGTCCTAGCCAAGAATTGCTACTCTTGAGCTCATAATACCCAACATTAATCAATCTCTGGTACATATTAAGGTAAAAAGCAACAAATTGAATTTCTTGAACCAAAATGCCGAGGATGCAAGACTTGAGTATAAGCCACTGCACGACTCATCAGTTACTAACCCTCATTCACCGCCTAGAAGATGACCAACTGGTCCTCGAGCCACTACTACCAAATGATGTGGGCCTTCGTTCATCCCGCCATGATGGTCTATCATCTGACTTGCTTCCAGTGCCCCACCTGTCAGTATCAGGAGGTGGAGCCTGGCCTGCAGCATCAACGTTACCTCGCAAGTGCCTAGGAACGTATTTCCCAGCAGCAGGTGCAGCAGCTGCTGCTGCTGCAGGAACGGGAGCAGCTCCTCCAAGTTCAGTTGGACGCCCCAAGGCTTGAGGCTCAGAAGGCCTTGGCAGTACAGCAGGCCTGCGCAAGATCTCTTCTTTTTCACGTCTTTCTTTCTCTTCGAGCTCTATCAGTCGCAGCCTCTGCTTTTCAGCAATCTCATCTAGCTTGGCTTGTCGCTCAGCTTCCTCTTTCTTCCGTCTCTCTGCCTCTGCAATAAATTCAGAAAGTCCATAGGATGCCAAATTAATCTCGAGTAGCTATGAAACATCAAGTGCAAAATACAACTTGACTACTATAATGCAGAGTTGTAGATGTCACGTCACACCAACCGAACCATGAACTCTTAGGTTGGATACACCTTGATAACTGCCTACCTTCCTTCCCTAGCCTAAAAGAATTAAATGCATAAGATGTGGGTGGGGCATTAAATGGCGAAGTACCTTCACGTTTGCGGGCTTCCTCCTCTTCCTGTAACCTCTTTTGACGCTCCTCCTCAGTTCGCAGAAAGAATAACATTTTCCTCTTAGCTTCCCTCTCCTGCTTCCTTGATTGAATTATCTGGCTGATCCTTTCTCGTCTCTCCTGCTTCAATCTATTGAGTTCAGCTTCCCGGCTACTAACAACTCTTTCTTGCAAAATCCTCTGCATGATTAGAAACATATCAGCCGATCTGTTTTGTCAAGAGACCAAGACCAATCTTCAAGCAAGCCCGTGGCTTCTCAAATTTCAACTAGTGAGAAAGAACGTCCATTAGCATTTCTAACGTTAGGTCTAGCTACCTAAAAAGATGCAAGGATAGACCGGACATGATTGTGTTAATGCTAGCTATTTTAGCATTCATCATAGGATAAACTCCTGCAAAGGATTCTGAGCTTCCATTCTTTTTCTTTTAAGTACAAGGACATCATACAAAAACTTAGAGAGAAGGCAGAATAAAAGAAAAACCAACTGTTACTATTTCCAAACAGTTCAAATCCTGAAGTACCCAGCACTAAAGTTCAGAAGCTTCCAACTTAGTCCTACACCAATTCCATTTAGACCAAACAAAGTTGCATAGTTATCAAAAGCACTAATCCATTTCCACAACCATAAATTCAATTATATTATCCATAGCCTTTATCTAGCAGTTCATAAATTCATAAAAGACAGGATATAAAGTGACCTTGTTCTCCAACATGCGTCCCAGTCTCTTTTTCTCTTCCAAGTCTCCAGCATGGCGTTGCCTACTCAATTCAACCTCTTGCTGAAAATGTATGTTACAATGCAAATTCGTCAGCAATATTTCTACCAAAAAGTTAAGAAAGAAAAAGAATATAATGTATCAATTTTCCATTTTAAAGAGAAAAGTGAATTGTTATTGCGGTTTGATCAAAAAGCATGATGTATCTTCAATGCAAACCTGCTGCTCGCGTTCATGAAGAGCTGCCTCTTCAGCTAAACGCTGTTTATATGCAGCTTCAATAAGAGGTGCGGCTTCTTCTCTCTTAGCTCTTTCCAAATGATCCATAGTTTTGGCATACTTCTGCAACTTTTTCTCCCTTTCTTGCCTCTCCCTCAGTTGCTCATTCAGTGCCAATTCCATGATCACCTGTTTAGTCATCTTTTCCTGAAATCAAATTAAAGCCAGGTAAGATTTCCCAATTGAAGGTTTAGGGATAGGATTACAAATTATGCACTTACTCCCTCTAGAATAGGCTTCTTCTTCCTCTTGCTGCGTTTTTCAGCTTCTTGCAGCATAGCTTGTGCCTCTTCAAGTTCTCGGTCTTCTATTTCCTTCAAAATTCTCTGGCTCCTCCTTTGCTCATACTCGGCAGCAATGCGCTTTTGCTCAGCATCTTCCGTCATCTTTTGAAGCTCTCGCCTCTTCGACTCTTCCACTCGTTCCTTAATAAGGAGTCATAAAAGTTCATACAAGAGAACAACAATAACAAGCATTTCATAATGCAACAAGAAGTTCAATACCATTTCTAAGAGTAAACGCTCTTGCTCCTCTTTGCGTTTTTCAATAATGGACTTCCTTGCAAGAAGTCTCTTGTGCTCCTTCTCCACTATCTCCGCTAAATTAGACAAGGCATCCCCGAGCTTGGCCGCCTTCTTTGCTGGGGGATAGATCATTGTTCTTGCCTTGCTAAGGGATTCAGCAAAAAGAGACAGATGATCCCGGAGTCCTTCAGCCTCAATACTCTAGAAACAAAATCAAAAGCAAATGATATATGTTAGACTAGCACACATGAGATTAATCCCTGCTGGTTCAAAATGTCTAAGAGAAAAATTTGAAAAAATTCTCCTGCCTCAGTTCATCACATATTATACCACAGAGGTACAATGCTGAACTTACAAATCCACAAGAGTCGAACTTTTAAACCATCCCCATGGCCCATAATCCCATAACATAGAATCCGCCAGAAATAGCAATCCAGTCGAACTCTTAGATCTCAGAAACAGACCACAGCTTTTCAGAGTTCACAAGCTCAGTCAGCCTGATTCATTCTAGTGATGTAACTACAAAACTCATTATGCCAACAACACACATTTAGATAGCCCACAATTTAACTGTTCCAAACATTTAATTTTAGATGACAGACGACACACAGTCAGATGTCATAAGCAAGCTATGTCCATGCTATTACTTAAACAGTGAGGAGAAGAACAATGTTTCTGCAGAGCTGATTGATAGGGCTGACAAAATCCCTGACAAAGACAAGGGAAAGAAATATCTAGGTGTGTCCTACCGACAAACAAACAAAAACAGTAAATGAATTTTAATTCCAAGAAACACAATTATACCTGTTTGCCAAAGAAGACAGCACCCTTCATGTGATCGACTTTGATGGCAAGAAAATTACGCCTAACCGCATCAACTGATATTTTCTCAATAGCGGTGAAGTCGAAGAATGGGATCATCTTAGATATGTTATCAATCTGGATTGTCTGATACACCTGAGAGACCTGCAACAAGAAAAGGGTTCTCATTTAATTGAAAGATGGACTTTCGCCTAAATAATGAGCATGTCTGATCTGCTCTTTATCAAAAGGTATAAAACAGTGTGCACACCTGCTGTAGCAACCTCAGAGTAGCAAGCTTTTCTAAGGCAGGAACATACTGAGACAGTTGTACTTCAGGAACCGAAGAAACTGAAGACAGCTTACCGCCAAGTTTTGATATTTTATTCAATATGGGCTGCACCTTCAGTGCCAGATCCAAAGGAAGAAACTCATTTTCTAACAGATGATAAAGATCTTTCACTTCTTGAGTGACACAAGACATCACACCTTTGGACACCTACAGAAGGAGAAACAATTAAGAAAAAGCAAAAGGAACCGTCACACAATTAAAAAATAAAGAGACTGCAACAATTACAAAAAAAGTATAATGCACTTATTTGTGCCTCAAAAATTTGATTGGTTCATTGAAATTAAAATAGACAAAAGGAATTTAATGGAAACAATTGAACGATCATACGCTAAATTCAAAAAAAGAACATATAACATTACTCACCAACTCTGAGAGAAGTGATGATCGAGAAAGCTGAAAAGGAGAAACAGCAAGAGAACTGAAGCTGATTAGCCGAAGTAAGACATTATAAATAAAGAACTAAATGACATCTTCATAAAAAAAAAAGGAACTAAATAACATAATCAGGAATAAAATTACCGCCACTCTGTTTTCGGCTTTGGGTTCAACTTCAAAACCAATTAGATTGGCCACCCTCAAACTCCTCTCCTTCTCATTTTCAAGCTCAAGATGAGATGCACCATAAGACTGATCATAAGGAGGCACTGAAAGTGCAGCTAGGACAACAGACGATGCTATTAACTGCAAATCCTTCTGGCTTAAATTTTTATTAAAACCCTTCTGAAGAGAGAAAAGCTTGAGCCAGGCATAAGCATGATAAAGATGATTTGATGACATCCAAAATATCTCAGTAAGCTTTCCATAGTAAACACCCATTAATGACGCCTTGGGAGTTTTTTTAACCATGCACATCAAACCATATATGTCCTCAATGGAACGAAAAGCTTCCTGCATCAAAGAAAAATTAGAACATATGAAATTCACTCTCTTGGGACAAAAAGATATGCTTACAATCTATCAGAAAAAGTAATAACCTGCCATAGACTCAGTTCAGTAGCAACTTTCAGCTGTTCAAATCTAGTGTCTAGATACAATTGCAGACTTTCTGGAAGAGACAGATCAGGACGGTCCCTCTGATCTCTATACTTGTTGAGATTTGCCAAATGATTCCTGATGATTTCACAAAGACGGCGAAATTCTGTTGTACGCTTGTATTGCTTACAGAACTGAAAGGCTCGGTGTGCTGTCATCTGAGCAAATTAGGTTTGAAAATTAATTAACCTATCTTTCAGCGGAAAAAAAATGTGGCAATTAAAGATGGAGTAAAGAATTTCCAATCCGCCATGCAGAAAGCTTAAATAGCTTGCAGGACAAATTTGGTTCTACGGCACAAAAGAATTTTACAACAGGATGATATATAAACTTTCATATCAATAAATAATAAACTTGTTCTGACAAAACTGATATCTGTACTAAACAAAGTACATAGACAGATACCCTGCAAACTGAGAGAGACTCCCGCTAAGTTTGTGAATAAGAAGTAAAAAAGGACTGATTTCTGATTTACTAATCAGAAGCATAATAACTTTCCAGGCAAGCAAATAGAAAGAAAAGAAAAAATGGATAATCAATCTGCTTACTCAATTACAGTCTAAAACAAGTTCTGAAAACAGAGAAAATTTGGGTAACTAAATTCCTCACCTCAGAACATAAAAGCAGTCTAATTATTCTACCACATAACTAAAAGTAGGGCAATGGAAACTTACTGCATACAGAGCCTCCAATCTTGAGTTGTTACGCAAAATCTCCAGGACAGTTCTATATGTCTCCCACAAGAACTTAAACCAGGGAGTGACCAGCTCCCGATCAGATCGATCTTTTCCTTTCTCCCCACTAACATAACTCAACATAAGATCTTCAGGCCTTTTATCAGCCTCCAAGTCTTCCACATCCAGAGCTTCCTCAAGAGCTTGTGCCTGATTGCGAGCTAGTTCAGCTCGCTCAGTAGCTAAATGCATGAAGTGCTTTATTACCTCCTCTAAGGAGTTAATGTTCACTTGTTGACAGACTATACGATATTGAATTAGGCCATCCTTGGCAAACCTCCCCCTTCTCATGTCAACACATAGCTCTACATACTTAAACATTATCCTTTCAAGAGTCTTTTGCCATGCTCTATACCTCCTTGAAGTAATAAGATCATGAAGTGCTTGAAGGGCTTCTTGCTTTTGTCCAACAGTGATCAACTCTGTATCAAAACATTAAACTCATCAGCATGCCAAGATTTAAAATTTTGCTATAAAAACAACTGGAGTTTCAAAATTTTCACTCTTCAATATTACTAAGAATCATCTAGACTACCCTCACCCTGTGAACTTATAACCCCCTCCTAAAATCTCAGACCCATCGCTTGGGACAAAATTAGCAAGTGTACAGAACCCATAATACTAGTGCACAACTCAAAGTAAAACTTTGAGTAGTTCCGTAAAAGATATTTGCTAAAAGAGATGAAGATAGTAACTCCACTAACCTTCAGCACGCTTCAAAGCATTCTCCGGTTTGGCAAAAGTCGCCATTTCGATGATCTTTCACCTGCAAAGGAACAGTTGGATGAGACAAATGGCAGAGATGTCCATCAACACAGGCAAAACCATATATGCTAAATCCACATACTCAGTAGTAGTGTTTTTAGGACAACATACAACAAAACCCAATCAATAGTTCAAACAGGTCAAAACTCTAGCTTCTTTTCCTTCCCACTCCACTCCACCCCCACCCCCATTCCTAAGAAACCAAATATCATACCAGAATAATGTTTTCTTTATTCACCAATCTTATAACCAAGAAATCTCTCTATTACACCTTTCTCCACTTAAACACCAAGTCTTCTTTCAAGCCCGCAAGTGCACCTAACCCACACAACACAAATTACCCTCTCATCACTCGACCCAAAACCCAGAAAAGGTTTCTTAATCATCTTTTATTACCTGGGCACAAATCTAACAAAACCCCATCAATCAATTAAATCAACTAAGCTCTACCCCAAACCAGTAAAGTCACACATATCAATCCTCTACACCCACTCCGCTCTAATTCACCCATACCCCAAACAATCAATAAAAACCGACAAAAATCTCAACTTTCATTCTTTCCATGTAAAGAAAAAGAACCCCACATCATAAATCGCAAGATTCAAGTACGTAAACACATCTATAAATCCAAATGGGCATTCGACACATATATGCATTCAAATCTACTCATACCAGATTGAAACTGTACTAAAAATTTGCAAATTAAGAAAAGAAAATGGTTTGATGTGATAATTTACCAGTGGATTTTGGATGCTTTGTGGGTGCCGCAATCTCCTTCTCTCTCTATTGTTTGCCCTAAAAACTTGATATGATGTGAGAAATAGCTAAGTGAGAGCAAAATATGATGTGTTTACAAGGGTTCAATGAAACTGGTCCTTTTATTTTATGGAAATGCTACTTTTACCCCCCAAACTTTTGTGAAATGTGGATTTTTAATTTTGATTTTTTTAAAAAATGTGCAATCTAATTAAAAATGATTACATTATATAACCCTACTCTTTTCCGAATTATAAAAATTCTCTAAAATTAAAGGATTTCAGATATATAAACTGACACGTGGATATATAAGTCATAATACATTGTAATTTAGGAAATCTGGATATACATAGCTCACCGATGTATTCGAGAGAGGATAAGAATGTATGCGAGACGAAAATTTTGTAACTTTTTAAATGATAAAAAGTTTTTGAAATCATGGTAAAATAATATGTGTATTTAGGTAACTGTGATTTATATTTTGTGTTACACCCATTTTCTTCCGCAACGATGTTTATATAATATTATGTAACATTATTTATTTACTCTACACAATGTATATTAAGCTTGTATAAAAAATATATAATAGTTGTAGAAGAGATATTTATACACACATATTTGCATTGTTATAAATTTCATATAAATATATGCATTATACAAATTATATGCTAATTTGTATTTTTTCCAGATGAATCAGGGTAATTTTTTATTTTTTAATTTATTTGTTTGATTTTAATTGATAGAAAGTAATAATTATTTTTGAATTTTTTATCATAAATTAAAGATACGTAAAACGTAATTAAATATTTTTTATTATTGTCATCTGTCATCATTAAAATGGCACATTAAAAATTAAAATTCTGAATTATTTCCCAAAAAAACATTTTTTTTGGTCAAAAAATCATTGTTTTTATGGGATAAAAATGGTCACTCTCCTTTCTACTTTAGCCATTAATTGTTTGTCCCTTCTTCTTTGATGATCAATCCCAATCATTAAAGTTTCAAAGCTTAATTTTAAAAAATTATGTAAATATAAATCGTTTTGAGTAAATTATATATCAAAAGATTGAAAATATTAAAAAGATTTCATATTTAAAATTTGATACTATTTAGAGAAGATATTGAGTTAGTCCAGAATCAAATAAAAAAAATAAAATTATTTACAATAAAATCGTTTTTGCTTTAAGAACCACCTCCTTTGTCATAATCAATCTTCCATTTAACTATTTTTAATCCCTTCCCTTCTTCTTCAATTAGCCTAACAAACTATTAGAAAATTTTAATTTGATAAATGGTTAATGTATACTTCTTGTATAGTTAACGTATATTCAACTTTTTATCATTATGTATAATCAATGTATATTCTCAATAAGCTAAAGTCTACTCTTGAATCTATCATTATGTATAGTTGATATATAGTCAATGTATACTTTCAATGACTTTTGGCTATTTTTATATAAATAAAAACATAATCATATTTGTCGTAAACTAATTACTATATTGTATGTGTTTGAAACTATCCCTATTTTTAATTACCAATATATTAATGTATCAAATACAAGATATTTGCAAGGTTGATGAAATGAAAACTTATACGTATCATAATGTATAGTTAGTGTGTAGCTAGTGTATACTTCCTATAACTTTGGACTATTTTTATGTAAATAAAAACATGATAATATTTGTTCTAACTAATTAATGGTATATATTTGAAACTATCCCTTTTTTAATTACTAATTATCAATGTATCAAATACAAAATATTTGCAAAGTTAATACAATGAAAACTTACAGCAATACCTAGTATAATCGCACAAATGAAGTTTCAGGAAGGTGGTTTCGTATGCAACCTTAACCCATTTATGAAGTTAGAGAGGTTTCCGAACTCGATACAAATACATATCAAAATAAGTATGAAAAGAAAATATAGTAAATGAAAATAGTCTTTTTGAAGTATATTTTTTGTTTGAAAAGCTTTGACAAAGAAGTGCACCAAAAGCTCAAATTTTAGAACTTTTTGGTCTCTTTACTCAAAACTTAGGCATCATTACAAAGAGAATCTACCCAACTAGGCCACTACATAGTCAATATATAAACTTTATGCTTGATGGAGCACTATTTAACTGCTTTTTAGATTCTCAAAGAGGCAACAAAGTTTCTCTTTTTACATCGACGATCAGCTTGAACGCACCTCGACTAATTGTACCTGGCCGTTTTGTCTAGCGTCCAAGCAACAAATCATAGGTAAATCCTGCTTACCAAGTCTGAAGTAGATGAACTTACACCAAGTGTTGCAGCTAAAATTGAAAATGATACATTTAAACACATGTCTGAACCACAACAAGATATATAGGTTCTTAAACAAGTCAAAACAATGAATGCCCAAGCTAGACAAAAACTCACTCTAAGTTTCTAATGCCAGATTTCCGTCGAATCATCAATGAAGAAACATCAAACATGCTTTGAATAAAATTAGAATCCAATTGAAATTAAAGAGGAGGAGGCAAGGAGCAGTTATGTGAATGAACAATGTCGCTACTTCGAATTGGAACATATTACTGGTTCAAACATCTAATGTGTGTCTCTGATCCCATCTTCATGCATTTGGATGATATTGAAGGGCAGGACATATATTCTCTGATATAACAAACATTGTGAAAGCAGCTGGTGACCACAGCTTAAAACTAAGCCAGGGACGAGATTTGAACTTGGAAGACGTTCATATTCCCAACCATATCTCTGAGAAGAAGTCTACTTCAGAGGTTACTATCATACATCGATGAAGCAACGTCACTTGCACACTTTTCCCTATAGTTATTTAACCACCTTCCTGAGCAGCCAAGAGCAATATGATTCCTATACCAAGATAATGCACCCTATTGATGCCTCGTACAAGTCGTCAAAGGCTTCATAAAGCTCATGTTGAAGAAAAACTGAAGTAAATTTTGAGAAAGAGGAAAACTATTTACCAGCTTGGACAACTGAAGTGAAGCAAAATGTGGTCAGCATGATCCGAGGACTCATGCAAGACTGACTTTGGCCTTTAGGTAAACTTAGCCACTTGGAGCTAAAGACTTCTCCAACTTGTCTAAGGAATCAAGCTTGTACAATGCATCTTAATGAATCTGCAACCAATACAATGATTACAGGACTTGAAGTTAATATGATCGAACCAACAAAAATCAGTAGAACAAGACATACCTTCTGAGTTAGGGTTCAATGCATTCATCCAAGCTAACTTTCATTGAACTGAAATTCATGAAGACAGAAAACATGCTTGCCATCATGCAGATTTTTTCCCATGCTACCTAACTTTACCCTCGTCCTTAGTTAAACTGAAGGTAGGCAATGAGAAGTTGAGAACCGGGAGGTTGATTGATTATGTCCTCCAGTATGCGTTCATAGTTTGTGCACGATATTTTCAGGTCAAGTGGATTCATACAAGAAACTTATATTAACTAGGATGATTTTACTATGTTAAATTTTCAGTTAATTTACCAGCTAACAGCAACCCCTACCCCTATATCAAGTTCTTCTTTATAACAATGATTTTGGCGTTTCTTGTATTGGAATTTTCATGTATTATAAGAAAAGAGAAATGAGGCTTATTGGAGTGAGCTTACAGTGCTGAAAAGGAAAATGGTGTGCACAGATAAATGTAACTGAATACATTAGTCTCACAGATCAAAGGGTGGATGAACAACAACTTAATTGAGAGACAGCTTCAGAAACTTTAGAGAAGCAAATAACATATATACGGTCTGTATCCTGCTAATCAAGAAAAACCACCACTTCTGACATTAACTTAGTAAGATGGCTTTGATACAGTTAGAATTATGTGTTGCATGTATTGAAGAGCAGAAATCAGCGACAATATATGAATACATTACTTAAGCCTTCTAGAGAACTGTATTAAGATGGGAAATGTCCACAGTGTTTAAGTTGTAACTCATTGAAGAGGTTATTTCGGAGATGGGCCAAAAAATGAAACCATTATCAAACTGAGTGGACAAAATTAGACACCGATTACTATCATAGCAAGCAACTGATACAGTTTGATTCCTACTTTGTGGAACCTCTATTTTGGATGATATCTTTAGCTCCAGTATGTCCTTTTTGGGTATCTGCTATCTAGGACACTGCCAAGAGTAGCCAGTGCATCTTGGAATTTCCGGATTTTCAAGAAACCTTTAATCATAGTAACCTCACTGTCTGAGAAGTTTGCTTTCTTCATGATCATGCCAACAAGCTTAACTAGCGTGTCCTCCCTCGACAAAGAATACAGTCCTTCAGCCAGATTGTAGAATGAGGAAAATTCAGGTATGTGTCCTTTTTCCATCATCTCAACAGAAAAATCAACAGCTTCTTGAATCGGTCCCCCACCAGAAGAAAGACCACGAAAAACAATCTTATAAGATAAAGCATCAGGAGGACTAGCTGTTTCCTGCATTTCTCTGAAGAGTCTTACGGCTTCATTGGTTTTCCTCCGTCTGAAGATTGCTTGAATTACAGGATTATAGGCTTGAGGGGTCAAAATCATTCCTTTCATTTGAATACTCCTGAGGAGCTTGCTTGCAATCTCAACCCTACCTGCTTTACATAGTCCCTGTATTAAGGTCCCATACGTAACGATGTCTGGTTCACAGCCATTTGATGTCATGGTTTGCACAATGTCTGCAGCCTTTTTTATATCACCTGCTCTGCAGAAATGAGCAAGAATGGAATTGTACGTGAATTTGTCAGGCTTTAGTCCTTCCAGTATCATCTGATCCATAAGCTGAGCAGCATCTTCTACTCTCTTACTCTTACAAAGACCATCAATCAGAGTGTTATATGTGACCAGGTTTCTAGAAACCCCTTGTAGTTCCATCTGGTCGAAAATCTCTTCTGCTTCTTCAATTTTCTTGTCTTTGCAGAAGCCATCTATCAGAGTATTGTATGTTATCACACTTCTTGCACAGCCACTCGATTCCATATCTTTGAGTAGGTTCAAAGCTTCACCTATTCTCCTTTTGGCACAGAGACAATCAATTAGGATATTATAGGTGAACTCGTCTGGCTGGCAACCTTTGTCCTTCATTTCTTCAAACATTTCCATTGCAACATTGAAATTGCCGGTAAAGCAGAGACCTTGTATGAGAGAATTGAAAGTGCAAACATCAGGTAAGAACCCTTTGCTCGTAAGAACACGAGCAAACTCGGTAGCTTCTTGGACTTGGTTCACCTTACACAAAGCACTAATGATGGTGTTATAAGTGACTGTATTTGGTGTACAGTCCCTTACAAGCATCTGATTGAGAAGTTCCATAGCCTCTTGGACTTCACCAACTTCACAAAGCCCAGAAATCAAAATATTATAAGTATATACATCAGGATCAAACCCGTCCTGCAACATTAAATCCAAAATATCCAAGGCTTGGACAGCGTGTCCTGCTTTGCACAAACCGTTTATCAAAGTGTTGAACGTAAATTGGTCCGGCGAAAACCCTCGACTACACATATCTTGCACAAAGTTCAGAGCTTCATCAATCCTTCCTTCTTTACAGTACCCATGAATCAAAAGATTAACAGTAATATTACTTGCAAGACATTTAGCTGACACCATTTGATCCCTAATTCTCAATGCACCATCTAAATTCCCTTCCTCAATATAACCTTGCATTATCGTCGTAAAAGTCCTTTCATCCGGTACCAAACCGTGCATAGGCATTTCCTCCATCATCAAAATAGCAGGCCTAATCTGATGCGTCTTACACAAAGCTTTTATCAATATATTAAAAGTCGATACATCCGCCTTTACACCTTCATCCAACATTCTACTATGCACATTTTCAACAAATTTCAACTTATTCCCATCAACAAGAACATTCAACAACAAATTATAACTAAAAGTACCAGGCTTTACACCAAACTCATTCCACATCATATCAAGAACCTTAATAGCTTCATTATACAACTCAAATTTAGCATAACTTTCAATAAAGATAAAGAAAGTACCTTCAACTAATTCAACCTTCAATCTCTTCATATCATCCAATACCCCCTTCATTAAATCAAAAGATCCCACATTTCCAAGCTTCCTTAGAATCTCCTCGTATATAGACAAAGTGGGTGTGAAATGGGGTTGCTTAGAAGCCCATTTAAAGAGATGAAAAGCTGAAGTTTCATCATTTTCTTGACGAAGGGTGTCGAGAAATTGCTTTGGTGTGAAATCTTGCAAGAGTTCTTTTCCTTTAGAAGGTAAAACAGTTGATGAAACATGTTCATGGCGAGATGAAAATGGGAGAGATATGGGTTTAGGAGGACGAAATGGAGGAGGAAATGAAAAGGGGTTTGGTGAATTTTGAGATTGAGTCCATGGATGACATTTGAGGAAAGAAAAAGAGAAAGCCATTGAAGCAATTCAACAAACAGGTAGCATGCGGTGACACTAATTCAAGAAAAGCTCAGTGAAGAAGAGCAGTGGCTTTAACAACCAAAGATGCTAAGTGGATAAAAGTAACTCTTTCTCTTAACAAGGATTATATATGGTTATTGGTCTGAGTGTTACTTTACATTTAATTCTATGTACCAATAGAATATTATGTGTTTTATATAATTGAATCTTGAGAGAACGTGTTTTTTCTCTTACTTTCTCTCTCATTCGTGGAGGAAAGAAAGCGGTTTATTTAAATGAGTTGTATAAGCGGGCTAGGGTGAGGGTGGGGGAGAGATATTGTCGGCGGAGGAGATCGAGGAGAGGCCGATTAGAGAGAAAATATTTGATTGGTTTTGGAACTTTAATTGGAATGTTTAGATGTAAAGATTATTAATCAATCTTAATTTTAAGAAATGTGTGTACCTATTAGTATCTTCATTAATATACGGTGTAAATTATTATTAGTGGGTAAAATATGTAAATATTTGAAAGTATATGTATGATTAGTATATATGGTAGTGATGTATAATCCCGTTTAGATCAAATACTTAATACATACTATCATTTTAATTTTTTGTAATGCTATAAATGACAATCATCCAGTCGAATGGATACACACAAGTTTTTCATTAGTAGTCGCGACATGGTGTGAACAACAACATACTCGTGTAAGCCCATAAGTTTTTCATTAGTAGTCACGGTATGGTGTGTACAACAACATACTCGTGTACTTATTCCTACCTTTGTGGGGTAAAGAGGTTGTTTTTGATAAACGCTCGAGAAAGAAAAATGTGACCAAAATTCTTCACTCCCCTTGTATCATTATGTTGAGAAAAAAACATCAAATCTTTGAAGGAAAAAACACTTGTGAAATGTTCATGAGCTTCTCTTGACAACTGCTATTAAACTACAATTAACTCAAAATATACAAACTTGCTAAGCAATTAGCTTTGTTTGTAATTCCAAAACAAGAATCACAAAGTAAAGTGTCAAAAGAAGATTTAGGAAAACAATCTAAAATGTACCTTATCCCTCAGAAATGGATACATATTAGTTTATAGAATCAAACTACTAGTTGAAAACTTGGAACAAAAAAAGGTAACAAATTACATCATATATCAAACACCATAGAACTTGTTCATTAAAAAGTACATATACTGTAGAGCACTTGGCAATCAATATACCAAGTATCTGTCACACTGTAAATATTTCCTTAAAAGTAAAAAAGATGATTGCATTAGGAGTTTTCACTTCTTATAAGGTCCATCTGATACCTATCAGTCGATATCTAGTTGGCGCGGCTCTTAATAACATCAAGTCCCATTTCGGTTGGATCGGTTGCTTGCAACTCAACCTGAATTCCATCAAGCTCTCTCTTGAATCTTTCCTTTGTACTGGCATAGATCATCTTGCTTCTCACCCTTGATGTGTCAGGGGACCTTGAAGCGAAGAAAACGGAAAAAACACGTTGAGACCAAAGGAATACATAACAATATTGTTTAAAATGCTTAATGAACATTGAGAATAGTACCATGCAATGAAAAAGATCTTGCTTTTCTGGCAATTCTCTGCAGTGACAAAATCAAAATCGTAGACAGCATATCGACATTCATTATCAGGAAGACACGCAGTGAAATCCTCGTAACCTTGGGCTGGCTCACCAACCTTTTCAACCACAACCTGCTTTTGTTTCTCCTCTATCTTGAAAACAATAAAGCGGTGCGATCTTTTTGCTTTCAGCTCCAAGAACCTTAACTTGCAGTCATCATGCACAGCCATCCCGGACGCTGCATTAGCCTATACAACAACCAAAATCCTCTGTTTGGGTTAGAACTTGTTCAATGTTTAATCAATCACAAGATTTCGAAGCAAAACGGTTCATTACTTCTCATCGAATTACATCAAAAGAGACCATCACAATAAATATCCATTGTTCTCCAATTATCAATCAAGAGACATGAACAACAACACTAAATGTGTATTAGGTTTCATTCACAGAAATCAATGCCGTCACATTGGTCTGCAGCACCAGAGTTTATCCTTGTCGTAACATAGCTTACTAAGCTGTCCTAAACGAACTCTGAACGCAAACAAGAGTAACTCCTGCATTCAGAGTAGTGACTGGAAGGGGGATGGTTGGAGAGTCAAGTTTCAAGTTAATCTTGGCAGCGGATGAGCACAAGCAGGTAAACAGCTCATACAACATTTGTTTTCTCTGTCACCTCACCTACTGAAGTATCAAATAGGACGCAAACTGATGGTTACATAGGAAGACTGCATCATGAGTTTTAACATTTTTTACTCTAAAGAGATGGACCTTGGGTCTAACTCAACACCAAAAACTCCCACACACTCAAAACTGGACATCTGGTGAACAATACAAGATTTCCTTATCAGTGACACATCTCATTAGTATAGAACTATCTATCAATGTCAAAACAGTGGTGGCAGCAGATTACTCTTCCAGAAACAATTGTCAATTATCATCAGCTAGAAACTTGAAAAAAGGAAGGATCTTTGATTGGTCCATTTGATTTAATTTGGGTCCATTCTTATTCATATATTCCTTTAATATACACAGCAGCCAAGTAATAGAAAAACAAAATCCAAATGCAAAAAGAAATCCTAAATCATTTTTTTTCTTAACTTTCTTACTCAGCAGATCAAGAAAAAATTGTCAAACACATTAAATCGATGGAATACCAACTAATTTTAAATACTAAATCTGAGCAGAACCCAGATAAAATTAAACCAAAATTTTCAATTATAACAACTGCATGTACTAATCAAATACTCAGATCAACCCATAAGTTCACAAGATTTCAACTTGAAGTAACCCCAAAGATTCCATAAAGATCAGCTTCTTTAGCCAATACCCGTATTTAACTAATCACATCAATCATAGATCAAAACTAAACAATTTACAAAAATCATCTACTAACACACCAAAAAAAAAAAAGCAAACCAGGAAGATCAACAATGAAATTTCCATAAAGATCACTTATTCAGCCAACACCCGTATAAATTATCTAATCAGATCAATCACACAGATCAAAAACTTAACCCATTTACCAAAATCATTCTACTAAAACAAACAGACATACACCAAGAAAAACAAAAGTAAAACAAGACATCAACAGTGAAAATTTCAATAAAGATCACTTTTTTAGCCAACTCACATGTAAATTATCTAATCAGATCAATTATAGATCAAAAGCTAAATTCATTTACAAAACAAAAAAACACACAAACACACCAAGAAAAACAAAAGTAAAACCAGAAGAATTCAACACTGAAATTTCCATAGAGATCAGTTTTTAGCCAATACCCATATAGATAATCTCATCATATCAATCACAATCACAAATAAACAACTAAACCCATTCACAAAATGTTTTTACTAACACAGACACTAAGAAAAACAAAGCAAAACAAGAAGAAATCAATAGTGTAAATTCCATAAAGATCACTTTTTTAGCCAACACTCATATAGATTATCTAATCAGATCAATCAAACACTAAACCCAGCAAAACAAGAAGAAACCAACAGTGATATTCCCATAAAGATCAGTTTCTTAGTCAACATCCATATAGATTATCCAATCGGATCAAGCAAACACTAAACTCATTCACAAAATCTCTCTACTAATACACACACACAACAGGAAAAACAAAGCAAAACAAGAAGACACTCAACAGTGAAATTCCCATAAAGATCACTTTTTTAGCCAATACCCATACAGATTATCCAATCAGATCAAGCAAACACTAAACCCATTCGCAAAATCTCTCTACTAACACACACACACAACAGGAAAAACAAAGCAAAACAAGAAGACAACCAACAGTGATGTTCCCATAAAGATCACTTTTTTAACCAAAACCCACATAGATTAACTAATCAGATCACCCATTCACAAAATCTCCCTACTAAAACACACACACATCAAGAATTAACAAAACAAGAAGTAATCAAAAGTGAATTTAAAATGCAAGAAAAGTAAAAGGGGTTGAAAATTAACTCACCATTTTGATTGTATTTGTAAATTCAAAAGAGATTTCAAGAAGGGCTTCAAGGCTCAATAAGAAAGAGATGTTTTTATGTGACTTAAAGACTAGAGGAGCTCTTCTCCTTAATAAAGGTGGCTTCTCAATGGAAGGGAATTTTTATTGTGTGGTTATCATACACACTAATTATTGTGCGAGTGACTTGACTTGGCGCCGCGTATTTTTCAATTAAGCCGTCGGCTTAAGCCTTTAAGCTTTAAGCTGCTGACCAACCACGATATTTTTATGGCGTAGCGAGTAATCAGTCAAATATCTTTCGTCAAAAATTATAATATTTATATAAATAATTATACGAAATAATTCGATTATTTTGTTTTTGATGTGTATATAAATAGATATACGAAATAATTCAGTCATTTTATTTTTGATACGTATATATTTTGTCTTGAATATTTTTTAAAATTTGTTTTAACTTTAATTTATTACTATTATATTACTAGTGGAATCAAAGTGCATTTATTGTTGTTATTATTGTTGTTGGTAAAAGACAGAAATCACATATTTTAAGGTAAAATTATCATTTGTCCCTTATAAGTTTATAATTATAAAAATTTCTCAAACAGATACAATAATATGAGCGCTCATACTGATGCGCGAGATATATTAATCGTTAAGTAAGATACATTACATTTTATACATGATACATTAATCTGATGTACGTTTTTATACATGAACACTAGTCTAATACGCGAAATACATTAATTTGATGCGTGAAAATAAGAAATTTTGGAAATCTGTAAAACTAATAGGGGATAACGATAATAAGAGAACTTAAAGGTGGGATTTACGCCATTATCTTTTGTAACTGAATATTCATATTCACTCTGAAATTTCGATAAAAATTTAAATCACACTATGTAAAATCCGTTAAAAAAAAAAAGAAACACTTTTTATTAATAACTTATCTTCATTCTCATTACTTTGATAGTGTTTAATTTACTATTAACACTATCATTATAAGTTGTTTGAATTGTTGTATTATTATTATTATTATTTTGGTATTTATTTATTTTATTTGTATAGAGTATTATATATTATTTTACAATATGGCTTCACTTGAAAAAGCAAGCTGAGCTAAAAGGAATATATTCCCTTTTTACTATATTTAAAAACTTAATTATATGATTACTTTTGTTATATTTTTTTCTTCTTTTTTTTTTTCTTTAAAAAAAAATGTCAATTTGAGTAACAGATTGGAAAGTAAAATGCCACAAAGAGATGGGTCCATATAGAATATTTTTTTGCATTTGTCTGCGTTAATCCCACGCTATCTGATTTATTTATTTTTATTTTTATTCTCATTTATTTATTATGTCCACAAAATTTTATGGAAAAAGAATTAAATAGTAGTAGTGCAACTCAAGAAAAGTGGATGAATTTAATACAGACTGTGATTGGATGGTTGAGATTTGAGATGACGTGATTCTTGATCAGAGACCATGGTTCGAACTTTTGAAAATGAAAAGAATCAGAATGATTTTTTGAAAAATAGATCGTATAAATACATAAATTTAAATTTGATCGAAAATTAATGTAAATATTAAAGCGAAAAAAAGTGGGTGAAATAGTAGTAGTGCAACTCAAGAAAAGACATTATACTTGTTTTCTTTAGAAAATAAGGTAACATTTGGTTGGGAGTATTTTGAAAAATAAATCTCATCTATAAAAAAAATATAACATTATTATGATTTGATTTCATTTATCACTAAGAACTTAATATTATTCACAATTTCTTTTGTTCTATTTTTTCACTTTTTATAACTAATACACCATAAATTATACAACAAATAATGTGTTATATGTAGTGTATTATAATTAATATGTGGAATTAATAATTCATAGTCAATACTAATATTTATCGATCGGAAATTGAACATGTCAACGATGAAAAATGTCATGCCCTCCACTTCTAATTTTCATTTGTACACCTTGTGATTTTGCACAAATAATTGATGCTTGAATAATTTGATTGCAACAAATCAAATAAACAATAAAAAAATAATTTGTATATTACTGTCCATAAATTATAATTTCTCCATCTCTTGTTATTACATTATAAACTTCGTATAAGATTTTTTCGAGTTAAGGATATATCTAAAATAAGCTCTTTTTAAGAGTCTCGAGTTAAAAGATAAAAAAATATCGATCAATATTTTAAAAAGATAAATTAAAAATTTTTTAAACCAAAACAGTAAAATCACTGGTGGTGTAGCTATTTAGGTGGTGTTGTTAAGGTAAATCACTGCAGCAGCAGCGATTTGAAAATTTTATTTTTTTTAACAAATCGTCGTTGCCAAGGCAGCAATTTGGTAAATAATTTTTTTTTTTTTAAAAATAATTATTTGTTGAAGTAAATCGCTGCCTTGGCAGCGATTTTACTTTATTTTTTTATTTTTCTTTTGTTAAAATTTTGAAGGGGCAGCGATTTCACTTAATTTTATTTTTTAAAATTTTGAAGTAAATTAACACTTCAAATTTGTACAAAAAAAATTCACATGCATTTTAATATTTATGTCTAGATGTGAATGTGAATTCGGAAGTTTGACAATATGATTATTTTTAGCTAATTATAATTTATTTCCGATAAAAAATCAAAAAAAATTAAATAGGTGAAATCGTTGCCCAAGGCAGCGATTTACTTCAAAAAAAAATTAAGTAAAATAGTTGCACATGTAGCGATTTACAATTTTTTTTAAAAAAATCATTTACAGTCGCTGCCAAATTTTTTTTTACAAATCGCTGCTACTGCAGAGATTTTCCTTAACGCCATCCACCTATATCGCTACATCACCAGCGATTTTACCGTTTTGATTTTAAAAAAAATTCATATACCTTTTAAAAAAAAATCAATAATACTCTATCCTAGAGTTATCAGTATTTATCAAATCTGTTCCTATCTAACGGAACGCTATTGGATCAAATGACAAAGACATTGTTGAGAAAAAGATGGTTTTTACCGAATGAAATGAAATTGAATTCGCGTGAAACTCCTTTTTTTAACTCATGAATAAAGTAAAGTTATGTATATTCTATCTTCTCTAAACGTCATCTATGAAATCACAATGGTATATTATTATTATTATTATCAAGCATCTTTTAATTATTCTCTTTTTATTAAACAATAAATAAAATTTCCATTACAAATTATATTACATTAATGGAAGCTTGAATAAATCTTCAAAAAGTTTTGCAATTGCAAAGCAACTATTGGAGGTCAAAGTAGACACACAAAAAAAAAGTGAAATATCTTTTTTCTTTAATATGCATGAAAACTATAATTTTATTTGTGGAAAGGGGAATAAATAGTGTTATTGAACTCCAATCCACATGTCTTATATGGTTAAAATAACTAGTAGAAATTCCAAATTTTAAATTGAAATATTTAGATAATAATATATTCTTAGGGAATAATAACATTTTTATCCTTTAATAATGGAAATGAAACGATTAATAGTTACTACAAATTTGTACATATTCACATGCAAAATTTTAAAGAATGTGTGTACTTACTTCATTAAAAGTTCATTATACCTATTAAACAAAATTATTTTAACCTTAGTCTAAAATATAAATAATAATAATATGAAAACACAAAATTCATTATTTTTTTGTAAATTAATTTTTTTTTGACATATAAATATGAGTCCTAAAAAAAATAGTGATATTTGTGGATCCATTCATGAATGCCTTTTGGCTAAGCATTGGTAATTCCAGCAATACATGTTAGGAGGACCACAATTTAACAGATCACTCTTTGCCTCTTTGAAAATGACTTTTTTTAAAAAAAAATGTTATTTTATTGTTTATTTGATCTTCGATACGTATTATTTGAATCGATAATTTATCAGAAACAACCTCTCAAAGTAGGAAATTATAGCGTGCTCATCACTTTTTTTCAGGCTCTATTAATAGAATTTCATCGCGTATATTATTGTTGTTTATATTATTTCAGGACAAAAAACTTAATTTCAATTGAATTTCGAAATAAGAGATCACCAAAGATTATAATGAAATAGTTGAAATTATTTCATTCTAAAATAGTTTTTATATGTTCATAAAGTAGGGTAAATTCATGTATATATGATCCATTTTTCACTCTATATGATATTACATTAAGTATATTGTCGTATCATTTAAAAAATAATAATAAGTACTTTGTTGCTCGAATTAAATTATTGATAAGAGGTCACCAAATACTATCGTGAAATAATTAAGATTCAATTATTCAAAAACAAACATTATATATTTTCACCCAAGTAGGGATAATAATACACTATAATTACTAAATAAGATCTTTTCATATCTAGTCAAATATTTTGAATTCAAGTTGTGAAAATAAAAAAATTATAATAGATAAATAATTTTACATAATACAAATTTAAATTAATTGAATCGGTCTTCAAAAAATTAGACAATTTAACCAGATAAGAGAATAGAAAAGAAATAAGTATTGCCAAAAATGAAAATTCCTCAAGTCTCAACACATTCTTGCTTGACGTTATGAAATACTTTTACATATAACAGAAATATGGGCAGCTTATATTGTCAAGATTCTTGTACATTTAATTATCGATAACAAAATTAAATAAGATTATAATCTATTTTATTTATTTAAGTTTGAATGGGTTATTATTCATTCATTTATCAGTTTAGTTTATTTTTAGGCAAATATATTTTAATCCATCAAAATTGAGTTGATATCTAAGTCAAATTGGTTTATGAGAAATAATGAAATTAAAACTTAGTAGGAATTGGACGGAATGGATTTAACTATAATATATCAGATTATTGAATTAATGGGAATATTAAAAGTGTATATATTATATATCTATCTTGTATAAAAGTGTATCATTGTGTATAAAAGATATTATAATTGTATAGACCTGTCAAAACGGGCTAAGCCCATGAGGCCGATCCAACCCAATTTGTTACTAGGGTAGGATTGGGATAGGATTTTTCAAGTCCATTAAAAACTAGGACTTGTAAGCCCGACACATATAAGCCCCTGACCCTTGAGGTTTGATCAGGACTGTCGGGGTTGACTCATGCCCCAAAACTATTTATTTAAGGGTGTACTTGCAATACTCTCACTAGTATGATCTCATTACTTAAGTACACATTATGTTGATTACTATGAATCTTATCAAATTTGGTATGTTTAGATACATGTATCCGATATATATAGACTCAAAATTAGGTTAATTTGTTCTAGATACACTTTATTCAAGTAGATTCTCATGTATCTAGGATACATAGACAAATTTCGCACCCTCGCCTCCCTCCATCTTGCTTGTCACTCCCTTATCTCGCTCGCGTATTCGGTATGGGAGATACATGTTAATTACACTTGATTTTTCCTAGTGTTATTGAAACAACATTATTGTTTACCATATTTGATTTAAAAATTTTCTCATTTTCTTGATGTTATAGAACTATAAGTTAAAAAAAAATAAGAAAAGAAAAAAAAGAAGGCCTAGCCCACCCAGCCCTCGACCCTTCTAGGCTGGGTTTGGTTGAGCATATTCAAGACCTTCCAAATGAAAGGTTGGCCCAACCTAGCCTTTTAAATTTCTTGGCGCACGAGGCTTGGACTGAGTGGGGCTAGGCCGACCTTTTTTGATAGCTCTAAAATTGTATAAAAACGTGACATATAGTTAGCTATTGAGACAAACTTCAAATTTTGTAGATAACCTCCTTATACTATTTTCAAAAAAGAGAAACAATACCTACTTCAAAATTCTCAAAACAAAAAAAAAACAGATTTGAAATTATATTACACTTCTTCATGTTCAACAAATATTTATCTTTTGTAATTTGATTTTCACCACTTAAATCTTATAAAATTAGTATCTTAATCATGATTTTCTTATTACAAAAATTTAGAAATATAAGAACATGATAATGCACTTCCTTTGAAGCAAACACAAATATGAATCTCCTTTTGGATCTTTAATTAAAAAAGGAAAACATAAACCATAACATATCTTTTAAAAGTCCAAAGAAATGTGACACTTTCATTATTATTTAAGATTTTCTCTTTATGTTTAAGTTCCTAGATTTTGTTTTTTTTGGAATTAAAAGTTTCAATAATTCATGCCACTAGGGGCAATTTTGGAACATTCTTTGTGAGTTTTACAATTTGAAGAAAAAATAATTGTAATATCACAAACTACCAGGGAGAGTTGTGTAATTATCTCCTTAATTATAGTGGTCTCTGTAAGTTCTCTTTTTTCTTTTTCTATTTACTTTGAATATCTAGAGTCTGATTAAATTTGGATTCACACATTATAATGCCTACTTCTAAAGGGGGTGCTTTTAGTAAGATTTTTTTCCGTCTCTAAGAGCTCAAATTTGAAACGTCTAATAAAGAACGTGAGGAATTTCAACCATCCCATTACATCCGATATTCAAAACTACTTTAGTTGCAAAGTCAATATCTATTCATAACAAGCATGTAGGCAGAGCAAAAAATTAAGAGTTTGAGATTTTAAATTATCTTAAAAAGAGAGGAGGGTTCCAACCAAATCAAATCGAAATCTACAATAACAAAACCAATAAATAAACAGAGTACTATATTTGATTTAGTTTGATTTGATTTTAATAACTTTAAATTTAATTTAATTTTAATTTTGACTAATAATCAATTCAAATCGACCCATAAATATCTTATGGCAAACAATGAAAGGTTATAATTTCTTAAAGGACACACTTTATTGAATATTTACATTGACATAATTATGATGTTTCTAGTCTTCAAAATTAATCATTATTAAAAATAAAATGAAAAATATAAAATAATTAATTTTATCTTAATTAAATCCATGTCCAAATACATAATTCTATCTAAATCTAATTCAGAGATTTCATAAAAGAAAAGAAAAAAAGAAGAGAGATTCAACGTACCTTATAAAAAATCACAATTTAACAAAACCAAGAAAATGCACCACTATAATCTCAATTAACAATTTTTTATTTTGTACTTGTAGCTTATTTTACATTTACTTTTATTTGATTATTTTTTATTGAGAAAAAATAATAAATATATCTTTAAACTATCGTAAATGCTATGTAAAATATTCTTCATTATATTTTTGGGATATTAGTGTCTCTACCGTTCAAAATCTAGAGCATATATACTCTTTATACTAATGGACATACACATGTCATAATCTTATCCATCGACTGACATTTATTTAAATATTGAATCGATTGATAAGATTGTGCCATGTTTTTCTAATTAGTTCTTTGTTAGAGCGAAGGACATATATGCTATAGTTTTTGAGACAGAGACACTAATATCCCAAAAGTATGACAAAGGATATTTGTATGTTATTTATATAGTTGGGGTATATTTGTCCTTTTTCTCTTTTTTATTTTGTATATTTCTTGAATACAATAATTAATATAAATATACAATTAAAAATATAAATAATTAATAAAATTTTTGCATATTTCTTGAATACAATAATTAATATAAATATTTTATCATATAAATATACAATTAAAAATATAAATAATTAATATAAATGATAAAATACTTATTATTTAAAAATATTTTCTTGATCAATTAAAATCAATTAGTAAAAATAAAAAGTTATATTAAAAATACTTTCTCCATCCGGTATTATTTGTCATGGTTTCTATTTTTAGAGTCAAACTGTAAAAATTTTGACTAACATTTTTTTCATCATATTAATATGCAAAAAATTATAATTTATAGTACTTTTCATTTAATTTTAAAATATCTAATTTTTTTGCTTAAATTATTAAATTAATATGATCTAATTTATCTTTAAAAATTAGTTAAATTAACTTTTAGTAAATGTAATATGACAAATAATTCTGAACGGATAGAGTAATAAGTAAAAATAATCGAATGAGTGAAATTCAAATCAATCACAGTCAACTTACCATAAATTAATAAATTACACTAACCAAAAATTAATTTTTTTTAATTTGAGCAGCATTCACGAAGAAGATAAAACAGACAAAAAAAAAGATTAAACAAAATCATGCCATTTTTGTTCACGATGTTGACTTTATTATCATTAATTGTTACTGTCCCATTTCCATGGATGCAATGAATTTGATCTATATAATTTTTTAATATTTAACTATTTTAGATTTTTTAAAAAAAAATAAAGTTGGATCTAAGATTTAAAAATTTAAGAATTCGAATAATTTAAAAATTATCAAAAAAATAAATATTTTTTTATTTTACTTTCATTATTTTCAAAATCTAACATAATACATCAATTAATATGAATACTTAAATAAAATATTATCGTAAAATTTGAAATAAATAAGTGAAAATGAATGAAGAGAATATATCATTTGACAAAAAAAACCTTGATAAACATTTTATAATATGTGTTCAACATGAAATCAAATTAAATAAATTTTAAATATTTAAAAACAATAAGAAAAATTAACTAACAATTCTTTTTATACATTTTATAATGTTTATCAAGATTTATATAATATGTTATACTTGAGTCAATTAATCTTTCAAAAAACATTATCTCTTACTCCATAAAATATAATTAGATATTCTAAAATTATATAAAAAGTTTTATAAATTACAATTATTTTCATATTAATATGATAAAAAAATACATCTTAAAATATTTGTCAAAGTTTTTATAGTTTGATTTTAAAAATAAAAATCATGGCAAACAATAGCAAACGAAGAGGGTATATTTATTATAAAAAAGTTGAAGAAATTTCCAAAAATGGTCATGAACTAATTTATAAGAACTTTTAATAATTTATTTCGAAAATTTATAATCAAACGCGAGCTCAATTATTTTAAGCTACACCTTGCCTATTATATATAGAGATAGTCAACAACCACTCTTCTACATATCTACTCTACACCCAAAAAAAAAATCGAAAAAATGTCTTCAGAAAGGGCAAATCGCCATCAAAGGAGGCCATCTCAGAGCTTCAATTTTGTTTTGCCGGAGAACATTTCGTTAGCTGATCCAGTGGACGCCGATACCGACAATGGCGCCGGTGCCGGCGAGCAAAATAAGGTTGTTACGCCGCCGCCTGCAAATTCGAAATCTGGACTCGGCCGTACTGCTAGCGGAGTTTCATTGCCGCCGCTGCCGGCGGAGATATCGTCGGAGAAGGAGGGAACGTCACGACGTCAAGGATGAAATTAAGAAAAAATGTTTTATGAAATTTTATTTTTTTTTAGTTAATTACTTTGTGTTTTTTTTTTTTTTTGGTTTGTGATCAGTTGATAATCTACCTGAATCTTTTTTATTAATTTTAATTAATAAAAAAGTACTTTTTTATATTTATGTGTTTTAAGTTTATAGTAAAAGACCGAAGAAAATAGAAGAATATTTCTTTCAATTCGTTTGACTTGGAACAATTTTTTTTATATTGTTTTTAAAATAGTGTTTGGTCATAAAAATTTTTAAATCAAGTTTAAATTTTAAATTTGAAAGATTTGACTTCACATCGTTCAAATAAATTATTTTCTTCTATATTTTTCAAACAAAAAAGGGTTAAAATTGTCTCTGAACTATGTGAAATAGATTTCGTTATATTTTGAGATAAAATATGCCGTTATAGTTATTCTAAGAGATCATATATATCTTTAAGAGTTAACATCATATATTTTTATTGACTTGACAAGCTACGTGAGACTAATCATTTTACCTAATTATTGCCAACTAGGATTCACTATAAAAGAACTAGACCTTTAGCGGTGACAATAGTCGTCACAAAAGCCCAAAAAATCGTCACTAAAAGTTTTTAACATTAAATTCTAATTTTGTATTTTTTTCTTTATTGTTTTTAAAAATACAAAAATGATATCGATTAAGTAGGAGTTTGAAGACATTGTATATTTTATTTTTATGTTATATGTAAACGTATAAAATATACAAAAATGAATTATATAGTAGGAGATGTGAGTCGAGAAGTAATTTTCATGATTTTTCGTAATAATATTGAGTGTTTTTAATATTGATATTGCAAGTTATTTATTTTAAAAAATTAGATTGCAATCAAAAATTAATTATCATATCTTTTTGTTGAAAAAATAGATTTTACTATCGAATGGTTGTCTGAGACTTAATCGTCACTAAAAATCACTCATAACCTTTAGTGACAATATTTTGGGGATTTTGTGGCAACTTTGTCGCAACTAAAGGTCAAGTTCTTTTGTAGTAAATCTTAGTTAACAATGCTTAGATGGAGGTATTAGTCCCATGTGACATGTCACGTCACTAAAAATTTGAAATGTTAAATTCTTGAGGGTATTTGTGGTCTCCTAGGATAACAGTGAGAATATTTTTGATCCCAAAATGTGATGGAGGATATAAGTAATTCATTTCACATAGTTCAGGAGCAATTTTGACGCTTTTCTATTTTCCAAATAAAAAGAAATAAAACATAACTCAATATCATAAAATTTAAATAAAACATGAACTATTTAAAATTTATGGTCAAATACCACTACTAAAAGATATTCTAACACAGTATACAGTTTATACACTTTAATTTTAAAATCACAATTATAACGTTTTAAAAATTCATATTCAATCAAACTAAGACACAAAAATTTTCTTTTTTGATTTGGAGAGACCCAGTCAAAAGTTTGGCCCCTCTATCTCCTAATGGGTCAAGAATTGTTGGCCCATTTCATAGTTTGCCCATCCTAGCCCATACTTCGTACGTGGATGATTTGTAGATGATTTTTGATTAAAATTAAATAGTTTGATGTTCGAAAAAAAAGTATTATATAAATTGAAACAGAGTAAGTAGTTATTATCTTCGTTTAAGAAATTCATGTATAGTTTCATGAATCATGTTGAACGTATTATGATTATTTTATTTTATTTATCGTTTAGATTATTTCTAACTTTTAATGAATTGTCAAATTTGTTCTATTCATGAGTTATGTCATGTGGAACATGACTTTAAGTACAATCATTATTCAACGAATCTTTATGTATCATCTTTATTCAAATAAGTCTTGATAATATTAACAAGTCTATTAATTGAATAAGATATTTTTTTTTTTTATAAAATCACACATATATAACTGATAAAACGATAATTTTCAAAATACATAATTATATATATAACTAGTGAAACGATAATTTTCAAAATACAAAATTATTAGTTATTCATGAGACATATTAATTGTTGATCAACATAAAAGTTGCCTCCATAAAAAATGAAATTGGAGTATCAAATGTTAAATAATTAAATTAATTAATTTCACAATCAGTTACCGATTGGAACACGATAAAAGAAAATTAACTAAATGCTTAAATATTGAAAATTCAACAAGATTAGTTGAATGCTTAGTTGTAACGACCTGTTTAGTCGTTCTGAGCAACAGATTTTATTCTGGAAAAACTGGCAGATGTGACGGAGGCCACGACGGACCGTCAAGGGCACGACGGACCGTCGTGGAGGGTGTCGTTTCAAAACACTTAGAAAATCTGAAATTGGGTACTGAAAATCGACTCTCTGAACGTCATGACGGAATGGCAGGACGGACCGTCGCAAGCTCGACGGCCCGTCACAGGCCATCCACTTAAAAACAAGTCTCTGGACCTTGTGACGGACAGCAGGACGGACCGTCGCAGGCGCGACGGCCCGTCACGGGCTACGCAATCCCAGTTCGGGTCGGATTTCTTTACACGTTTTAAGGGACGTTTTTGACTATTCCTGCTTTAATTATAAAGTTAGAGGGTTAATGTTAATAAGTCTAATTACTTGGGGGTTAAAAGAGGTAACCTTAAGTTAATTAGTGGGTTATTATTTCCATCTTTCATTCTTAATTACATAATAATTAGGGTAAAAGAAAGAGGGTTTGAATAAAGAAAATAGAAAGAACAAGAGAAGGAGAGAGAAAGTCGAACGAGAAAGAGGAGGAACGAAGAGGACAACAAGAAATTGAGGAATTTGCTTGCTTGATCACGATTCTTCGGTGGAGGTAGGTTATGGTTTATGTTACGATATTCGTAGTGAACTCTTAATAGTTAATATTATGTGTTGATAGTATTGTAAACCCTGCTATGTGCTTAAATTGTATGCTTGCATGATTATGATTATGAAATTTTGATGAATTAACAAAGCATGATGAAGCTATTGAATCCCAAATCTTGAAAGAACCCTAATTCGCTTGATATATTATATAATGAGAATGATGATGCCTTAGTATGAAAGAAGGCTTGATAAATTATATAATGAGAATGATGATGCCTTAGTGTAAAAGAAGGCTTGATGAATTAGGGGATCGGGTGCCACGTTCCGGTACCAGGATAGAATGAATATGAGGATCGGAGTGTCACGTTCTGACACCAGGATAGAATATGGATCGGGTGCCACGTTCCGGTACCAGGATAGAATGAATATGAGGATCGGAGTGTCACGTTCCGACACCAGGATAGAATATGGATCGGGTGCCACGTTCCGGTACCAGGATAGAATGAATATGAGGATCGGAGTGTCACGTTCCGACACCAGGATAGAATATGGATCGGGTGCCACGTTCCGGTACTAGGATAGAATGAGGATCGGAGTGCCACGTTCCGGCACCAGGATAGAAATAGAGGATCGGAGTGTCGCGTACCGACACAAGAGGAAGAAAGATAATGAATCTTGAAAGATAATGAATATACTCAATCTAATGAACTTAATTCCCAAATGAGTATGGTATTGAGGCTTGAGTCCTCATGTGTGAACTCGGTTGTAGTTATTGATGAATTCATGTTGTTATTGCTACATGTTGAGTATTGTAGTTGATTTACATTATTATTGATATATACTGTTCCCTATTTTGAGTTGGCCGATGATATCTACTCAGTACGTGTGGTTGTACTGACCCCCTACTTTCATGTTTTCCTCTTTGTTATTTGTGTAATGCAGCAAACGTTCCGTCAACTTCAACTCAACAGTAGATCTTGCCAGTCTCCACTTCATCGGAAAATTCAGGGTGAGCTAATGCGTCTAGCTTGGACTGGGTCTTCTTCTTCAAGTCTTGATGCCTTGAACTTCCGGCATGGACTAGCTTTTTAGTTATTTTGTTCTTAGACATTCCTAGTTAAGTAATTTGAGATAGATGTTCTTGTGATGATGACTTCCAGATTTTGGGGATAATAATAATAGTATTGAATTGTTTTTATTAATGAGTTTAAGTCTTCCGCATTATTTTCTGTTGATATATCTTGAAATGTTAAGGTTTAGATGGGTTGGTTCGCTCACATAGGAGGGTAAGTGTGGGTGCTAGTCGCGTCCCTGATTTGGGTCGTGACAAACTTGGTATCAGAGCATTAGGTTCGTTGGTCTCATCACACAAGAACAGGTCTAGTAGAGTCTTAAGGAACGGTAGGGGGACGCCTTTACTTTTCCTTGAGAGGCTATAAGACTTTAGGAAAATTTCAATCTTTCATTCTTCTTTCGTGCTACTACTTGAGTCCAATTGGTATCTGGGCGATACGAATTGGTATCTGACCATCTTCACTCTATTTCGCAGATGGTTAGAACTAGAGCAACGACCGCACCAGCAGCAACAACGGAAAGACAAGAAACGACTGAGCCAGCCACTGGGGCTGTAGCTCGAGGAAGAGCAACGGCAAGAGGCCGTAGGAGAGGTCGTGGGAGGACGTCCTCTAGAGGAAGAGGACAAGCACCTAGCCCCTCTGATACTAGGCGGTGACTCCTCCACCGACCGAGGAGGTGATAAGAGAGGGGGAGGAAGGGGAGAATGAACAAGGGCAGAATGAGGAAATGCCACCCCAACCTACCCCAGAGATGATCAACCAGGTACTTGTTTATCTTAGTGGGTTATCCGATCAGGGTCAGGCACCTCCAGTGGTTTCTGCACCAACACCTCCGGTTTCAGAGGTACGACATGCGGCTACCATGGCTCCCCGCATGGATGCATCATTGGGAATAGGCACATTTCCACGTATGACTACTGGGCCTATTATGACAAATGATCAGCGTGAACTTTTCAGTAAGTTCTTGAAATTGAAACCTCCAGTTTTTAAGGGCGCAGAATCAGAGGATGCCTACGATTTTCTGGTTGATTGTCATGAGCTACTACACAAGATGGGTATAGTAGAACGGTTTGGCGTTGAGTTCGTGAGCTATCAGTTTCAAGGGAACGCCAAAACGTGGTGGCGGTCACATGTTGAGTGTCAACCAACAGGGGCACCGCCTATGACTTGGGAATCATTCTCTACCCTGTTTATGGAGAAGTATATCCCAAGGACTTTGAGAGATAGAAAAAGGGACGAGTTCTTGAGTCTAGAGCAAGGGTGGATGACAGTTAACGCGTATGAGGCTAAATTTTGCGCACTATCCAGATACGCCACCCAACTTTGTTTCAGTCCACAAGAACGGATTCGCCGTTTTGTGAAGGGGTTGAGGTCAGAGTTGCGGATTTCAGCCTTACAGGTAGCGGCTACGGCAACATCCTTCCAAGAGGTGGTAGACTTTGTGATAGAGGTGGAAGGAGTGAAGCCAGACGACTTCACCACGACATCGACATCGAAAAGGTTTCGAAGGGGAGGCGAGTTTAATGGTTCTCACTCTAGAGGACAGAGCTCCGGAGGTTACTCAAGTCGACCAATTCAGTCTTCAACAGACTGTAGTTGGGGGTCCACCTCAGAACGGTCAACACTACTCCGAGAGACCTATGCATGAACCCCGAGAGTGTATGGATGTGGGGAGGTTGGACACATCAAGAGAGGTATTGTCCAAACCAGAGTTACAGAACCCCACTAGCTAGAGGTAGAGGTGGTCATGGTAGAGGCCGCTTTTCTGGAGGACGTGACGGTCGAGGTAATGGTGGTCATCACAACGGCAGAGGTGATGGGCAAAATGGATCCACTACTACGCAACATGGTAGGGGCAATGGACAGACAAACGATAGGGCCCATTGTTACGCTTTCCCTGGGAGATCTGAAGCGGAGGCGTCTGATGCTGTTATCACAGGTAATCTTTTGGTTTGTGATTGCATGGCATCTGTATTATTTGACCCTGGCTCCACGTTTTCATATGTATCTTCATCATTTGCTAATGGTCTAAAATTGCATTGTGAATTACTTGACATGCCTATTCGTGTTTCTACACCGGTGGGTGAGTCTGTGGTAGTTGAAAAGGTACATAGGTCTTGTTTGGTGTGAACTTTGTGGGGAGCAACACTTATGTAGATTTGGTTATTTTAGAAATGGGTGACTTGATGTAATTCTGGGTATGACTTGGCTTTCTCCAAATTTTGCGATCTTGGATTGTAATGCTAAAACGGTGATGTTAGCCAAGCCTGGGACAGATCCGTTAGTGTGGGAGGGTGACTACACTTCCAATCCAGTGCGTATCATCTCATTTCTTCGTGCTAAGAAAATGGTTAGTAAAGGGTGTTTAGTTTCTTGGCACATCTCAAGGATGACACTACCCAAGTACTTCGATTGAGTCGTTTGGTGGTTTTGTGGTCCGTGAGTTTCTTGATGTATTCCCTGCAGATCTTCCGGGTATGCCCCCAGATAGGGATATTGACTTCTGTATCGATCTTGAACCGGGCACACGCCCCATTTCTATACCCCCGTATAGAATGGCTCCCGCGGAGTTAAGAGAGTTAAAGGCTCAACTTCAAGAGTTGTTGAGCAAGGGCTTCATTAGACCAAGTGCATCTCCTTGGGGTGCTCCGGTTTTGTTTGTGAAGAAGAAGGATGGGAGTTTTCGGATGTGCATAGACTACCGACAGTTGAACAAGGTAACTATTAAGAACAAGTACTCTTCCTCGCATTGATGACTTATTCGATCAATTACAAGGTGCTTGTGTCTTCTCTAAGATTGACTTGAGATCCGGTTATCATCAATTGAAAATACGGGCAACGGATGTACCAAAGACTGCTTTTCGAACGAGGTATGGACATACGAATTTGTGGTGATGTCTTTTGGTCTTACGAACGCCCCTGCTGCGTTCATGAGCTTGATGAACGGGATATTTAAGCCGTATTTGGACCTCTTTGTGATCGTATTTATAGATGATATACTGGTATATTCTAAAAGTAAGAGGGAACATGAGGAGCATTTGAGGGTTGTGTTGGAAATGTTGAGGGAGAAAAAGCTTTACGCCAAGTTCTCTAAGTGTGAGTTTTGGCTAGATGCAGTGTCCTTCTTGGGGCACGTGGTTTCTAAGGATGGGGTGATGGTGGATCCCTCTAAGATCGAAGTAGTGAAAAATTGGGTAAGACCTACTAATGTGTCAGAAATACGGGTTTTTTTGTGGGGTTAGCTAGCCTACCCGCCGCTTTGAAAGGATTCTCTTCTATTGCTTCCCAATTGACGAACTTGACTAAGCAGAATGTTCCATTTGTATGGTCAGATGAATGTGAGGAAAGCTTTCAGAAGCTTAAGACTTTGTTGACTACCGCACCTATCCTCACCTTGCCGGTAGGTATAGGGTAAGAACTTCATTGTTTATTGTGATGCATCCTATTCGGGTTTGGGTGCAGTGCTAATGCAAGAGAAGAACGTGATTGCTTATGCCTCAAGACAATTAAAAGTGCATGAACGTAACTATCCAACTCATGACTTGGAATTGGCCGCGGTAGTGTTTGCATTGAAGCAATGGAGACACTATTTATATGGGGTTAAGTGTGAGGTCTACACGGATCATCGTAGCCTTCAGTATGTCTTACTCAGAAAGATTTGAACTTGAGGCAAAGGAGATGGATGGAACTACTGAAGACTACGACCTCACTATTTTGTATCATCCGGGGAAGGCGAATGTGGTGGCAGATGCTTGAGTAGGAAGGCGGGAAGCATGGGAAGTCTAGCTCATTTGCAAGCCTCTAGACGCCCATTGGCTAAGAGGTTCAGACTCTGGCGAACGACTTGATGAGGTTGGAAATAAATGAGAAGGGAGGATTGTTGGCTAGTGTGGAGTCAAGATCTTCTTTTCTTAAGAGCAAGACAGTTTGAGAAGAAACTGAAGGCGAATCCGAGATAAAGTGTTGCGAGGAGAGGCTAAAGAAGCAACAATCGACGAGGAAGGTGTTGTTGGATTAAGGGAGGGTATGTGTACCCGCATTGATTATTTGATCAACACTGTTCTGGCAGAAGCCCACAGTTCAGGTATTCTATACATCCGGGTGCAACCAAGATGTACCGCGCGACCTAAAACAACACTTTTGGTGGAGTAGAATGAGCGTGATATTGTGGATTTTATTGCCAAGTGCCCAAACTGTCAACAAGTGAAATATGAACCACAAAGGCCCGGAGGAAACACTTCAAAGAATGCCCATTCCTGAATGGAAGGGGAGAGAATTGCAATGGACTTTTGTGTTGGTCTTCCAAAGACACTGGGGAAGTTTGATTCAATTTGGGTAATTGTGGACAGATTGACTAAGTCTGCTCATTTCATTCCGGTCAAGGTGACTCACAATGCAGAGAAGTTAGCAAAAATCTACATCTCAAAAATCGTTCGATTGCATGGGGTTCCCACTATCCATTATATCAGATAGAGTACGCAGTTTACTTCTAAGTTTTGGAAAACATTGCAGCAGAATTGGGTACTAGGTTGGACCTTAGTACCGCGTTGCATCCTCAGACCGATGGTCAGTCTGAGCGAACGATTCAAGTGTTGGAAGATATGCTTCGCGCATGCGTGATAGAGTTTGGTGGCCATTGGGATAGCTTCTTACCTTTGGCAGAGTTTTCATACAATAATAGCTATCACTCCAGTATTGATATGGCTCCATTTGAAGCATTGTATGGGAGGAGGTGTAGATCTCTCATTGGTTGGTTTGATGCATTCGAGGTTAGACCTTGGGTACCGATCTCTTGAGGGATTCGTTAGAAAAGGTTAAGGGCATTCAAGAAAAGCTTCTAGCGGCGCAAAGTAGACAAAAGGAGTATGCAGACCGGAAGGTTAGAGACTTGGAGTTCATGGAAGGTGAACAAGTCTTGTTGAAGGTTTCACCCATGAAAGGGGTGATGCGGTTTGGCAAAAAGAGGTAAGCTAAGTCCAAGGTATATTGGACCATTTGAGGTACTAAAGCGAATAGGGGAGGTGGCTTATGAATTAGCCTTACCCCCAGGGCTGTCCGGAGTGCATCCGGTATTTCATGTGTCCATGTTGAAAGATACCATGGGGATGGAAATACATTATCCGTTGGGATTCAGTTTTGCTTGATGAGAATTTGTCTTATGAGGAGGAACCTGCTGCTATTTTAGATAGGGAAGTTCGCAAGTTGAGGTCAAGAGAGATTGCATCCATCAAGGTGCAATGGAAGATCGACCGATTGAAGAAGCCACTGGAGGAGGAGAGAGAAGAGGCAGATATGCGGGAAAGATACCCACATCTGTTTACGAATTCAGGTATTCCTTTTCGCACTTGTTTTCCTTCTTGTGATCGTTCGGGGACGAACGATGGGTAAATTGGTATCTATTGTAACGACCTGTTTAGTCGTTCTGAGCAACAGATTTTATTCTGGAAAAACTGGCAGATGTGACGGAGGCCACGACGGACCGTCAAGGGCACGACGGACCGTCGTGGAGGGTGTCATTTCAAAACACTTAGAAAATCTGAAATTGGGTACTGAAAATCGACTCTCTGAACGTCATGACGGAATGGCAGGACGGACCGTCGCAAGCTCGACGGCCCGTCACAGGCCATCCACTTAAAAATAAGTCTCTGGACCTTGTGACGGACAGCAGGACGGACCGTCGCAGGCGCGACGGCCCGTCACGGGCTACGCAATCCAGTTCGGGTCGGATTTCTTTACACGTTTTAAGGACGTTTTGACTATTCCTGCTTTAATTATAAAGTTAGAGGGTTAATGTTAATAAGTCTAATTACTTGGGGGTTAAAAGAGGTAACCTTAAGTTAATTAGTGGGTTATTATTTCCATCTTTCATTCTTATTTACATAATAATTAGGGTAAAAGAAAGAGGGTTTGAATAAAGAAAATAGAAAGAACAAGAGAAGGAGAGAGAAAGTCGAACGAGAAAGAGAGGAGGAACGAAGAGGACAACAAGAAATTGAGGAATTTGCTTGCTTGATCACGATTCTTCGGTGGAGGTAGGTTATGATTTATGTTACGATATTCGTATCGTAGTGAACTCTTAATAGTTAATATTATGTTTGATATTGTAAACCCTGCTATGTGCTTAAATTGTATGCTTGCATGATTATGATTATGAAATTTTGATGAATTAACAAAGCATGATGAAGCTATTGAATCCCAAATCTTGAAAGAACCCTAATTCGCTTGATATATTATATAATGAGTGTTTCATCGAAAAAGAGTGATTTTCGAAAAGGAGTTCGTTTTATTTTAAAGATATTTTCGACTTTTAGGAGTTGCCACTTAATTTTTAAGAAAAATCAAGAAAACTTCGTTTCTAAACAACCTAAACAGAAAATTGTTTTGAAACATTTTTAAGGGTTCGGGATTCTTATTAGTGTCTTAGGAAGGTGTTTAAGGCACCTAAGACGCTCCGCTTAATACGGTTTTCCAACGACTAACTTATTTGACTATTTTATTTTAAAGACTTGCGAATTTGAACTTCTTAAGATATCTAGGCAAACTTTATAAGTTTTGAAATATTTAGTATTTAAAAAAAATAATTTTAGTCTTAAAGTTTGATAAAATAGGGAGGCATTTCGATGGGGTTTGGAGTTTTCCAATCCTAAACTAACGTCATTCAAACACATAACTAATAAAGAGAGAGAGAGAGAGGGAGAGAGAGAGAGAGAGAGCAAGAGAGATTTGGGTCCAAGCTCGGGTTCTGTTCGCCTTGACCGAGTTTTGGACCCACCTGTTTTTTCGGGTTTTTAACCCGTTTTTCTTTCGCACCTGTCCTAGTCTAAACATACAAAATAAAACGTGAGAACATAAAGCGACAAGGGCTTATGCCCATTACAAATAAATATAAGAAAGTAAGCAAAAATAAAATAAATAAAAAATCTTCGAATTTCGTCTTCTTCAAGCTCCTTCAACCTTCATGGCACTCGGATTTTGCACGCCAGCTGCCATTCATATTTCTTACACCTATTTAAGGTATAACGTCTCTGTATATCAGTGTATACAGGCTGTATATCAGCCTGTTTTTCAACTTTCGATAGTTGAAAATTCCTTTTCAGCAGCGTATTTTCACTGCCATCGACCCAGATTTCGAGTTCGGACTTCCTGTGCATTTTCGACATGTATACCAGTGTATATCAGATGTATAAAGCTGGTTTACAGCTTCCAGAAAAAAAAAAATGCAGTCAGATTCTGCAAAACTGTAATTTCCAGCAGCTCGTTTGACATATTTCAGCCTGTACGCCAGTTTTGAGGGGGTCTACGACACGAGGAATATGTTTCGAGCCTTTATGGCTCCACGAGGAGGTGCAAGAGATGGGAACGAAGTCCATGGGACCTCGAAAGTAATTTCACATGCAATCAAACAAACAACAGAGAATTAGCACCTTGAACAATAAACTAATAGCAAGCATCTTGAACAAAACGGGGATAAAAATGAACTACTTGGAGATATGAATTAGAGGGGGAGATAAATGATTTTGAAAACAAGTCCAAATGATGCTAAGAAAACAACCAAAAAAAAAAAACAAGAATCCATAACGATTAAAGAGATGGCAGGATATCATACTCAACCCCACAACATAATCTCTATACAAGAAAACGCATCTAAGAAAATGTCTCAACGATACAGATTTGGATATGAAACCCACATCATCATCGTGACACTGGCATAGATACCATCCCTACGCAACTCTACAATCATATCCAAACCGCAGAATAATTACTTACACAAAGATAATCGCCTATCAAGGTGTTCCAAGAAACCAAATCCCTCTTTGAAATTTCATCAAACAGTTTGTGTGCACAACAGATTCCCCCACAAACACAATAAAATTCAAAAGGGTATTATTCAAATCAAGAAACAAATCAAACCCAGATTTCAAAACACAACCGGATGAACAGCTAGACCAACACAATAATATCAATGCTATGACGAACTCGTAAAAAACCAACAGAGAAGCACACGAGACCAACATGCGCAATGACACAAAATCACACCGTATAATATGTCTCGAAATCGAACAGCCGACATGTATAACATCCTTCTATTCACGGCCACACAGTCCATATACTCAGCATTCGAACATTTGATTCATTTAATCCAAAACGAACGAAACAAAACGCACATTATCGGCAGCAGCAGCATTCAAAGCATCAAACAACGAAGAAGCATTTCGAAATAGAGGAGACGGGAAGATAACGAGAGACGGGGGAATATTACCTGTTCGGAAGCAGCGAAGCAGGGACGGGAGCGGAGACGAGCAGCTACCGTAGTGACTTCCACGCCGAACGGAGAGACGCGAACACAAGATGACGAAACACGAATCACAGAATCAAACTACTCGTCGGTCCTTTCTTAATCCTCAACAATTCTTATCTCCGAAAAAATCAAAATTCTAACCCACTAGATCTAACCAAAACGTCCAACCAGTTCTGCTTTTCCGAATTTTCGATGAAAAAATCTCTAAACCAAAATTTTTCTTTTTCAATCGTCCCCCCTCTTCTCGAGGAAGAGAAAATGGGTTTTTATAGAGGAGAGGAATCAGCCTCCCTTTTTGAATTCGAAATTCTTCAATCTCCTTTTTTGGGTCAAACCTCACATGGCACAGGCGTGTTGGAGAGGATGAAATTGACACATCGCAGACCTGCTTGACAGGGTATGGGTGTCTGCGGGGTTGTTGGCATTTGCAGGAGATGGCGTGGGGAGATGAAGGAGAGAGCGAGCGTGGGGGAGACGCGGGAGAGAGCGAGCGAGGTTGCTGGCGTTTCTCTGTTTTTTCGCGTGATTTCTGGGGAATTATTTGGGTTCATGGGTTCTGGGAAAGGGGAAGAAGAATGGGGGAAATGGGTGGGTCGGTCGGGTTAAAAGGGATATGGACGGGTTTAGTCGGGTCGAAGAAGGGGTTGGGTAATTTTATTTAAATGGATAAATGGGCCTGGGGATTGTTGGGTTTAAAAAATAAAAGGGGGTGTTGGGCCTAAGTGTAATTGGGTTAAAAGGAATAGGGAATGGGCCTGGGGAAAGGGAAGAGATTTAAGATATACATATATACATATACATGTGTATATACATATATGTATATATATATACATCTATCTTATTTTCGCAAGATTTATAAAACCAATTTTAAATAATTTAAAAAACTCACGAAGCTCGATAACTAATTTACCAACGTGGGTCAAAAATTGGGTGTCAACAACTGTCCCTCGTTTTACTTGGATTGATGTAAGCAATTCGAGGAAAATGATATTGACCAAACCAATTTTGACCAACCCCTTCATTTTTTAAAGGAAGGAATTGACAAAGGGTTTAGGAGTTATGGCCGAACCTTTGAAAACGGGTCTCCTACATATCTCAGGCTATATGAGAATTTAGGCCACTTGTAGTTCGATAAGCTTGATTTACAGCACGATTTGAAAGAATCAAAAGCCACCTCGACACCGAATTATAAAGGTATCAAAATGCTCGAGAATAGAATTCGAGAGCGAATGTTGGAATACGCAGAGAGTTTTCGACATAGAATCCGCCTACATATCCTTAAACCTTCGGAATCAGGCTGTGTGTAGTTCGACTCGATCGGTGGAAAAGGAAAACTATTATGCTAGCTAACCTTCGGTTTTGGACGAGTGACACATTAACGAGTATGAAAAGGAGGCTTGTAACCTTTAAACCATGAATATGGCGCGCTTCACACCCATAATTAAGAACTTAACGGACATAATTTCCAAAGCTCTTGACGCAGTGTCATTCAGATTGGAAACTTGCTTCCGATAAAACAAAACTTCCGGATGCGAGACTGAAACTGACAGAACTAAAGAAAAACCCGCATGCTTCGAGAGGGTGGTTCGATCGTGGTGGAAGTCGCTCCTCTGCTCGCGTCCTAAGAGTTTGACATTCCTCTTTGGACTGTGTCCCAGTTCGCTGCTAAGAAAAAGTTCCACGTTGTGCTGCATCCTTTTTGATGTCGTCCGCACCTGTGGTTTTTGGAGAATTCATCCTTTTGGATGCTCTCGACAAAGACTGAGATAAAACTCGTCAGCTTAAAAATGCAATTAGGATGGGAGACAGTGTCTTTTACCATGTCGACACTTCATTGTTCTCCTCCATATTCGACGTCGACTCGATCGGTCTGACGTACAGCAAATAAAGCTTACGCCTTGTGTTTTGCAATATAATCTTCAATGTACTCTTCATTTGATGCTAAAATAAATAAATAAATGCTGATGCGATATTGATGTCTCTTTTGTCGTCATCTTTGATGCTCTTTCTTGATGTTTATTTTCTTATCAAAATAAAATATGCATGTTGAGGCCGATGGATAATATTGTTCTTTCTTCTTGCGGGGGGGCATGAATACCTTCCCGCGATACGTAAATTCCCGCGAGATATGAATCTTCTCGCGATGCATGACTTTCAGCGAGGAATGAAATCTTCTCGCGATGTGCAAATTTTGACGAGGCATGAGTCCTTCTCGTCGTGCATAATTGTTGGCGAGGTATGAACTCTCCTCGCGATGTATAAAGTCTTCTCGCGATATATAAATTTGACGAGGCATGAAGTCTTCTCGTCGAGCATAAATTCCAGCGAGGTATGAAGTCTTCTCGCGATGCATGACTTTCAGCGAGGAATGAAATCTTCTCGCGATGTGCAAATTTTGACGAGGCATGAGTCCTTCTCGTCGTGCATAATTTCAGCGAGGTATAAAGCCTTCTCGCGATATATAAATTTTGACGAGGCGTGAAATCTTCTCGTCGTGCATAACTGTTGACTTGCAATGCATGAATTTTCTGCGATGCATGATTTTTCAACGAGGCATGGATCTTTCTCGTGATGCACAAATTTCAGCGAGGTACAAATTCTTCTCGCGATGTCTAAATTTCGGCGAGGTATAAAGTCTTCCCGCGATATATAAATTTGACGAGGCATGAAATCATCTCGTCGTGCATGATTTCCGCGATGCATGAATTCCAGCGAGGCATAAATTCTTCTCGCGATGTATAAATTTTGACGAGGCATTAAATCTTCTCGTCATGCATGATTATTGACTCGCGATGCATGATTTCCACGATGCATGAATTCCAGCGAGGCATAAATTCTTCTCGCGATGTATAAATTTTGACGAGGCATGAAATCTTCTCGTCGTGCATAAATTCAAGCGAGGTATAAAGTCTTCTCGCGATATATAAATTTGACGAGGCATGAAATCTTCTCGTCGTGCATGAATTCAAGCGAGGTATAAAGTCTTCTCGCGATATATAAATCTGACGAGGCATGAAATCTTCTCGTCGTGCATAAATTCAAGCGAGGTATAAAGTCTTCTCGCGATATATAAATTTCAAATTCGCGATGCATGATTTCCGCGATGCATGATTTTCCGCAATGCATGATTTTCGCGATGCATGTTTTTCCGCAATGCATGATTTTCGCGATGCATGTTTTTTCGCAATGCATGATTTCCGCGATGCATTATTTTCCGCAATGCATGATTTCCGCGATGCATGATTTTCCGCAATGCATGATTTTCGCGATGCATGATTTTCCGCAATGCATGATTTTCGCGATGCATGTTTTTCCGCAATGCATGATTTTCGCGATGCATGTTTTTTTCGCAATGCATGATTTCCGCAATGCATGATTTGTATGATTTTCAACGAGGCCTGGATGGCTCGATAATGTTCCAACTGTAACGAGGTGGATAGCTCGATAATGTTCCAACTGTAACGAGGTGGATGGCTCGATAATGTTCCAACTGTAACGAGGTGGATGTCTCGATAATAGTCCAACTGTAACGAGGTGGATGGCTCGATATTGTTCCAACTGTAACGAGGTGGATGTCTCGATAATGTTCCAACTGTAATGAGGTGGATGTCTCGATAATAGTCCAACTGTAACGAGGTGGATAGCTCGATAATGTCCCAACTGTAACGAGGTGGATGGCTCGATAATGTTCCACTGTAACGAGGTGGATGTCTCGATAATGTTCCAACTGTAACGAGGTGGATGGCTCGATAATGTTCCAACTGTAACGAGGTGGATAGCTCGATAATGTTCCACTGTAACGAGGTGGATGTCTCGATAATAGTCCAACTGTAACGAGGTGGATAGCTCGATAATGTCCCAACTGTAACGAGGTGGATGGCTCGATAATGTCCCAACTGTAACGAGGTGGATGGCTCGATAATGTTCCAACTGTAACGAGGTGGATGGCTCGATAATGTTCCACTGTAACGAGGTGGATGTCTCGATAATGTTCCAACTGTAACGAGGTGGATGGCTCGATAATGTTCCACTGTAACGAGGTGGATGGCTCGATAATGTTCCAACTGTAACGAGGTGGATGGCTCGATAATGTTCCAACTGTAACGAGGTGGATGGCTCGATAATGTTCCAACTGTAACGAGGTGGATGGCTCGATAATGTTCCAACTGTAACGAGGTGGATGGCTCGATAATGTTCCGACTGTAACGAGGTGGATGTCTCGATAATTTCCAACTGTACGAGGTGGATGGCTCGATAATTTCCTGCAAGATAAAAGAGACTCGTTTAGAATCACTTGAGGCAATATAAAGGAATAGAGATAAAATAAAGGTGGAAGATTTTCTAGGTTTTGTTGAGGAGTCCACGATGGGTGCAAGTGACGCCTTTTGTCATTCTTGACAGCTTTACATAGCCATTTTTGTGACTTCAATGTTCCTGCATCCAAAGAAAAATTCTTAGTTTAAAGACTGATTTGTGTTGGTTTTTGTTTCCATGCTCCTTCTTGCAGTTGACTTGCACGCTCGCCCGCTCTTTTATATGACACATTTGATGGAATTTTGAGGACCCTCCTCAAAACATTTGTCCCGGTTTCAATATAGGAGAACTCTCATAATTTTCTCTGTTACTCTGAGGTTACTCATTCTGGAATTTGAGGCCCCTCCTCAAAATTTTTCACAGTTTTACCTTAATAAGTAACAAATGACATTTGTGGAATTTTTGAGATCATCTCAAAAATTTTGTCCCAGTTGCAAGCTAGATTGTCGTAATTTTTGAGATCCACCCAAGGCTAATTTCCGTAGGATTTTGGTCTTCTGTTTTGACTTTGTTAAAGAAGTCCAACTTCAAATGAATTTTTGAGATCCTCTCAAAAATTCTGTCCCAGTTTCCATTATGAAGAGAAATGGAAATCTTACTGGGTATATGACCGAGCCGTTGTGGCGCCTACGTATCCCGTTGGATCAGGAATCAGGTCAAACGTAGTTCCCCTCTCAAGGGTTAACCAAAATAGGAAGTTTTGATAAAGAAACGACCGAGGCCGACATAGGCCGCCTACGTATCTCATTCTTGAGAATTCAGGTCGAACGTAGTTCCAAGAAATGTGCGATACATTTTCAAAAGAAAGATAACAAAACTTCATATGCAAAATTTGGCCAATGTTGGGCATTCTTCTTCTCGAACGAATATCTTCAAATGACTCAGTTCGGAATTGACTTGTACTCACTCTTGAGCGTCCAATATGTCACCCATTCAGGTGGTTTCCTCAATATTGATCAAGTTGTTGTTGATCATGTTTTGTATCTTGTGCTTCAAAGTCGAACAATTCTCTGTGTCATGTCCAACGACTCCTGAATGATAAGCACATCTGTGGTCAGCTCTGTAAAATTTTCCCAAAGGATTGGCTGGTCTTCCTTCTATAGGATAGAGCATACCCATTGCTTTCAACCTTTCATAAAGTTGAGTTTGAGATTCCCTTAATGGTGTAAATACTTTAGGAGCCTTTCTGAACTTTGGGCGAGGAAATTTTTCCTGATTGACATTATGGTTTTGATATTTCCTTTGAGAAGCTGACCTCATATGAGTAGCCGTGACCATACTTACCTCCTCCACTTTTCCTTTTGATTTATCCATATCACTAATTCTGGTAGATTTACCATCAGATCGCAATGCGGTAAATTTGGTGAGCTTTCCAGTCTTGAAACCATCTTCCAAAGCTTCTCCCACTTTGACAATCTCGACAAACTTTTGTCCCATCATACACACCATTCTTTCATAGTACTCAGGCTCTTGAGTACGAATGAACATTTCAGTGATCTCACGTTCGGACATGGGAGGTTGAACTCTTGCGGCCTCTTTTCTCCAACGAAGAGCGTACTCTCGATAATTTTCTATAGACTTCTGTCTGATCTTCTCCAAATAGTAGCGATCTGGGGAATCTTCTATGTTATGTCCAAATCTTTCTGTGAAATCCTTTGCGAGCGCATTCCAACTTTTCCATTGTTTCAGCTCCTGTGATGTAAGCCATTCCAGAGCTTCTCCACTTAAACTTCGACTGAAGAGACGCATCAATAATGCTTCATTTTTTCCAACTCCCACGAGTTGATCACAATAAACTTTCAGATGTGTCAGAGGATTTCCTGTTCCGTTAAAAGTGACAAACTTTGGCACTTTGAACCCTCTGGAAGGTCGAGATTCGGATGGATGCATAAATCCTTATAGCTCAATCCATCGACTTCGGAATATAGTGCAACTCCTTCATGGCTTTCCTGATCTCTTCTTTCATATTCGCCTTGACTACCTCTTCTTTTGACCTCCACTCTCTCTCTTGTTCCTTATAGTGATCAAGCTCGGAACAATTGGCATAAGGTTCATTTGAAGTTGGGATTTGGAAAGTAGTCTTTGAGGTATAGGTGGAACAATGGAGAGATTCTGGGTATTTTGATTGGCTTGATAATTTTGGGGGAAAGTTTGAGGATCAGTATTTTGGTTTTGAGGATGGGGGAAGGTTTGAGCATTGTTCGTACTTTGGTTTGAGGAGATGGAGGATTTGAAGGTTAGTATTTTGAGGATGCTGTGGTGCTTGACATGATGTGGTGTCGTGATGGGGATTAGGGGTAGTTAAGTCAATGGTGGGAGGATTTTGAGTGGGGTTAGAGAGGATGTTCTGCACTTGTTCCGCGTTTTGGGGAGGAAAGTGGAGTGGAGGTCTTCCATCTCTTGGAGGGTTTAAGGATGAATTGGATTAGGCAATCTTGCATTCTTTGCATTTCGACCCTCATTTCGGCGATTTGTTGTTGCATCAACTGCATAATCAATTCATTTTTATCAGCAGCGGCGGGTTGAGCCACAACAACATCATTCCTGTCAATCTCCTCATTGTTATCCCCCATTGTTTCTTTCTTTTCCTTTTGCAAATTTGCGGGAAGAATCTTTAGTGGGCCTTAGACCTTGTGAAATACGGATGATCACCAACACAGATCAGTATTAAATACCTGACAAATGAAAAAACTCAAAAGACCAATATGTTAGTGCTTGGAGGGGTAAATAATACAAAATATCACATATAGTGTAAACACGTAGAGTTGCTTTATCCGGAATAAACTAGCTCACCAACATAGAGAAATGATTAAATAGACAGGAATTTGTCTACTTGACTTTGGGATTTAGTAAATAAATGTCGACTTGAGTCGAGACAAATTGACGGTATCTTTCATTACCGTACTTTTTGATTGAGATGTAACTCTAATTTTCTTGTAAGAGTCGAAAAGAAAAAAAATTTCTCAAAATTCATTTAATTTGAAATGATGAAACTTTTTCTGGTATTAGAGTAACAATGAAGTTCGTTTTTTTTTTTTTTTTTTTTTTCGGAAACCAAAGACTCGAAGAGCATTTGGACGCACTTTTGATAGTGACTCGATATTTATGCTTATGGGTTCTAAAAATATTTAGAGAAGAGTGAGCCAGAATATCTCCAGATAAAACAACATATTCACATAAGCAGTTATAAACAAATATTGCGCGTTCTAAACAGATATGTGACCCTTTCCTGCCAAGGGTTGGCTTATCGATTTGAGGGATGTATACGTCATTTTGAAATATTTTCAAACACCGTATACATCCTTCAAATTTAAACATATAAGTATGAACATCCATATAGGCCGTGGGCCGTTTTGGACTCAAGGTGGTCTTCTAATGGGCCCGACACTCCTTGAGTGTCGAGTCGTCTTAGGCCAATGCGCTATTTTTGGGATTTGGATTTCGCTCTATCCTAGTTTGACTAAGAGTGGTTTTGAAAGGACCGGGAACCCAAACGGACAATTTGGGCTGAAACTCGCGACAACCATTGGACGCCTGACGAACCAATAAATTGCCGCTAATTTCGAAATAAGGTGAGTATAAAAAAGTCCGGCTGCGGTTCCGCAAACCGTCCTTTAATATACTATATGTATAAATCGGAAATATGCCATGAGAGAAATGCAATTTTTTCAAAACTAAGCAATTTAAACAATTCAAACAACAAATTACAAGTTAGTCAAATAATTAGTCTTAGGGTTAGAATCCTCCATGTCCCCAGCGGAGTCGCCATTTCTGTTTCATCGAAAAAGAGTGATTTTCGAAAAGGAGTTCGTTTTATTTTAAAGATATTTTCGACTTTTAGGAGTCGCCACTTAATTTTTAAGAAAAATCAAGAAAACTTCGTTTCTAAACAACCTAAACAGAAAATTGTTTTGAAACATTTTTAAGGGTTCGGGATTCTTATTAGTGTCTTAGGAAGGTGTTTAAGGCACCTAAGACGCTCCGCTTAATACGGTTTTCCAACGACTAACTTATTTGACTATTTATTTTAAAGACTTGCGAATTTGAACTTCTTAAAGATATCTAGGCAAACTTTATAAGTTTTGAAATATTAGTATTTAAAAAAAATAATTTTAGTCTTAAAGTTTGATAAAATAGGGAGGCATTTCGATGGGGTTGGAGTTTTCCAATCCTAAACTAACGTCATTCAAACACATAACTAATAAAGAGAGAGAGAGAGAGGGGAGAGAGAGAGAGAGAGAGCAAGAGAGATTTGGGTCCAAGCTCGGGTTCTGTTCGCCTTGACCGAGTTTTGGACCCACCTGTTTTTTCGGGTTTTTAACCCGTTTTTCTTTCGCACCTGTCCTAGTCTAAACATACAAAATAAAACGTGAGAACATAAAGCGACAAGGGCTTATGCCCATTACAAATAAATATAAGAAAGTAAGCAAAAATAAAATAAATAAAAATCTTCGAATTTTCGTCTTCTTCAGCTCCTTCAACTTCATGGCACTCGGATTTTGCACGCCAGCTGCCATTCATATTTCTTACACCGATTTAGGTATAACGTCTCTGTATATCAGTGTATACAGGCTGTATATCAGCCTGTTTTTCAACTTTCGAGAGTTGAAAATTCCTTTTCAGCAGCGTATTTTCACTGCCATCGACCCAGATTTCGAGTTCGGAATTCCTGTGCATTTTCGACATGTATACCAGTGTATATCAGATGTATATAGCTGGTTTACAGCTTCCAAAAAAAAATGCAGTCAGATTCTGCAAAACTGTAATTTCCAGCAGCTCGTTTGACATATTTCAACCTGTACGCCAGTTTTGAGGGGGTCTACGACACGAGGAATATGTTTCGAGCCTTTATGGCTCTACGAGGAAGTGCAAGAGATGGGAACGAAGTCCATGGGACCTCGAAAGTAATTTCACATGCAATCAAACAAACAAAAGAGAATTAGCACCTTGAACAATAAACTAATAGCAAGCATCTTGAACAAAACGGGGATAAAAATGAACTACTTGGAGATATGAATTAGAGGGGGAGATAAATGATTTTGAAAACAAGTCCAAATGATGCTAAGAAAACAACCAAAAAAAAACAAGAATCCATAACGATTAAAGAGATGGCAGGATATCATACTCAACCCCACAACATAATCTCTATACAAGAAAACGCATCTAAGAAAATGTCTCAACGATACAGATTTGGATATGAAACCCACATCATCATCGTGACACTGGCATAGATACCATCCCTACGCAACTCTACAATCATATCCAAACCGCAGAATAATTACTTACACAAAGATAATCGCCTATCAAGGTGTTCCAAGAAACCAATCCCTCTTTGAAATTTCATCAAACAGTTTGTGTGCACAACAGATTCCCCCACAAACACAATAAAATTCAAAAGGGTATTATTCCAATCAAGAAACAAATCAAACCCAGATTTCAAAACACAACCGGATGAACAGCTAGACCAACACAATAATATCAATGCTATGACGAACTCGTAAAAAACCAACAGAGAAGCACACGAGACCAACATGCGCAATGACACAAAATCACACCGTATAATATGTCTCGAAATCGAACAGCCGACATGTATAACATCCTTCTATTCACGGCCACACAGTCCATATACTCAGCATTCGAACATTTGATTCATTTAATCCAAAACGAACGAAACAAAACGCACATTATCGGCAGCAGCAGCTTCAAAGCATCAAACAACGAAGAAGCATTTCGAATAGAGGAGACGGGAAGATAACGAGAGACGGGGGAATATTACCTGTTCGGAAGCAGCGAAGCAGGGACGGGAGCGGAGACGAGCAGCTACCGTAGTGACTTCCCACGCCGAACGGAGAGACGCGAACACAATGACGAAACAACGAATCACAGAATCAAACTACTCGTCGGTCCTTTCTTAATCCTCAACAATTCTTATCTCCGAAAAAATCAAATTCTAACCCACTAGATCTAACCAAAACGTCCAACCACCAGTTCTGCTTTTCCGAATTTTCGATGAAAAAATCTCTAAACCAAAATTTTTTTCTTTTTCAATCGTCCCCCCTCTTCTCGAGGAAGAGAAAATGGTTTTTTATAGAGGAGAGGAATCAGCCTCCCCTTTTTGAATTCGAAATTCTTCAATCTCCTTTTTTGGGTCAAACCTCACATGGCACAGCGCTGTTGGAGAGGATGAAATTGACACATCGCAGACCTGCTTGACAGGGTATGGTGTCTGCGGGGTTGTTGGCATTTGCAGGAGATGGCGTGGGGAGATGAAGGAGAGAGCGAGCGTGGGGGAGACTCGGGAGAGAGCGAGCGAGGTTGCTGGCGTTTCTCTGTTTTTTCGCGTGATTTCTGGGAATTATTTGGGTTCATGGGTTCTGGAAAGGGGAAGAATAATGGGGGAAATGGGTGGGTCGGGTCGGGTTTAAAGGGGATATGGACGGGTTTAGTCGGGTCGAAGAAGGGTTGGGTAATTTTATTTAAATGGATAAATGGGCCTGGGGATTGTTGGGTTTTAAAAAATAAAAGGGTGTTGGGCCTAAGTGTAATTGGGTTAAAGGAATAGGGAATGGGCCTGGGGAAAGGGAAGAGATTTAAGATATACATATATACATATACATGTGTATATACATATATGTAATATATATAATCTATCTTATTTTCGCAAGATTTATAAAACCAATTTTAAATAATTTAAAAAAACTCACGAAGCTCGATAACTAATTTTACCAACGTGGGTCAAAATTGGGTTCAACAATGAGAATGATGATGCCTTAGTATGAAAGAAGGCTTGATAAATTATATAATGAGAATGATGATGCCTTAGTGTAAAAGAAAGGCTTGATGAATTAGGGGATCGGGTTGCCACGTTGCGGTACCAGGATAGAATGAATATGAGGATCGGAGTGTCACGTTCCGACACCAGGATAGAATATGGATCGGGTGCCACGTTCTGGTACCAGGATAGGTAAGAATGATATATGGATCGGAGTGTCACGTTCCGACACCAGGATAGAATATGGATCGGGTGCCACGTTCCCGGTACTAGGATAGAATGAGGATCGGAGTGCCACGTTCCGGCACCAGGATAGAAATAGAGGATCGTAGTGTCGCGTACCGACACAAGAGAAGAAAGATAATGAATCTTGAAAGATAATGAAATATATCTCAATCTAAAACTTAATCCCAAATGAGTATGGTATTGAGGCTTGAGTCCTCATGTGTGAACTCGGTTGTAGTTATTGATGAATTCATGTTGTTATTGTTTACATGCTACATGTGGTATTGTAGTTGTTTACATTATTATTGATATATACTGTTCCCTATTTTGAGTTGGCCGATGATATCTACTCAGTACGTGTGGTTGTATGACCCCTACTTTCATGTTTTCCTCTTTGTTATTTGTGTAATGCAGCAAACGTTCCGTCAACTTCAACTCAAACAGTGATCTTGCCAGTCTCCACTTCATCGGAAAATTCAGGGTGAGCTAATGCGTCTAGCTTGGAAGGGTCTTCTTCTTCAAGTCTTGATGCCTTGAACTTCCGGCATGGCTAGCTTTTTAGTTATTTTTGTTCTTAGAGATTCCTAGTTAAGTAATTTGAGATAGATGTTCTTTGTGATGATGACTTCCAGATTTTGGGATAATAATAATAGTATGAATTGTTTTTATTAATGAGTTTAAGTCTTCCCGCATTATTTTCTGTTGATATATCTTGAAATGTTAAGGTTTAGATGGGTTGGTTCGCTCACATAGGAGGGTAAGTGTGGGTGCCAGTCGCGTCCCTGATTTGGGTCGTGACATTAGTACTTTTCATTGATATGATATTGTTTCTCAATAAACTAGGATTACAAGACAAAATTATAATAATTCAGTATTTATATTAGAATTTCGAACATATTTTAAATTCATGCAACACAAGGATAAAAATATTTTCTAACATGATCCCCCCCCCCCCCCCATAGTCCTCATTGTTACAAAGTCATCCTTATTCGAAAAAATTTATCTGAACTAGATATTTATATCAAATCAATATAAATTTTATTATTACATGATTTAATGAAGTAAAATACACGTGAATTAACTATGATTAAGTAAAATAAACTATAAATTTAAATACATGTCATACATATGCTGGCTTAATTATAAGCACTCAGTGCGGATAAGCTTTACCCATCCTTATACTTATTGAAATTATGAAATCATATCATGTTTCAAATTTTAAATTTTATACTTTTATTTATACCACAATAACCTCTATTTTATTTATAATGACATACCTCCATAATTATTTAAATGTCATATCTTGTTTAAGTTTAATTATTTATTTATTATCCTAATATTTAAAACTTTAAAATTAATTAAAGTTATGAGTTATGACTTTAAAAATAATTTATGAAAAATACTCTTTTATTAATCTAAATTTTCTATAATTAAAAAAAAAACTACAAAAAGCCATTAAACCTAAATATCTTATTTTTATTACATTTTGAAGAAACCTGCAACTAACATTTACCCAGCAAAAAGACATTCATTACCATACTATTTTCATCAATTTTTGTTTATTTTTTTTTACAGTTTTTATTAAAATTTTATTCTCTTTATTCTAGGGCTGGGCATAAACACCGAAAAATTGAAACACCGTACCAAATTGAATTTTTTTGGTATTTTGGTTTCGATTTTCGGTTCGATATTCGGTATATATTTTTATATTTTTCGGTATTTCGATTCAGTTTTCGGTATGTGATTTTGTGTAATTCGATATTTCGGTTTACCGAAATATTTATATTATAATATATATTTATATTATATTAATTATTAATATTAAATATTAAATATTATAATTTAAAATAAAAAACTAAAAAGTAAAAGACTTTTTGATATAACTATTTTTAGCCCACTAAGCTGAAAATCAAACAAAAAAATTTGTAAATTTTTAAAAGCCCAACTAAGCAGGCCCATTAAAAAAAACTGAAATAACAAAACTAAACCAAACCGAAATAATAAAAATCGAATCGAACCGAAATATTTTGATTCGGTATTCGGTACACAATTTACAAAAACCGAATACCAAAAAAATCGAAAAAAAATCCAAAATCGAACCGGAATATCGAATGCCACCCCTACTTTGTTCTGTCCTTTTAATTTAAATTTTAGTGTTTCTTTGTTTCAATTGTTATAAATATTTTTCAGCCTTTATCACTTAAGCATATGTTCCAAATTCTTAAAGTTACTATTGATCAAGACTTGACTAATTTATTGATTCTGTATTTAGTGGGACTTTAACGGGGTTGGGTTAAATTAAGATAGTTCATAAGAGGTTAGAATAATAATTATATCAAGATTCGATTTAATTTAGATTTGTATGAGTCAAAATGAATTGAATCAAAACGGATTAGAATTAGGTGATGGATTATATAATAGTTCAACACTGGTGACAATGACAAAATTTTCACTAAGGGGTTCAAAATTTAAAGAGTAAAATACACAAATTAGTCAAAGGACTTTGATTTCTATTATACATATACATAAAAAATATTTTAGCCATGTATATAAATAGTAGTATAATTTTTTACCGAAGGGGTTCAGATGAACCCTTGAACTCAAGTGGCTTCGCCCCTGGTCAAGACCTAATCCAATCCATTTTTTACTAACTTTAATTGTTTTATTGTTCTTTTAAATTATTTTAGCATCTAATAAAATTATTATTTTTCTTTATTATGGCTATATATAATAACATGTCAAACTTAAAACATAAAAGTTTTAAAAAATATTTTGACAAAATTTCTTATCCAATTCGAAGTACATATATATATATATCAATCCAATTTTTAATGAAATTAAAAATGAGTTGAGTTGAAACATGTTAGACTAATAATTAACTTTCAAAATTAAACATGTTAAATAAGCTGGATTTGATTTCACCAACCCTACTAACCTCTCTCTCCTCCCGCCAAAAAATAAAACGAAATGAAATGGATTGAACTAAAATAGGTTGAACTAATAATTAACTCACGTGTTAAAAGGGGTGAGTTTAATTTTGACAAAAAAGATGAACATGTGAGGCTAACCCAACCTTGTCTGGCTACATACCTGATCGTGAGAAAGTATTCTATGTGGAATTTCTCATTTTTTATAGTCAACAGTTTAAGTTTGATTATAAATTTGTGTTGAAATCTTTAATTTTAAAAAAATGATATTTATATATTTGAAACGGGCAATATGAATATAATTAACAAAAAAACACAAGTATAATAATAATAGGTAACCCCATTAACTAATTAATTAATTAAATTAAAACCTAGATTGCCCCAAAATATTTTTGTCCACTGTATTATACACCTACTCCCAGTAATCGAACAATTTTTTTCTCTTTATTTTGTTTTTTTTCAGTGTTAATAATTTCACAGATTTATGTTCAATTTATGCACAAAGATTTAAGTTCAGAACTCTTTAGCTGACCAACTCAAACAATGCCTCTTTCTGTTCCTCACTTCATCTCTGTCAGCAGATTTTCAGACCTTAATGGTGTAAAGGTTAGTTTTTTATCTCACCCTTTAATGTTCTGTTTGATTACCCATAAAAATTTCTGCAGAAATGAGTTTGGGATATGGTAGTTTCAGTTGAACTCTTACTGCTAATCTAAGAATCAAGAATCTTGATTTTTATTGTAAAAATTGTCCCTTTATTTTGTTAGTGTATTTGATTTGTGTAATAGCTTGTTGGTGGTCAAATTACTTGCATTTTGTGTGTTGGTGTCTAGGTTAGCTTGTGCACATTTAGACTAAATCCATAGGATGCCAGTTACCTTCCGAGTCCCGAGGCTAGGAAAGATGAAAAGAAATTAGCTAGTGTATTTTTATTTTGTCTCTATTGAGGTTTGAATGTGAGACTTGACGGTTCTCAATTCACTTCATTGACTATTAAGCTACACCTTAGGTGTAAAAAAGGGTTCTTTTTCTGTGATGTTTTCAGTATGCAGTAGGTAAAAAGTGTGAAATTTTAAGCTGCAGGTACGTGGTTCGCCAAGGTGTTTTCAGAGAGATTGTAAAGTATTTACAGTTATATCAATGTCAAAAGAGGCATCAAATTATATACCAGCAGCTCCAATATTTCTCCCTGAAGGACCATGGCAACAGGTGAGGGGCTTCTCTCTTCTCTTTATATGTTTCTTGTTTCAATCAATCAACTACACCTCAATGCAAACTATTCGTCGTACTGATTCAACTATATATGTGCCACTCTAATGGGCTAACTTTGTTTAAATACTAACTTAAGAGGTATACGCAGCTAGACGTTTATGTAAATACCACACTTTTTTTATATTTACGATGGTGGTTCATGGCCAGCTTGCACGAAAAAGAAATCTAAATATTACATTATAACTTTACTAACATATTTATAATGTTATCAAGTATTGTAATCTCTTTGATTGGTGTGACCGTTTTATCTACCGAGATTGAGACATAGCTTTCTGTGCGTCTGTGATATAATGTGGTACTGTGAAACAGGTAAATTCCTAGTTAATGCTAGAAAATGATGAATCAAAGCAAATATAGCCATTCTAAAAGATAGTGCTAGCATAATTATGCCAGACCATCATTTCAGGAGAAAGCAAACAAAGATCTATTGTAATCTTAAGCTCATCGAATTTGTTAAATTATATATCTATATCTGTATGTATGTGTGTTGCTAGTATATGGTTCTTGATAAAGCTTATGCAACCAGGGATAATAGTCTTTTTTTCCTGAACCTCGTTGCTTCTGTTTCCTCCACTTGTTCGATATTAGTTTTCTAGTTGGACGGGTGATGATTCAGGATCAATATGATATAATTGTCTGTAGACAACTTAGACTGCTTCAAATGTGTAGATTCCTGGTGGTGTTACTGCTGCAAAGGGCTTCAAAGCTGCTGGGATGTATGGTGGATTGCGTGCTCTTGGAGAGAAACCTGATCTCGCACTCGTCACTTGTGATGTAGATGCCATATCTGCAGGTCAGCTACCCTAATATAGTCCTAGGTCATCAGTGTTGAGCTTTTCGTAGGTTCATGAGTGAAAAACTATACTGTTACTTTTTAAAATTCTTACCTCCTTTCCCCCACCCACTCCTTCCCTGGGAGAGAAAAGAAACATACAGCTTTCTTGAAATGAAAAAAGGAACACATTTGTTTGGCGGTTGTGTTAAAACTTACCATCTAACAATCAACCAATAGAAACCGATGAATCAGGAATCACCATTTTCTTGTTTTTCATCCAGGGGCATTTACTACAAATGTTGTTGCAGCTGCACCTGTACTATACTGTAAAAGCGCACTAAATGCATCTAAAACGGTATGTAGGAGACTTTGTACTTACTGTTTTGTCTTTCACTTGTGGTGAAAGAACTTTTTGTCACCTCTAGAACTGCCAACTCTCAACTTTAATGTGCTATTGTAGTTCTGTACTCTGCATACTGTTTGCTTGTCCTATATTGACTTAAGCAATGACGTGATACAAAATGAAGAAAATTCGTTCTAATTGGTTACTATTGAGCCGAAAAAAGTTTTAAATTAAGCTATTGTGCTATCTTATTGGTCTCTTTCACAAGTTTAAGCCGATGCTTTTGTATTCTTATGATTTATTAGAGAAAAGGATGCATCTCCATTTATATTTAGGAATGAATCCAGACTTTCATGAATTTTTACTATTTTGTGAATCCAAGAAGCATATTAGTAGTATATATTAGTAACCTGATGTCATGGATTGGTTGCAGCGAACTTGACTGCTTTTGAAATCCTGTCTTCTTATAAGAATACTACCCTTTTCAGGCTCGTGCGGTATTAATAAATGCTGGTCAAGCTAATGCAGCAACGGTAATTTCTCCTGAATATTTAATTGGAAGCTCAATTTAAAGCAGGGTGCATCTCCTCCTCTAGTTTCAATATGATTGGCAGTAAAAGCAAATCCTGACTCATCCAACTTCACAGTGAAGTTATAGGCTTTGTGATGATGTCATATCACTTTTCTGCGTTTGATAATGTGACTTGAGATTTTCAGAATTTCCGTTTCAGGGTGATGCAGGTTATCAAGATGTAATTGAGTGCTCAAGTGCACTAGCTAAGGTTTGCAGTTTGTCCATTTTGGTTTAGACTTTAGATATTTGGTTTCTGATATTAATTTTCAATTGTAATAGTTACTTCAACTGAAGCAAGACGAAGTCTTGATCGAATCAACTGGTGTAATAGGTCAAAGAATAAAGAAGGTAAATGCTTACATGTTGCACTAATTGACTTTTCCTAATTCCTTGAACCTCTTTCTTGCATATAACAATACCCCTATGTTGGATGCCTTAAATTTACATTTCTTTGGCATATTCGTTATTTTGTGTATGATTTTACTGTACGAGTTTTTTCTCTGACCAGTAACCCCGTTTTTATGCTTACATCACTTGCAGGAAGCACTTTTCAACTCACTCCCACATCTTGTTAAACAGCTTTCACCAACCGTGGAGGGGTAATCATCTTTTTCTGATGTAATAATTTATATATTTAATTGGCATTGTCGGATTTTATCCTATATTAATTTTGTATCTTTCTTCCCTTATACTTACCCATTTGTGTTTGTATTCATTTGTTCTAAATAATGAACTCTGATCCACTCTAGATGGTCTGTTCTGGCTACGGATTGCTGATCTCATATGACATTTGCAGGGCAAATTCTGCAGCTGTAGCTATAACGACCACTGATCTTGTTAGTAAGAGTGTGGCTGTTGAAACAGAGGTAAGATTAATTTTCCAGCATTTCTGTGTTTGTTTTGATTTAGGTTCTTCAATGCTATTATTCATCACTCTCCCAATTTGTATGACAGTTTGAATCAAGCTATTTATACTGGGTAGAGTTCTATCAGATGTCATAATTATGGTTTTGAAATAATTATCATGTAGTTTTCTTAATTATTCAAGTTCCATTTTCAAAACTATATGCTTAATCTGGACCAAAGGCACTAACTTAGCACTTAGGTGAAATCAATGTATAGTCGGACTCAAGATCGTCTGTAGTTTGTGTATCGTTAAGTTCCCATTTCTGAAAGGAAAGAAAGTATAATGAATTCGTAATGATATATATGTATCTGTACTTCTGCTCAGGTAAGAGGAACTCGAATCAGAGTTGGGGGCATGGCAAAGGGTTCTGGGATGATTCATCCTAACATGGCAACAATGCTTGGTGTAAGTATCTTCAGAATTCCTGCCGTTTCCACTTAAGCAGTGAGAGTAGCTTACTGGATTCGAGCAACTACGCAGGTAGTAACTACTGATGCCTCAGTTACAAGTGATGTTTGGAGAAAGATGGTACAAGTTGCTGTAAATCGAAGTTTTAATCAAATTACTGTAAGTAAGACATTTTATATTGTTTTAATACTTCAGACATTATTCTGATCATGCATGAGGACTGGAGGAGTTCAATGGTAGAAATTTTCCCTGTCATATGAACATTTCTGGTGTATTTAGTTATCAAATGAAGCAGCTAAATTTTGCTTTCACTGAAAGTTTAATTGTCAAATAGATCAAAATTTTAAATGTTCTCCTCATTCTATTTTCTTTTCTTCTCTGGCAAAATTTATTGAAGTAAAGCTTTAGATTCATGAAACTTGTGCAAGTTGTTTCCACCTGGTTTCTGGGTCTGAGGAAGAGAGATTGATGCCGTGTGGTTTTGCTACATCAGTACTGGTGGAAGGTCTTTCGCATGATATATCTGAGACGTATTATTTTTTCTGTAATGTTGAGCAGTTTTGTGTTAGTTTTTGGGTTGCAAGTTTAAGTTGTGTGATTTTATCAAATCCATTTCCCCATAATGCAAATAAATTCCCAGATTGATTTGACTCAGCCTGTTCACATATTTCAAATGAATTCATGTTCATTTGCTTTGTGTACCGCGTTTCTGTTTATCATCATAATAGAGACAACAATGTATTCAATGACTCTGTTGCATGATCTAAACCCAGGAGAGCATATATTTTGACAGGTCGATGGAGACACTAGTACAAATGATGCTGTCATTGCTCTCGCCAGTGGACTTTCAGAATCACATGAGATTTCTTCTTTGAACTCCTCCGAGGCAGAACACCTACAAAACTGCCTTGATGCTGTATGTGCTATAATTTCCTTTATTTGCTTTATTCTTATCCGACTAGTCTATCTTGACCAGGATAGTGTGTTCGTAACTAGGTTGCGTCCAGTTCTGTCTCCTTAGCAAGTTTCTGAGAAATTAGCATATTCAACCTTCAATAAAGTTTCTCTTATTTACCTCTTTTGTTGTCTTATAAGATACTAGAGAGTCAAATTTTTGATGAGATGGACTTTCAGCATGATGATTTCGATTCATGTTTCTATGATTTTAATAACTTCATCTCTGTGTTGAATAGTTCAGCTTGGACACTCTTTTGTCATGGGTTTCACCATAATGGATTGTATGCCAATCGCTTTCAAGCAAGAGCATTTATATAGCTTAGCAAAATTACTGGTCAAAATGGTCACAAAGGATGATTCTTGTGACCTGTGAAGTATTATGAACATGACAATAGAGGAATTTCCAGATTACTGATCAGAAAAAAAGGTATATCCTTATAGCTTGCAGGATTGACTCGATTCCACTACAGGTAATGCAGGGTCTAGCAAAATCAATAGCTTGGGATGGCGAAGGAGCAACATGTTTGATTGAGGTCTGTATTTCTTTATTAAATTCCTTATGAGTTTTGACCAACTTCGATTTGCTCCTAGTCTTGTTTCTTAAACATGCATAAGCTTAGCAACTAACTGTAGAAAAGTAGTTGAAGTTCTCATCTGATATTTACATTTATGCTAATATAATCATAGACGAATACTAGAAAAGAATGATTAAACAGATGGCTGAGTAGCTGAGGTATAGGAGTAAGATTCTAGAGATCCCAGGTTTGGATCCTGACTACAAAACATGGTGCGAGCTCATTTTCTTCAGCTTTGGTGGGCATGTTTACTGGGGATGTGCTTGTGGGTTTTAGCAGTCTGCGGGTGGCAATCAAGGTGCAGTCCAGACAGCATCATAAAAAATAGAGAACGATTGAATGGGTTATCTTGTCTTGGTCATAGAAATAAATACATGTAAATCGTCTTAGTTTCATTTCCCAGCAAAGGGCACCCAAGGGTGTGGCAAAATTGGTCAATGAAGTGAGCTGAGAGCTATGAAGTCTCAAGTTCAATTCCTAGTGGAGGCAAATCATTAGGTGTTTTTCCCCATATGTCCAAGTTTTAGTGAATAAAGTTACCCGAGTACTTGTGTTGGTAAGAATTGAGAGGTAACAAGTAACCCGCGCATGGTTATACATATAACTAATATAAGTAGAAGGTTGTAAGAAATTTGCATTATCTTGTGTTGATACCAATACTGGGAGAGGTAGCTTTGCTATATATAAGGAAAGAAATCAAGCTATGGTGGAGTGCTCGATCTCAATGCAGGTTATGGTAGGTGAAGGTACTGGTGTTTTAAATAGGATAAACAGAATATTAATTCTTTTCCCTTTTTCTTTTTTGGGTTGACACTAGATTTGAATTCCTTTGTTACTTGGCATGATAAAGGACAACATCTAAGTGGAGAAGGGTAAAAGTACAGGGTCCATTATCCATCGAGTTTCAAATTGCACGCCACTCGCCCTCCAGGATTTCTCGGTTATCAAAAAGAAGGGAACAATCATGTATTCCGTTGAAAAAATGTTTAAAATGTGGCTTCTTAATCTTCCAGTTCGTTCATGAGCATATATACACAACAGCTTGTAGAATCTCTTTTTTTATTTTTAAAGTTTTGCTCGTCTCTAATTGGACATAGGTGAGGGTTGATGGTGCTGATAACGAAGCTGAGGCAGCAAAGATTGCACGTTCAGTGGCTTCCTCTTCACTTGTCAAGGTTTGAAATGAATTACTTTGCATATCTACTTGGAGCTACCTAGAACGTACATTTTACTGATAATTTCCTTTCTATAATCAGGCTGCTGTATACGGTAGGGATCCAAATTGGGGCCGTATTGCTTGTGCTGCTGGCTATGCAGGTATCCCTTTCAACGCCGACAAGCTTCGGATATCACTTGGAGATATTGTTCTTATGGAAGCAGGGCAACCACTTCCATTTGATAGGTATGGAGAATAATAACCCCCCCCCCCCCCCCTCCGTTTGTATTGCATTATTCGGCATGTGCCCTGAAATTGCCTTCTAGTGTCAGTTCCTGTCTCTAGAGAGAACTATAACGCTTCTTAAACAGACGCCTAACCAACTCATTTTGGTTAAGTTTGATGCTACTCTGATATTCTGATCAATACACAACCAATTCCTTTAGCTCTTGAATGTTTTATTTTCCTGGTGAGGCCTTAGCCATTATAGAGCGTAAAATAGTTCTTTTGTCTCGGATTATATCTCAACCTCAAATTAGTGGTTCTTGCTCGAGTATTCAGTAGGATGCTAGACCTAAAGTACATACCACCTCATTTATATTGCTCTATACGCTTTACCACGTGATGCTCTTCCATAGATTTTTTTTCCTCTCTTTTTGTTTTTCTCTCTTGGGACATCATAATCTTGGGTATTTTTGCAGGGTTGCAGCTAGCAATTATCTCCGAAAGGCTGGTGAAGTCCATGGCACTGTTGAAATCCAAATATCTATTGGTAAGTTTCACATAAACAGGCATATTCACATTGTACTTCCTCTGCATTGGTGTATCGTGATGAAACTAAACCAGCTCCATGGCATCACACCATAACTCTAGAGATACAAGTACCCAGAAGACCGTCCCTATGCAAACTACCCTTTGAAGAGTGCATTGACTTGATTTTCTATATAAGATGACATGAACTTGTTTCCAACATGCTCGATAATCATTGTTGCTTGAGATGTCGAGAACAGTACTGGCCAAAAAAATGCTGTGCCAAGCTTCAAGTCGAATTGATATATTTTTCCTGCTTCAAGAACAGTACCAACTTTCTTCTTTCCTTCAATAAATGTCAAAAAATTTGACCCCCTACATATCTCGATGATCGTGAAAACAGTTCATACATTCAGGTAGACAGGATAATACCTATCTGCTCTATATATGTGCATATACAGTTTCTAGTGCGACTTTAGTTTGATAGTGTCTCCCACCCCCTTTCAAACTATGAATCCCTCTGTTAACGAGGCATTCTTATCCTCCGGTTCCACCTTCTGAGGTTCAACAAAGATGACTCAATGTCACTACTATGGTCTCTTCATCTGAACATCTGCTTTGTTCATGCTTTTCATGGATTTGTTTGTATCGACTGTAGTTTTGTGTCTTCTTTGCCCGTATTAGTAAGTGATCTTGTACTGGGATGTACGTATAAATTTCAGTCCATGTGCAGGTGATGGTTCAGGAAGAGGACTAGCATGGGGCTGTGACTTGAGTTACGATTATGTCAAAATTAACGCAGAGTACACAACATGAAACAGGACGCGTTACTCAAAGATTGAAGTCTCTCCTAATAAAGCAGCTCTGGCTCAGCCAAATTATCGGTTCTGTTGTTGTAATACTGCTGGAACCAGCAAAATTTTGCTAGATTGACAGGGACTTTTCAAGTTGTTATTTCATCATTTCACACATCTGGTAAACTAGAAGCTCGTATGACATGTATTTTAAAATGAATTTCTGATCTCAAAAATCAGAAAGAAAAATAACGCAATGAAACAACTTCAGATAACTTGTTCATAGAAACATAGCAATGCAAAAAGTCATCCGTCCATTCAACAGGTCAAAAGTTAATAAGGTTTTTTAAGTACAAAAATGCCAACAACTCTATAACAACTCCCACAACTCAGATAAGCGTCAAACTTATTTATTTACAGAACTACAAGGAAACAATCGAGAAGAAAACACACCAACGATCAGAAAGGAAGCTCATGAAGCCTTAGCAACTGGGAAATGCAACTCTGTGACAGATTTCTTTCGGAAACTGCTACCGCAGAATGAATCCGGGGGGCTGCCAATATCATAATCCATGGCACCAGCCTGCAGCCCACTAGAATGAGCAGTGATTTCATCCTCCAGACAGTGAAAGCGATTACAAGCCATTATGTCCTTATCCTCTAGAGGGTAATAACTCCTCCTGGTACTTCCACCATGTTTGCGACCTTGTTTCTTGTCTTTACCTTTGCTTCCACGTGAAGATTTGCCATTACTTTTCTGCTTGCTCTTTCCATTCTTCCTGTGGTCACTCCTGTGGCGTTGTCCCTTGATTGGCACATGCGAAGCTGCTGTAGGGATAGGGTCATACACATCGGGAGCCCATGTCACAGACAGCTTCTTGGGTGGCTTGCCTTGTTTCTCACGGCTACCTTTAATGGCAGATACAAGCTTCAAAGCTGTCTGAGAATTAAAAAAAAAAAAGAGAAAGGGTAAAACACAACTGTTAACCAACAATATGATAAGAAAATAACTTAATAGCTCAACACTGAAAAAATCCCAACACAGAGTCTCCCCTGTGTATGAGAGGAAATTTATAAGCTCCAACTGCTGTTCCAAAATACTGTTGCTTCAGCTTTATAACAGATAGAGAGTTACAAGGCACCGCAAAACATATGCTGAAAAAAAAGGATATACTACCTCTGTCCCAATTTATGTGACACATTTTCCATTTTAGACCGTCTCAAAAAGAATACCACCTTTCTATAATTGAAGACAATGTTACCTTAAAGTTCTCCTTTTACCTTTAATGGTGAAGGAGTTGTTTAGACCACAAATTTCAAAAGTTATAGTCTTTCTTAAGCCTTGTACCAAGTCAATCCGTGCCACATAAATCGGGACGGGGCGAGTACTAAGGAAATTATGGCTCATTATATTGACAATACAATAGCCCAAACAGAAGAGAACTGATAAATCCTAAAGCAACCTACCAGCAAATGGGGTAAAGGTGAACAAATAAGCAATAGTTATAAAGGTATGGCTGAAGGAAACAGCACACTTCATATGCCCATGGCTCAAATATCCTCCAACAAATTATTCAAGGCATAATAGATATCCCCCATCCCCCAAAACTGTGAAAAGAAACTAAACATGACACATAAACCATTAACACTTCCCACTAGTAATGCTCATGTTGTGATTCGTGAACTGAGGCCAGAATGCATACAGCTCTATTAAGGAATACTAATGTAAGCAGACAAAAGTATATTTTCCTAAATAACATAGGATATCTTGGACTAGGTCTTATTTATATGTAAGAAATCCTTTATCGTTAAAATGAATATGCTTGAAAATTGGCAATACAAGTGTAAGCAGACAACAATACATTGTTTATATAACAAAAGATATGTTCAAGTGAAGTAGAAACTTCATTTAGAACAAGAGTCAAAAAACCTTCTACGTCTTTTTTATATGTAAGATACCCGTCATCGTTAAAATGATTATGCTAGAAAACTAACATTAAATGTCTCAGGACACAAAACTCACAGGTGAAGATATGGAACGTGAATAAGGCAAGTCAGTTGATTTAGCATCAGCCTCCTGCTCCTTCTTCTCATGAACCAACTCAGAGGGGGGAGTGCTCATAGAAGAGCATGGAAATTCTGAGGACTTGATCAAGCATTTTTCTGAGTCCGTACTGCCAGTGTCAGCATCATTTGCATGCATATCTTCACTTCCATCTTCCTCCAATGTGTTGGAATGTTCCTTGTAAATCAAGTCTTCACCATCCTTAATACTCAGAGATTCAGTGAAATGGTACCCAAGATCACTAACAAAAGGACCTCCTGGATTGCAAGAAGCACAACCAAGAGTCTCCTTTGATGACTCACAAAAGCAACTTAAACTTTCAGAGTCACACTTGTAATTAGCAGAACAAACGGCCATCAATTAAAGAGAGCAGCAAAAATCTGCACAAACATGCACACGTGGTCTCAGCACAAACAAGAAGCAACATTTGTTAGAAAAGAACAAAGATGTTACAGTTATACAACTGAACTTCGTGGATAATTAATTGCACTTTGAACTTAACCAGTCATCTCAAAGTTATCAATGAATATTTTATCCTTCAAGTTATAATCCATCTATCACGACAAAGAAGCAATTCTAAAGTCAAAGAAAAGAATGCGTATTGATTCTTATAACATTAGTAAATAGGGATTCTGCACATCACACAAATTACTTCCAAATAGGAAGGTATGGGGTCAAGGACAAGGGTAATAGGTAGCCGAGTGCTGTTGCACTGTTATGTGGGAGAGGCAGGGGCGAGTCTCCTCTTAGTATTTGTATCATATCTTATTATTCAATTTTCACTACTACATATTCTTAATTTGCATTGTTCATCTAGCTATTTTTTTTTGCCGTCAATTTCCTTGCAATCCTGCTTTGATTACATACTTTTTAAACCAACTATCTGTCGGAAACAACCTCTCTACCCCACAAGAATAAGGGTTAAGTTTATATGCATCCTACCCCATCCCCCGAGACTCTACTTGTGGTATTAACTATATATTTTTCAGGCAAATATTGCACCCTGCCTATGAGTAATGCCTTAAAAGCTTAAGTACGAATTCCCAATCACCACAACAAGTACATCATTACAAAAATTAGCAATCACAGAATCCAAACGTTACTACAACTGTTCAATTATGAACTTTATGCATTATCCAGACATAGATCGACGCAAAATAAATTATTTTTACCCTAAACAGATGTTATGCAATTTATATTAACAACCTGATCCTATAATTGCAAAAATCAATCAAATCACAAATCATTACCTTTCAGTATGTCGATGTATAGCAAAATCACGCAAACTTCCACCAGATTCGACTACAACTACTCGGAAAAAGATGTGAAACAGCTGAAAAATCCCTCGAAAGAAACAGAAAACCAGCAAGATCACAACTGAAACAGCAACAACAGAAGAAAAGAAAACAGACGAAGATGAAATTAAACGTTAACTAAAACTATTACGCCAAGGCTTCAAACGATGAGAACACAAAACTCCATAGAAAGAAGCAGCAGCTTGAGGTAAAGTCAACAGATCAAATAGAAAAGGCGACACCGAATGCATCGTAAAGATGCGATGCCCTTCGATTTCCCACCGCCACCAAAACCAAAATCCCTAATTCCAAAAAAAAAAAAAACTCAACTCGATTCAGCTCCACACAACAAAATCTCAAAGTACAGTGATCGAAATAATGGATGAAGAAGATTGAATTGCTCGAATTTCAAAGAAGCATAACCAGAAAACGAGTAAATCGGATCATTATTATAGCCCTAAATTACCATCGATTTCAACGGAAGACCAAAACACGAAATTGGGGGGATATGTGAGAAAGAGACTAATGTTTATATATATAGGGTACTCCTTTTATGGTGGTGTATTAGAAAATTTAAAAAATTATAATATTTTTTTTATTTTAAAATAAATTGATCTGTAAAAAGTATTAAAGTTAAAAGGATAAAAATCTTTTTAAAAAGTAACATTACGTAGAAAAAATTTCATTCTGGCTAAAAAGATTTTTCAAAAAAAAAAACAAAAACCAAAACTATAAAGTTGTTTGTTAGCGAGATATTTTCAATTAAACATGTGCTATCGTGCGGTGGTGTGACTTGAGTTATGCAGTGTGCAATTCAAATTTTAATTGGAGCTTCTATATAGGCATCCGAATGAGTTTTGCAGTATGTGATCTGGGTTTAGTTGGTCTCGTGGGCTCTGAATATTGAATAAAAAGTTATATTTAATTGGAGTATCAATATGGACTCCAAACATCGGGCGAAAAAATCAAATAAAATATATAAAAAATAAATTAAATTTATTTATTTTTTAATTAAAAGTGTGTTTAGTTTAAACAATGAGATAATTAATTTTGGATATAATAATGGGAATACTTTATTTTGAGTATAGTTATTTCGCGATTGTAATGTTATTTTTTTCTGGATAACAATTTTATATTTTGGAATATTTAATTCATGAATAGCTTGTTGCCCAAGTAAACGACTTTAGTTTCTAATTTATCTTTATTCAAACATAGTTATTTCTCCAATTATTTTACAAACAAGTGAATTAGTTATAGAGTTTTCCAATGTTAATATAATACTCACTTTCTTTATATCATATTTGAACTTGATATATTTATTAATAGGTAAAGTTAACATACAAGTAAAGAGAAATAAATAAACATAGTCTTATTTTGATGAATATATATTATCAGTCAAATATAATATAAAGTTCATCTCAAATTATAATTTCACAATAATTAATCTATCAGTAGAATATTAATGTGTCAATGAATATGACATGGCTAATCCTTCAGATGCAGATATTTATGGAACTTGGGCTGGGCTTCAATATATTCCTCATTGAATTTTATGCTAATTAGTATGTGAAATGAAACAAAAATATTGTAATATTAAATATGTTGGGAACTTGGGATCGGTTTGAGATTATAATCAAAGGTCAATCCACGATTTAAAGATCTGAGTGTTAGTATATACAGAGAGATTGACTAATTTGATATAAACACTGAGTATAAGTATATATAGAGAGATTGAATAACTAGTTGAGACTTCAACGAGGGCTCTAAACCCGAAGAAAACATTAACCTTAAGCAAAAATTTCATCAAGCATGTTTAGAATTTGATAGAGTAAATTTGTTTTGCCAAGTAAATTCTAGCTTATATACTTCATAAAATCTGTTATATACACACTCTTCGATGGATTGAAGGTACGCCATTAATTGTCATGTCACTTCTTTTGGTCAAGGTCGAGATTATAAGGATTACATCAGTCCTCGATCAAATCGAGGATTCGCTAGGATAGGACAGGGAAGCAAGAAGCTTAGGCCCTCGAGAACCCATGTACTACCCACAAGAGAGCATTCCAACTCCCCAAAATTCAACCAAAAAATAGCTATATTCCCATTACTAACCTTATTTTGTTCATGATAGTCCTCGATTCAACAGGGAATTGGCTGGGGCTGGAACAGGGAAGTAAGAAGCTTATGTCCTCGAAAACCCATGTACTACCCACAAGACAGCATTCCAACTCTCCAAAATTCAACCAAAAAATAGCTATATTCCCATTACTAACCTTATTTTGTTCATGACAGTCCTCGATTCAACGGGGAATTGGCTGGGGCTGGAACAGGAAAGTAAGAAGCTTATGTCCTCAAGAACCCATGTACTATCACTAGAGAGCAATCCAACTCCCCAAAATCCAACTAAAAGATACCTATATTCCCATCACTAACCTTATTTATTTTGTGACAGTCCTCGATTCAACGGAGAATTGGCTGGAACAAGAAAGCAAGAAGCTTATGCCCTCGAGAATTCCTATTTTACCACAGGAGAGCATTCCAACTCCCCAAAATCCAACTAAAAGATACCTATATTTCCATCACTAACCTTATTTATTTCGTGACAATCCTCGATTCAACGGAAGATTGGCTGGAACAAGAAAGCAAGAAGCTCATGCCCTAGAGAATCCATATGCTACCACATGAGAGCATTCCAACTCCCCAAAACCCAACTATAAAAGATAACTATATTTCCATCAATAAGCTTATTTGGTTTGTCATAGTCCTCGATTCAAGGGATCAATAAGCTTATTTGGTTTGTGACAGTCCTTGATTCAAGGGGGATTGGCTGGAACATGGAAGCAAGAAGCTTATGCCCTCAAGAACCCATGGACTACCACAGGATAGCAATTCAACTCCCCGAAACCCAACTAAAAAGATAGCGATATCCCCATGACTAATCTTCTTTAGTTCATGACAGTCCTCAATTCAACACGGGATTGGCTAGGCCAGGAGAGCAAGAAGCTTAGGTCCTCGAGAACCCATGTACGAGGGATTAGCTAGGCCAGGAGAGCAAGAAGTTTAGGCCCTCAAAAACCCATGTACTACCACAAGAGAGCATTCCAACTCCCCAAAACCCAACTAAAAGATAGCTATATTCCCATCACTAATCTTATTTGATTCATGACAATCGTCGATTCAACGGGGGATTTCAACGGGGGATTGGCTGGAACAGGAAGCAGGAAGCTTATGCCCTCAAGCCCATCACTAACCAATTTTCAGACTGTGACTGACTAACTGAGAAATGACACTATGACAGTAAAGACAAGAACTTTTGTCAACTACCATCAATCCACAGGCATCACAAGACCAAAACTTCACTACACAGACAAGAAATTTCCTTCACTTATAACCATTGAAGTGATACATGATTAAACTGCAAATGATTTGTTTTACAAAACATAAAACAAGTACATTGTTCCTAAGGCTTATAAGCCCCCTACACAACAAGCAGAAATTAGATACCAAACCTACATACATTAACAGATTTATTTGAACAAAACACAAGTTCATAAAATCCTAAAATCATGCAACTTTGGTAGAGTGTTGTTCTTCACAAATTTAAGCCTTTCGTGGTGATTTGGTAGCCTTAGATGGTGATTTAGCAGGTTCTTTTCCAACTTTATCAGATTTCTTAGGCAGAAGAATTGGATTGATGTTAGGAAGAACACCTCCATGAGCAATGGTTACACCAGATAGAAGCTTTCCAAGTTCTTCATCATTCCTCACAGCTAACAAAACATGCCTTGGTATTATTCTGTTCTTCTTGTTATCTCTCGCTGCATTTCCAGCCAATTCCAAAACCTACCCACACAGAAGACAATTTCAAAAATTTATCATCAAACATGAGCTAAAGGTAAAATTTTCCAGATCCCACACTTGACCCACAAAATAACCCTAAACCCCAGATACAAAAAAAATTCAATTTTTAGCTAACAAACAAACCCCATATAGTAAAAATTCAATTTTTAAGCTAACAAACAAACCCCAGATACTAAAAATTCAAGATTTAGGGAAATATACCTCAGCAGCAAGGTACTCAAGCACAGCAGCAAGATAAACAGGTGCACCACTTCCAACTCGTTGAGAATAACGACCCTTTTTCAAATACCTACCAATTCTACCCACCGGAAACTGTAATCCAGCCTTAACAGATCTTGTGACTGACTTCTTCTTTGGACCACCACCTTTTCTTCCTCCAGCACCCTTCTTCTCCATTTTCTACCTCAAAAAAATTGAACCCCAGATGATAAATTTCAATGAATAACTTGTATTGCTTTCGTTTTGAATTGATTTATGATATGAATTTGAGTTACAGTGAGCTGACATTTTATATATGGGGTTTGTGCTTGAAGAAATGGACTTTCTTGGGTGAAGAGTATTTTGAGCCGTACGATTTTGGGTTAAATCTACGGCTGTGAGATGAGAATGTATACGATCCGTGTGACTATGAATTGACCAATGATAGATGAACACGTGTGATTTTTTTATTTTTTATTTTTAGGTTAAAAAATTTGTTGAGTGATGTTGACAGACTGGATAAGCCTAAAGATTTTTAGGTGAATTTTTTCCTTCTTTTTTTTTTTGTATAAAAAAGTTAAAGGAATACAAAATATATATATTAATATAGTATATACCACAAAATCAATTTAACAAATTGAAAATTGATTTAAAATAATTTGATTTTTTTTTCAAAAAAAATAATCAAATCAAACTTATTGCTATGTACTCCCTCCGTCCGAAAATGTTTATCATGTTGCGTTTATCGAAAGTCAATTTGACTAATTTTCAAAGGTAATTAGATCACATTATTTCGAAATTAAAAATAAAAAAAATTAAATATTCAAAAATATATGAAAAGTACTATAAATTACAATTTTTTGCATATTAATATGATGAAAAAATGCATCTTAAAATGTTAGTCAAAGTTTTTATAGTTTGACTCTAAAAATAGAAATCATGACAAACAATACCGGACAGAGGGAGTATATACAAGAATAACTACATATTCGATATGGTAAAGGTAAAAAAAATACTCTTAAACTATCTGAAATAGCTCATATTTATCCTTAAATTATATTTCAGCTCAAAACTATCTTTACCGTCAAACTATTGGGTCAAAAGTGTCCTTCTTATTAAGAAAGTTGTTAAATGCCATGTGGATGCTATATTGTACGTCAATGGAGTTCCGCCACATAGACTAAAAGGAAAATGGTCAAAACTACCCTTAAACTATCCGAAATAGCTCATATGTGCCCTTAAACTATATTTCAGCTCAAAACTATCTTTCCGTCAAACAATTGTGTCAAAAATGTCTTCTTATGTGGTTGTGGAACCCTATTGGCGTGCAATGTAGCATCCGCGTGGCATTTAACAACTTTGATTAAAAAAGGCACTTTTTACCCAATAGTTTGACGAAAAAAATAGTTTTGAGTCAAAAAATAGTTTAAGGATAAATATTATTTCAAATAATTTAAAGATATTTTTGACCCTTTTTCGTATTTAATATAATCTCATAAAAATCGAAATCTCACATAGATTGAAAAAAGTAAAACATACACAGAACTTAACAACTCGCTTGGTAAGTTCATTTACTACACAAATATATAACATGATAAGAATTGAGTTGCTAGAACCAATAACATACTTTGTGAAATTTCATTGATGAGTTTTGAAATGATATAAAGAATTATTATTTTATCCGTACTTCGAAAAGACGGAGAGATGTATTTCTAAAAAACTATCAACTCATATAACACATACGAAGATAGATTTGAAAGGGAAAAAATAACTAAAGAAATACCAGTACACAATAATAAAAAGAGCGTTTTTGTTAAATTTTATTAAGGACATCACTAATATTTTTTTACTAAAAGAAAAGATTTTTTTTTTTGCCCTTACGTCTAATTTAAAATTTTGAGATTTGAAGTAATAATACTCAAAATTTAAAGTTATGTTTTATATGTGCATTTTACTATCTTTTTTATTCTACAAAAATTTTGAAGATCAAATTTCTCCACCCAAAAATAATATTTGAAAATTAATTTTAAAATTTGATTTAAAATCTACTAACTAAGAGTGTATTTGGTACGAAGGAAAGCATTTTCTAAAAAATGTTTTTCTTTTTTCTCATGTTTGGTTGGAACAAAAGTCTTGAAAAATATTTTCCGAATCAACTCATTTTTCTCAAAATTAAGAAAAATTACTTTCCTTCAAAAATTAAGGAACTTTTTTCTTTTTTTCCAAAACTCTCCTACAACTTCAAATTACATTTTTTTTTGGTAAAAAAATAATTTTAAAAATATTTTCAATTTTAAAATATATATTTTTTACCGGATCCCTGACCCCCATCTCACCCACCCACCACTGGCCAGCCTCCCACCCCACTCCTCCCAAAAAAATTTGAGTTCGTTTTTTAAAATATTTTTATTTAAAAACTCCTCCCCCCCCCCCCCCCCCCCCCCCCGCCACCCCCATACCAGCCCCCCCCCCCCCCTTCAAAAAAAAGTTAATTTTTTTTTTTAAAAAAATTCAACTTTAAAATTTTATTTTTTCACCTAACCCCTGCCCACCCCACGCCAGCCCCCACACCCCAACCACACACCCCAAAAAAAATTGTTTCTAAAAAATATTTTCAATTTCATAAATTTTTTTCTACTCTAGTCAAAATAAAAGATGTTTCTAAAAAAACATTTTCATTCATAAATCAAACACTAAAAATCATTTTTAGAAAATATTTTCTACTCACCAACCAAACATGAGAAAATAAGTTCAAAATCTACTTGTTTTCCAGGAAAATATTTTCCACGGAAAACATTTTCCTTTCATACCAAACACACCCTAAAACAAAAAACTATCTTCAAATAATATGCCCTTAAACACGACCATAGATAGAAATCACACGTAAAAAAAAAAGAAAAAAAAGAGGACAATTAGCTTAGCTAAAAGCATTTTCTACATACAAAAGCTCCAAAAACATTTGCTTATAAAAAAGAAGAGTAGCTTATTCTGTAACAGATTTTCAACCTCCCTTGTAATAAAGAAATTCAAAAGATTAATAGAGAATTAAAGAAAAATAAAGAGCTATTCTCATCTGCTAGGAGCTCCTATTTTGCTTTGCAAATGCAATATTTCAGACCATGTAAGATCACAATTTGCAAAAATGCTATTTGAACACAACATCAAGTAGCTTGGGAAAAAGGAAATGTAAAAACTCTCCATGCAACCAAGCGAAAATACGCAGCAAACCTCAAATTGTTTCTTTGGTGTAAAACAGCAAACCTCTAGATCCTGTCAGTGTGTAACAAGGAAAACTCAGTCAAGAAGAATGAACTGATACGAGGGACATAAAATATTCTTCGTAGCGCAAAAGATCAATCAAATATCAGAAGTGGAGAACTTGGAGAAAAATCAGCTAAAACCACATTCAAGCACACAAGAAGCAACTAGTAAGTTAAAACATCGTATAGGAAGAAAGCATCAAGTGAAAGACATGGATACTAACTAAAATTTGGAGAGATAAAGATCGTCAATAAAAATGTCTAGCAAATATGCATGCTTAGATGGTTACTAGAGAGTCCCAGCATTATATGTATGCAACAGATCTTATGAAGGATCAGCTATGAGATAAATATATTTCTACGGAAGAAATAGAAGTTCTCATTCTCAGAGTATTTGTATTAGTCTTCTTTTGTTCCGTATCTTTAGATTTCTATTACTACATGCTATATTTTGGCCTCTATATCTTTTTTTTTTCTTGTAGTTTCTGCTGCCTCTTTTTCATTGTTCGTTTCAGCCAAGGGTCTAGTAGAAACAATCTCTCTACCTTCTCAATTCTCAAGGTAGGGTAAAGGTCTGCGTACTCTACCCTCCCCAGGCCCAACTTATGAGATTACACCGGGTTTGTTGTTGTTGTTGAAAGTAATAGAAGTCGCTTACCCGGATATGCCTTTGTCTTGAGAATTACTATATTATCTTATGGTGCTTTATAAAGTTTTGTTCAACAGTTCCTTCCCCACCTCCTATCACTCCCTTTCAAAACCCATTTCTAGATCAGTCCCTGTTCTTACAATGAAGGGATACAGTAAAAAAAAAATCATAGTACATTTTCACACTTTGAAGCTCTTATAAGTTATAGCAACACAATATTGTCAATTTTGTTGTATGATAACCACATTTTTGGATAGGGAGAAGACTGGGGATGTCGATATGGCAGGGCAGAGGTGGGACAAGGCAGGTCAAATCCTTAATGGGGCAGAGTGTCGCAGGGCGACAATTACTGGGGCAGGCTAAGACTTAATTTAATGGGACGAGGCAGGTGATGGGTCAGATATTATTTAAAGCAAGAGAGCTTCTTTGCGGGGAAAAAGTTGGCACAATATGAAATACAAGCTCGATCTTAACACTGCATATTCAGCCTCTATTTTCTATTTCTATTAACTGTTACATTCAAACAATACATGAATCAGCATAAATAAACAGCAATATACTGAATTCCTCTCTGTTACCTTCAGCAATAACAATTCAGTTTTGCACAGTTTTGAACAAATTATTTTGATATTTTACACTTAATTCTTTTTAGTTGGGTTCTCAGGAAAAGCAAACTCTGAATGTGTGTTGTTGTTGCTTTTAAAATGGAGGAAACACTGAAATACTAAAAAGTGACTCGCACCATTTTTTTTTATTTCAATAACTAGAATACTTTATTATCCATATTGTGGGGGTCTATGTTGCTCGGACTCTTCAAAAATATCGAGGGGTGTGTGTGGGATCCTCCAAATATAGTATATTTTTTAAGGATCCGACACGGATGCGGCAACATTTTTGGAGAACCTGAGCATCTTAGTGTGGGGTTGTCCCTCCTCAATATCTTATATGTGTTTGGACACACAATAAAGATAATTAAAGAAATTAAACAAACAAGTAATTTTTAAAAGAATCTGACTGAAATTAACGAGTAGTACACACAAACAGATTAAAGAAAATTCTTCATCATAGATCATTCAGTGACTTTACTTTCTTGGAAGATCTTTGGCGTAAATTACAATTGAGACTGTACAGAAGTCGACCCTATATAGTGATCACTAAGTCTATTTGGCTTCAATGCGTATGAGCACATTATTATTGTACTCTATTTGACATGGATCCAGCAAAGAACCAACTGTTTTTGTAGTCCTTGTATCATATTAAGGGGTCGTTACGCTACTGAGATGGGATAGACAAGGATATTCTACCTTCTATATGGGATAGATAGTCCCACCATTTTAGTACAAATGGTTATGGGGACCACTTAATACCCATAGGCCATAACCAAACACGGGATTAAATGATCCCACATTTTATCCCGAGATTGTTATTCAAGTCCCACCAACCAAACAACCCCCAAGAGTTCAGATTATAAAAGCAATACTTCAGCACAGTTCAAACATTAGTGAACACGTTAAATCACTAAGTGCTGCACTACATAGTTATATTTCTCCTCAGCCAAGTCTTGCTGGCTTAGCACACATAAGATATCACTCTAAAGCATCACCCTAATATGCCGAGGATAACATCCTATGTATCTAGTTGTTCATATTGTCTTCAAATGTATAAATTGCTACTTTAGTGTGCTATAGCCTTAACTCTTAAATCCTGGTTCTTGGAAAACTGACATAAGATTATACTTTCTTGAAGATAAAGATAACAGTTTCCCCTCATTCTAATCAACAGCAAACTTAGTAGTGTTCAACCAGAACTAAGATACAGAACTCTTTGAGAAACTGGTGGATTTCCATTTATAGTGTTGGCTATTCTCTACTCAGAAAAAAAAAATCAGAATTTGAAAGACGGAGTTTTATTTTTTTCCATGGCTTCTGAAGACAAATTTCACTCACCATCCATCTAACCATTTTCCCTTTTTTGCGTCAACGGTCACATTTTAGAGTAGTATAATGCTAAAGATCTTAACATATGGAACACAATATCTTAATTTGCATCTTGTTATTAACTTCGAAGAAAAGGCTATTGATGCAGGAAAAGTGGAAGTTATCTAAGAACTTGAGGCTGAATTAGACTTTTAAATGACGATGTATTTACCTAATATGGGATGCACATTCGCAATTCAGAACAAGCAAACAGCCAAAACATATCTAAAGCGTTCCTGATATTATAATACAACAACATACCCCGTGAAATCCCACAAGTTGGATCCGGGAATGGTAGAGTGTACTCAGACCTTACCCCTACCTTATGGGGTAGAGAGACAGCTTCCGAAGGACCCTCAGCTCAAGTGAAGCAAATTAAAGTAGTTACGAAAAGAAAAAACGACAATACCAACTTACAAGTAAAGTAGTACACGCATTCAGAAATGAAAAATAACAACAAAATAGTGCGATAACTGAAACACAATCAACAAAATATCTAAACATGCTAAATACTCAACCAAAACACCAATTGGAGCATATATGCAAATGATCTATAATAACAAAACTAAAAGGAGAAAAAGTGTTGATTCAGTATAAACCTTGTAGAGCCAGCATTCATATTCCTCCTAAGAATTCGACCTTCGTTATTTGAATCTCCTGATGATATCAACTCTCTCAACCCCAAATTCCCAACCTTCTCCTCTTTCTCATCACTCTCCTTTTCTTCTTTCTCACTCTCCTCCTCTTCTTCTTTCTCCTCTTGTTTCTTCTTCATAAGCTTACCATTAACCCTTTCAAAGTAATTCCCATAAATGTATTCAGGTGAATACCCATTTTCCTCATCAAAAAGCATGATATGACCATGCCACTCCCACACCCGATAATCCGAACCTGTATCCTCATGAAACCCAATACATATATGATGTTCACCAATAGCAACAGCTTGACCTGAATTTGGTTTTAGAGAATCAGTTTTTCCAGATAGGATTGTCCGGATTATTTCTTTCTCAACCCTCGATTCTTCTTTCGCTAGCTGAGATTTGGAAGAAGAAGACTCGTTGTTGTTATCATCATCGTCGTTGTCTTCATCTTCGTCGGAGAAAGGGAGAGTGTTGAAGAGGAGATCTTCGAGGGATTGTGGGGAAAAGGAGGAAGTTGGGTTTGAAGGAGGACGAATTTGGAGACGGTTCATTAGGGATTGGAGGAGAAGGTTGTCGAAGTTTGGGGTGGTGGCGTTGAAGGAATTCATGGCGGTTGACGGCGGTTGACGGTGGTTGGCGGTGGTTGATTGGATTCAAACTTGAAGGGTTTAAGCAGAGGTTCTGGGGGTTTAATGGAACCAAAATATTATATGGAGGAAGCTGCAAAATATCTTATTTTATATGATTTTTTTTTTTTAAAAAAAAAGAAATGCTTTTAAACATGTAGTTTTAATAGGCATAATCTTTTTTTTTTTTTGAGATTCTAGTTTTGAAATTTTTCAATTGGAAATATGAAAATTAGCTTATACTACTGTTTTACATTTTTTAAGTGAAAATATGGACCAAACACCTTTATTCTTCAAAATAGATATTCTTCAATCAAGTGCAGTAATTTATTTTTTGAGTTCGATTATGAGTAGTTTTTCTTTTTTTGTCGGAATCTCTGGTTCGATCAGGATAAACCTTTACTTTGAAGTGAAGCGACTTCGTTCATTCCCGAGTCAACAATTGCTAGAGGATGGAATCCGGTAAAGGCATATCAGATTATCAATTCCTTAATAAGCATTTATTTCTGGACTTTACAAGTAACAAATTATCTCCCATATGGATGTTAATTATGATTTCATCTATAATGACTATCGTATATGATGATTTATCATGTTATCTATAGTATTTGTTCATGGCCTATTTCATTTTAGTTACTAGTATCTTTTTAAAGGAATAATCACACATGAGATGTAAACTGCACTAGGCAAATTCTATGCAATAGACTCTATGCAGAAGCTATAGAGAAGGTATCGGATGACCACCCTCCAAACCAACTGAATTATCCCAAAAACAATTTCAGTTTGTCAAATTTCATTAGATATAAATACTAGTTATTTATTCATTCCTAGATTTCTGTTACTATAAACTCGTCCTAAAATAGCTAAATGATAGTGGTCTAGAAAGCGTAATTGCTAGAGCATGACAAAAATTAGAGCAAGTTTGGACAATATATACAATACAATTATTTATAAAATCAGTTATAGTTTCATTTTAATAATACAAACCAAATAAACTTCACAACGTACCAAGTTTGGACAGATCAAATAGAAGCCATTAAACTCAAGGAACAGACCAGAGAGCATACAAACTTAACTTTGTTTATAATCCATTTCACAAATCGGACAATTAAGAGATAAGTTCAAATCATACAAAAATTGACCAGGGGAAACGTGAAGTTTCCTTTTCGTCATCATCATGTAATGTATGGAAGAGTAATTTCCCATACAGTAGATCATACAAGCATAGTATATATATAGCATGTTATATGCCCATGCAACATGGTATATAACTGTGTGCTTTGCAGTATTAGACAAAATATGGTATATTGGTATGAGAAATGTAATGTTGACGGTCATTCGCGACTTGAGGAAGATGGAAAGACTATCATCTCCTCAGGCTCTCCACAATGTAGTCTGCATACAGATCCCTGAGAAAAAAAGAACATTATACATAAGCAGCCGAGCATAATATGAAATCTCGTTAACATAACATACTGCAGAAGGGAGAAAAATTGAACTTCTGGTTATGTGTGAAATGGTGGAAGGTGTTACTTACTGGGAATGCTGGACTGCTTCAAAGGCTTTGTCGGATGGAAGAAAGTCATTAACAGCAACTTCCTTGTTCTCATTTTTCTTGTCTGATACATTAGTCAAGGACCAAACCATATACTCAGGTTCTTATTCAAGCTTTTGCACACACTAAACAGTAAATGAACGTAATAGTGATAATTCATAAATATCTGAAATTAAAATACATGCTGCTCTTAAGATTTGTGATTTTGGAAAAGGATACAATCCTCAAAGAAGCGACGTATCTCAGCCAAACGATGGGGTGGCAGCTCATTGATATCAGTGTAGTGCTTGTATTCAGGATCATCAGCACAGACAGCAATTATCTTGTCGTCCTTTTCTCCCTGTGTTCTGACTAGAGTTAATACATGGAAGATTGGGAACACAAAATTTACTTTTAACCATAGAAAAGTACCTGATCAATCATGGGCATAAGACCAATTGCTTTAGCCCTGAGAAAGCAACCCGGAAGAATAGGTTCCTGTAAATTAGCATGGTAAGAATCAAGAGAAAAAATAAATGTTGATAGGCATCCCTTTTTTTGAAGAAAAAGAAAAGCACAGTTCATAGAGGTTAAAGCCACAATACTAATAATTTCTTTAATCTGTCAAATATATGCATTGCAAAGGCCACAAATGGTTAAATTGTCCACTTCCTTGACACCCATGCCCTGCACTGGCAAACTATTGTAGGATTGGCTTCTTAAGAAAAATCAACAGTTTTACAGCATATAGATAAAAAGATATATAATACAGAAGTGAATATGTTATATACAGGGTAACAGAATGTCCACATAATTTAGAGCAATAACTGAGATCACAAATGCATATAATAAGACCTAACACCAGGACCAGATCAACTTTTCTGTATCCAGCACCGGTTTTAAGTAGTAGTAGATATAAGTTTGGAAGTTAAAAGAGTGGATTGGGAAGTTACAACCAAACTATATCTTCTCCATCCCTCGCTTACACACAAACATGTAAGTTATAGGTAAGTTCTTGGACCCTTAGCTGCAGTTCAACTATCAGCTAATATCCACAAGTGTGTTGTTTATCAGGACAATGGGAAAGGATTATCAGCTCACCTGCATGATGACTAAGACATCCAGAGGGTCACTGTCATCACAGAGTGTACGAGGGATGAACCCATAGTTATGGGGGTATACAACTGATGAGTAAAGAACACGATCAACCTGGAATAAATAATGATACAGCATTTCAGGTCACACAGCTAAAATTTCATAATTTACTTGCTTCAAGATATACCCGCTGATACCTTGATCAGTCCAGTCTTTTTGTCTAGTTCATACTTCACCTTGCTCCCCTTACTGATCTCAATCACCTGCACCAACCAATAGGTAGGTTTACATACAAAAAGATCTTAACCAAGTATAACATAAATTACTTCAACCACATATGAGCCTCTTGTAAGTCCCAAGGTACCTAGGTAAAAAATCCACTTTACTCGGTGAAGATCTTACAGATTACAATTAGGAAGTAAAACGCCAGTTAACTTAAAGGTAAGCACAAAGACAGAGCAAGGACTTCGATTTTGGCAGCTGATCTAAGGTATGTAACATGAAATTAGAGTGTCGACCTAGAAGATTAATCATGTTTGCTCATTTAAATTTTGAAGATTTACAACATGTTTTGGACTTGATACCAATTATCAGCCAAGGTAAATATATTTCAGAGTATATGGGAGGCATAAACTGCCTTATTCATATAAACTAATATGAAGGTTCAACCATATTAAACATCAGTTCGAATGTTTTAAAGAATCTTACCACATTGAAAATCTGTGGAGCATTAGGTCCTGCAGCAAAACACAAATTTTAGCTCATGAAGAATATTCCAGGAGTCTTTTTTTTTTTTTTTTTGCACAACTGTGAGGAATGGTGTTTCACTTGACAGAATTTATAAAATACCTATCTCGAGATCATGCCAAGGATGAGCTGCAACTGATCTCCGTGTCATAGAAGAGAGTATTCTTTCATTAAGTGGTGGAATGGAGAACTTATGAGACACTAAAGACTTGACTTGAGTTTCGATAGGTGGAACCATAATTGCTAGCTGGACATCAAGGTATTAGTAGCACGTAAGAATCTCCATAGGCATGGGAAAAGCAAATGTTAGCTTTCAGAACAGAGGCATCAAACAAAAAAATCGGCAAGAAATATATGTATATTTATACACCAATGACCCAGACTCGGAATGAAACAAACAAAACCTAAACAACCAGGAAGTACCACAGACCAGATTTATATTTCCATAACATCGAAAATTATTATCTTCCTGCAGACAGAGATTAAGACATAGAGGTTATAATTTTCCATGCAGTGTATACGAACAACCGGCAATGCCAGATCTATTTCGTTTTAGCTCTACCTATACAATACTGATTGCTGGAATTACAAAATCAGAAACCTGCTATGTAGATGCCTACATATAATTGAACAAAAGCTCTATGTAAGGAATTTAAAAGTAAACAAAACAATTGCCAGTAATTCCAGTTAACTAGAGTCAATAACGACCATGTAGTCCAAAAGATCAACTCCTCAGAAATCTATAAAGAAGCCGAAAATCACTCCGATATTTACAGTCATGAATTCATGAAATACGTGCAGAACCAAACGAAGCAGAAAACATGAAACACTACAGCTACACGAAATGAACTACGAAAAACAAAAAAAAAACTAAAACGAAGGTGCTTAAACGCATTACTGCAAGGACATTCACGAAGAACAAAAAAAACAGAGCGAAAACAAAAAAAATACACTATATATCAGTTAAAAGTAGAGAAAAAAATGCCGTGAAGAAAGCGATCCTCACCTGAAGAAACAAAAAAACGGAAATGAACAAGGAAAAGCATTAACTACAAAAACATTACTCCGTCGAAATAAAAACCAATCATATCATCAAAAACAGCAGAAAACGTAACCGATCCCTAAAAACATCACTACAAAACTTCAAAAAAAACAGAAATGAATGCCTGAAACAAGTAAAATGAAGACGATCAAACACATTTTCAGAAGAATCACTAGCACATTGAACAGAAAACACATTAAACCAAAAAATCGATACCTGACGCAAACGAAGGAGAAAAAGAAGACCGTCGGTGAAAGCACACAGCTCAGATCTACAAAAAACAAAGCGTATGAACAACGGCAAACCGAGAAAGAGTATTTATAGAAGGAAAAAAAAAAGAGAAAGAGAATAAACCCTAGAAAGTTGAGTAATGAAGGTGTAAAACGCGTTCTTCTCCTTCTTCCCGCTCTTAGTACTCTGCCATTTCAAAAGCTTTAATAAACAGCTCAAAGCTTAAAAAAAAAATTGCATAATTCTTACGTTTCATCTTTTTTTTTTTTTTTTTACTAAAAAAGGAAGATTCTAAATTAGAAACGAATATTATAAATACTTTTGACACGTGGAGGTTTTTTATTGGGTGTTGTGGGGCTTAAAATACGGTGAAAGTGACGGAGTTCCTAACGGTTGACGGGAAATGAAGGGTGGGGAGATGCCGTTAAAGGGATTAAATTTGTGCGGTGGAGGGAATATTCGTGTGATTTATTTCATTTAAATTTGATAACATAATATAATAAACAAGAACAAATTATATCAAAGTAAAAAATAAAAAGTTAAGATAATTTTATATTATAAATTTAGAAATGACAAACTCATGCAATATAACTAGTGAAATCGTGTTAAATTTCGAATGAAAAAAGTGATATTTAATGATATTTTTTTCGTTTCTTTTAATTGTCATAATTATTTTTTTTAAAATCAAATAATAAAATTTTTTTTACTAATAATTCATTATGTTGATATACAAAAAATTGTATAATTAAATTTTTAGTTTGAAACATTTAGTATGATGTATATTATATTAATATACAAAAAAATTTAACTCAGTTAAATAATTAAATTTTTAATCAATATAAATTAATTTACTTTAAAAATTAGTTAAATTAACTTTTAAATATGCAAGCTAAACAAGTAAATAAAGATGTGGGTATTTAATTTTATCCAAATTTAGACGTGGAAACAAGTTATTAGTTTTTTTTAACAAAAATACATCTTGTGTTAGGCATGTTGTACAATTTAATTATCCCTATGTTTGGTACTATAAATAGGGATTATTTATTAGAAAAAAAAAAAGAAAAAAAAAGTAGATGATACTTATTTTTCTTTAACCAAAAAAATATGTTGAGTTTGGCGAAATGTTCAAATATTTCTTTGCTTGCAAACATGAAACATAGGACATTATTTTTCAAATATCTACTTTATATTTATTTATTTTCTTATTTTTTTAGCATATAGTTATTATGGGAGGATAAGATGATTGAGTCAGCATTGACTAGGAGATTACTAAGATTTAAAAAGTTTAGCATAAAACATTTAAGATTATTAGAATGAATTTATTGAGTTTTTAAAGGTAGTAATTACACATGAATTTTTTAAATTATATTTTTAAAATATTGAATTGAGGTGAATTTATAACTAGCGCGTAATGAAAATATTTGTCACTATTGCAAATGTATATTTCATGATGAAATAAAGTGTGTTTGGTAGAGTGAAATTTTTTAATGTTTGGATAGTTATATATTTTGAAAAGAAAAAAATATTCTCTATAAAAATAATTAAGTTCGTTAAAGATTAAGAAAATAACTTACGAATAAGAAAAATAAGTTTCATAACACTCTGCTCTCCTCTCGCTGCGGAGTTAGGATTTTTATGAAATATGTTCAAGTGCTAAGGTGAAAAAATGTTATTTGTGAGATTGAAACACACGATCAATTTAAGTTTGTTTGTTTTTAATATTTCAAAGCATCTAAACTATTAAGCTACATCATATTGTTTTTGTTAAAACTGTCTAAAATATGTTATTTAGTTACTTTATTATCTTTTACTTGTATATGCAGTTTAATATTCCGACGAAGGGTGTTTAATTGGACATCCTAAAATAAGGATAGCTACGTCATTGCTCTCCTCACCCCTACTACCCTACCTCCGATATCCACCGCCTAAATTATGTATATAAATATTTCTGGAGTAATATTTTTCGTTTATTGTTATTATTGATATTATCTCTATTATTGTATATTCTTTTCAGACATACCGATATATATTTTACTTGAATCAAGATATTTTATTCTCGTACCAAACATACCAATAATATATTAATATTCGCAAATAAAGGAGAAGGAGGAATATATGAGTGGAATGAGAATAAGTAGCGTTGAAGTAATTTATAATTCTAAGATATATATTCTCCAACTTTAATTTATTTATTTTTATTTTATTTTTTGCATGCATGTGACTTTTTCTTTATAACAACGACTCCTCACACCTTTCCTTATTGTTGACACATCTATTCTTCTCAACTTTTATTATTAATATTAATTAAATAAATACAAGAATAAAATTAAAGATTGTTCCAAATTAATTTGAAGAAATCTAAGGTCTAAGTTGATACATCATAGTCTATCTTCCACTAACAATATTATAAGAATATTAGTAATTAATAAAGTAGATTAAAGATTGTTCCAAATTAATTTGAAGAAATCGAAGGTCTAAGTTGATACATCATAGTCTATCTTCCACCAGCAATAATTTAAGAATTTTAGTAATTAATAAAGTAGATTCTGTATTTGAAGTTTATTGATATTATTTTAAATTAATATATAATAATTAAGTTTACATTTGATATATATTTTGATATATATATATATACAAAGTTAGATTAAAAAAGGGTAACTTTCACGTATAGCAAATAAAAAAATTATATTTATATGCTATAACAAAGTTTGCATAATTGCGCTCCATAGCAAACATAGAAACTGTATAATTCGCTATACATATACAGTTGAAGCAAATTGTATAAAATGAAGTGTATAAAACAAGAAAGAGAAAGACACTTGGTCAGAGAACTGTATAAAAATGAAGTGTATAAAACAAATTATATTATTATAAGTGTATAGAACGATTATATACAATTTGAATTTGTATAAAATGAGAAAGAGAGAAAGACAAAAGAGACTTGACAAAGAATATACAATTGAATCGAATTGTATGAAACGAGAAAGAGAGAAATTAGATACAGTTTGAAAATTGTATAAAACGAGAAAGAGAGAAAGACAAAAGAAACTGGGCAAGAGAGTATTTTTATTGTATAATTATAAGTGTATAGGACGAAAATATATGTACTTGCATGTGTATATACAATTTTCTCACGCTTTATACAAACAAAAACGCAATTTTTACATTTCGCTTTTGTTTTGTATAAGTGAGAAAGGCGAGGGTGGCGAGCGAGATTTGGGAGAGTGGCGAGCGAGATCTGGAAGAGGGGAGAGAGGAGAACAAAAATATATGTATTTATACAATTTTATCTGCTTTATACAATTAAAAATAATTTTTATACACATGTGTTTGTATAAAAAGTGAGGAAGCGAGCGAGAGATTGGAAAAAAGTGGCGAGCGAGATATTTGGCAGAGAGGCGCCTGCCAATTTTTTGTAAACGTTTGCTATGGAGCACAATTAAATCAAACCTTAGCTACTCATTTATTTTAGGTTATTAGTTTGCTATTATATACGATTTTCCCTTAAAAATTTTTACTAGATTTTCTTAAATTTATATATTGAACAGTTCATAAAAGTACCGTAAAACTTCATTAAATTAATATAGGTGGATCATTAAATATTATTATTTTATAAAAATATTATTTAATCGATAAATTAATATTTATTAATTTTAAATTTTTTTTGAGATGCATGTTCAGAAATTTAGAGTTTAAAAGAATTATAGAAATCATCGAGAAAAAAAACAATGTTGGTGATGAAGTTAAAGATTAAAAAAATACATTTGAAACTAGTTACGCATAACGAAACACTATCGTAAAACTTTACTAAATTAATATAGGTAGATTGTGAAATATTATTATTTTGTATAAGTATTAATTAATCGATAACTTAATCTTTATTAATTAAAAAAGTGTTTAAAGATTCATTTCAGAAGTATAGAGTTAAAGAAGAAATTGTAGTTATCATCAGAAAAAATAATGTTGGTGATAAAGCTAAAGATAATAAAATACATTCGAAATCAGTTATACATAATGAAACACTTATCACATCTCAAACTTTTCACAATTTTATGATACAGCTCGAAAAGACAATACTAGAACTTTAGTATGCAATAAGAAAAGCTAGAGATGAGCTTCAACTATATTTAAACCTTTTTTTTTTATCAAAAACCAAAAATAATATAATCATATTTCACTAAATTGTCTCAAATATATTTATAATTTTAAAGAGTTATTATTTTGTGATATTAATAAAGTCATATATTTATATAAGCGTTTTTGTGATATTTTTTATTGACCTTAGTCGAAATTAAAGAAAATTTATTATTTTAGAGATATTATTAGTTATCGAGTATCAATTTAGTAGATTTTACGGTATATATGAAACTTCAAGTTTAAACTCCAAATCACGAACACGTGTCGCTTGAAGCTTAATTTTAAATTTGACTTAGTTAAAACAACTAACGTGACGGTACAAAAAGTTACACACTATAAGACAAATAAATTAATTAAGACCTTAATTTATTTTTATAATATATAGTTCTATACTATTAAAATGTTTGACAGTTGCACCACACGTCTTTGCTTGCTTGATTAAGGGGACCTAATCTTTGTACGTACTATTTTGGTCTTTTAATTTATATTATTTGTGATGTGAATGTGAAAAGGTCAATGTTATAATCACCACGTCAAAACATTAATTGAAGACTTGTCAATGTTAAACATAATTTGTGTGGATCTTTGATTTTGTCAATAAAAAATAGATTAATATTTAGTCAATTTATTGTTCTTTTTTTTTTTTTAGTGTTATTATCATAAAAGAGATGTTTAGTGTAATAGTTTTTTTCTTGCAATAATATTTATTTTAGCAACAATAATTAAGTTAATGTTATTGTATTTAAAATCACTAAAATCTTGAAAAGCATTTATATAAAATGTTTATTATAAATATTTATATAATACTATTATCGTTAAATTAATTATAGTGACAATTTTATTATTGTCGCAAAATACTTTATTTGTGTGTTTGTGATAGAGAATATTTTCATTAAATATAAGTTTTTAAAATTATTTTTCTAATATATTGTAAGTAAGCAAAATAATATTATACCAAAATCATTTTTATGTAAACAATATGAAGATGGAATAGAATGGGAAGTGTGGTTGGGGATGGAATGATCAAAGGGGTGGAGGTGATTGTCCAATGAATGCAAAGAAATGATAGAACTTGAAATGACACTAATAACACCTGTTAAACTATATAACTAGAAATATTTTACTATCATATATATTATTATTATTTATACTTTTTAAATATTACGTATTTTATCATTAATTAAGGACTTCATATCATATATTAAGAAATGTACACTTAGATACATGTATTTTTTGCTATCAGATACACTAAAATATGAAGACAGGCGAATGAAATGGTGACGAAGATGAACAAGATTTGTTATGTATCCCAGATACACGTGAATCATATCAAACACATACTTGTATGTATCTGATGTGATTCACATGCATTTGGATATTAGATAAATAGGAGATGACGAGCGAAATGAGAGACAATGCAATTTATTGTATATTCAGATATATGCAGGTCCACTTGAATACGATATATCTAAAAAAATCACCGTATCCAACTTATTTTCTTAGATTTTACACTAACCAAGATTTCTTTGTACCAAACATACTAATTTCTTTTTTAAAGATTTATTTTCATTATCTAATGTAGTTATTAGAGTATTGATAAGTTAGGTCCCATACTCCCATTTAAAGATTTGACAACTTATAAACATGTTCTTACTTGTGGTACTATAAAATAATGAATTGAGATCTATGCATTGATAATGTAAACAATATATTGTTATCTATACGTAACTACAAACTAGATTCATATTTACTTTTGAAATAATTGAAGTTACGTATCAGCAATAACACATGTACCAAATACATTATACACAAATAAAGTTATAATGTATATCGTAGAGGTGGAATGATGTATCAGAATGTTAAGAGTGAGGATAAAAAAATGGAACTTTCGTAATTAATCCAGATGATACCGATTTTAAAGATTATGTCATCTTAAATTATGTAATTACGTAAATTTCCCTAACTCAGTCCCTTGTCTAAGATAAGATGAGCTTTCCTGGCCCAAGCTCCACTTACTGTGGGCCTTAGTCCATGTTTTTATTGGATATGTAATGTCTATAGAAGGGTGATTTGGGCCTTATGGATTTGTCTTCTTTGAACGTCATTTGTTCGTGATATTCATATCGTAGTAATTTTATAATTGATGTTCGAAAAATATAATATACGTACTACGTAAACTTGTTCACTGTGTTCGTAGAATAGAAAAATTATTTTTAATAACTCCCGACTCAAGATAATTGTTTTAGTAAAGTAACATGAATAATTAGTTTGATAAAGAAAGGGTAAAAGAATATATGATTATGCTAAAACAAAATAGATACATATTGTTTTATAATTCTCATGGTTTCTTATAACAATTTCAATAAATGTCCATATGATGGAAACGAATTAGACATAAGAGGGATTTCAATCAAAACATTTAAAAAATTTCAGAAGAATTGTTTATTTTTTTCAACATATACTTTTTAGTTTGATTTTACGTAATTAAAATACTTTACATGATAATATATTTTTTTAAACCTAGAAAATGTGTGTAGTAGCTATAATCTTGTTACTCTGCGCTATACTTTGTGCGCACTAGGTAAACCTTTCAATTGTATAATAGCTTACAAATCACACAAAAAATATAAACCGTACTAGACTAGCCTTATGCAACAAATTAAATTTAGAAGACATTAAAAAGGATCAATCCCGAATCATTTATGCAAATAACCATCCAAATTAACTGAACCAATCCAAACTAGGGTTGTTCAAATCAGTAAAAAGTTAATTGTTTATACTAGTACTGGATTATTAGTTTAGCGATTTTGATAACAGTTTTGACTTTTTTTGTAATCGGGTTATCGGATTTAACAGTTTGAATCTTAACGGGTTAATCGATAACCAATAGTAAATTAAATAATTATATTTACACCATTTTGTATATTAAGTCCTCGAGTTAGAGTGTGATTTTTTACTTTTATTTTTTATTATCTCAAACACTTGTTTATTCTACAATATTAAAGTGTTTTCTTTCTAATAAGATGTAACTTGTAACTCATGTGCATGGTTTATTTGATTTTGTCACCTTGTTTCTAAGTAATTTTCTTTGTTTTTCTTTTGTGTCAAATCTTAACGGTTAAATCGATACCGAACTGATAACGATAAACTAATAACCAATAAGCCAATATCTTAATGATTCTATAATAATTTAACATCTCTACAAACCGATAATCGATAATCCAACTCAATAAATTTTAAAATCAAACCGAATCGACTTTTTTATACAACCAATTATTGAGATGTGATAAAGAGTCAACATTTGAATTGGAAAACAAAAAAGGTGACATTAACCACCTAATAAAATAAGTAGTTTTGTTATAAATTTATGCTTCCTCCAACTTATTTTAATCTTCTTTCTTTTTTTAGTCATACCCATTACAAACATTAAAAATTTTCAATCAATCATAATATTTTTAAAATTATCATAGTTTTTTTTTAAAATAATCAAATATTTAAATTTATTTAGAACTCGACCAATCCGATCCATTTTAAATAAGTTCACCGTACAAAAGAGAAGTAAATAAAAATCAACGGCCGACCGGTGCCGACGTGACTAACGTTGCAAGGACGCTTTCCCTCCTATAATATTTATTTATTTATTTACAGTCTCTCTATTTATTAGATCTCAAACATATTTTCATATCTTTCTCTCTCTTTCATTTTCATCTTTCTCCGATCTCGGTACGTAATTGTATGATTATATGATTATAATTATGTATAAATCTTCGTATATATGTATCAGTTAATGTTTATTCAAATTTGATTTGATTTGATTTGATTTTCAGGTTTTAAAGGTGATTTTTGTTTTGTTTGTATATCTAGGGTTGGAGTTTCCCTTCATCATTTTCTGAGAAATAATTTCTAATGGCCGCTCCACCCGCTAGAGCTCGAGCTGATTACGATTATCTCATCAAACTCCTTTTGATCGGCGACAGCGGTAAGTTTTTTTTTTTTTTTTTAAAAATTATGTATATTGACCTTGAGGTTATGTGTTCGAGCTGTGGAAACTAGATTTTTGTAGAAATGTAGTTGATTGATTAAAACTTGTAGCGTATATAGCGAAAGTTTAGTGCATGAAACAGACTTTTTTTTTTTTTTTGTAAATTATGTATATTGACCTTGAGGTTATGTGTTCGTGCTGTGGAAACTAGATTTTTGTAGAAATGTAGTTGATTGATTAAAACTTGTAGCGTATATAGTGAAAGTTTAGTGCATGAAACAGACTTTTTTTTTTTTGTAAATTATGTATATTGACCTTAGGTTATGTGTTCGAGCTGTGGAAACTAGATTTTTGTAGAAATATAGTTGATTGATCAAAACTTGTAATGTATATAGCGAAAGTTTAGTGCATGAAACAGACTTTTTATAGTTTTTCTATGTGTAATTTTATTATTGATCAAATTTTGTTGAGTTACAGGATATGAGATGTTTGGGGTAAGGTTAATGATGTGTAGCCCTGTGATCTAGGTGTAGAACTGTGTTTTTTGTTTAGTTTTCTTTAATGGCTTATGCGTCAGTTCTAAGTCGCGGGTTTTTGTATATATGTAATAACAAAAATGTGTGCAGTGATGCTAGAGAACATTTTTGTTTGCTTCTTTGGGACATGAAGTGCAATTAGAGCTTGAAGAACTTATTGTTAGCTTTGTTAGTATTGTTCTTTCGGTTGATACTATGCTTCACTTGCTGGTATGTTTGTGTAACTAGGAAGGAAATATTAATGCATGCTTATTAAGTTTGTTTGAGTGGGTTAGAGTCTAATCATTGGTTGGAGAATGGATTGGCGGTTTGCTTATGTGGATTTGCGCAATCCTCTCATCATGAGATAACTTTTGTGGCCATATCATTATGCGGAATCAGAGCCATGTCCATCCTTGTTTGGGCTCCCGGTCCATGTCCTGTTGGGACTTGGGACTGAACGTGACTGTCAGGGGGTGTTAGAATAGGTTAGATCCCACATTAGTTGGGGAATAGATTGATGGTTTTCTTATATGTACATGGGCAATTTTTAGAGCTAGCTTTTCGGGTAGAGTCAGGTCCACGTGCCATATATATAAAAATTGACTTGATGCTTATTAGGTCAGTTTTATGGTTGTTTAAGTCATTTTCGACTTTCCTATCTTTTATTTTTCCTATTAAGGTCTATTCATTTTCTTGTCTGATCTTTTTTCTCTTAATAATTTTATACATTTCTTGTTATGCTTCTGTTTCATTTACGTTTTGTTAAATGATAGAGAGAAAAATTGGTAAAAGAAAAATACTACATTAACCAAATTAATTATCTGTTGGAATTTTATTTGATGCATGTATAAACATGTCTGCGAACTAGTTATATTGGTTTCGAAATCTGGTAGATATAAGTTTCAGACTTCGTTCTTGCACCAACAATAGATGCCTCCCATCCCTCTCTTTGTGCATAATGTAGATACAATATTGGACATGATCGGGGATTTGTAGAACATGACACCCAAGGGTGTGATCTAGTGGTCAATGAAGTGAGATGAAAATATGAAGTTCTAGAGTAAAAGCTTACTCTTTAAATGGCCCTGGAGATTGACAGTAAAAGTGACCTGAAAAGTTATTGTCTCATGAAATATGGGAATAAAGGTTCACCATTCACTGGATTCCAAGGTGTTCACATATGTCCAACAGAATTACTATTTGGAAGCAACATTTATAGATAGCGGGAAAATCTTAGTCATTTCCCAAATTAAAGGTGGGTGAGAGAAATCACACAACATTTTGGCTAGGTCAGTGGATAAGTAGCTTTTGTATTTTGTAGCCTCAAGCCCTCAACTCAGTTTCTGTTGTTTTTAGTGCTTGTAAGTTGTAACATTTACTTTCTGTCTCAAAAAAAAAAAAGAAAGTTGTAACATTTACTTTGATAATAAGATAAGTAAGTTAAAAAGGATTTCTAAATAAGTCAGTGCCTGCAAAATTTAATTATATGTTGTATAAGAATCTGCGAGATATTGCACTAGTAGTTAGAATCTAGGAATACGTTTTAGGTAGGCTGTAGCTGAATTGTTGAAAACAGATGGTGTCAATCATTGTCCCAGCATGCTCAGCTGTTTGAAGATGGACATATAGAAAAAATTGGCTAGATTTTCAGTGCTATTCATTTGCTTTCACTTTGAAATATTCTCTCAGCACGATATCAAGAACATTGCCATCATTATGCATATCAGTTACCTTCCAAATTATGCTGAAGATCAGTAGCTGTTTGGTGTTTTCTGTTTCAACAGATTGTTCGTTTTTTTGTGCTAATATGTTGAAATTTCCTATTAATAGTTTAGTACTTCTGGAAGATAACATAATAGATTCTTTTTGAATTTTCAGGTGTGGGTAAGAGTTGCCTTCTTTTACGTTTCTCAGATGGCTCCTTTACGACCAGTTTTATCACAACTATTGGGTAATCATCTTCTACATTTTTAGAACAACATTGTCGTTACCTCATCATCTTCTTCTTCTTTGGTGTTTTTCTTAAAGCACTTGTAACTCAAATGTTATAAAAGGATAGATGAACTATGAATTTGATAAGATAATAAATTCTTATGGAAAAGTAGCACAAACCTCTTACTTGAGTTTACATTATGAAAATGTGAACAACATGCTGCGACTACCACTACGACCACATGCTCTTGTATAGCTCTTTTGTTTTTTATCTTAGCACTTGTACCTGAAAGGTGATCAAGAAATACAAACCTTTTCTTATGATAAAGATAACATAAGATATACAAACATAAATTGATCTAAATGAAGAAAATGTGTTGAGCAGTTCATAAGAAAGGTATCTCGTTTTACCACTACCTCTTATAAAAAAGGTTTCTTGTTTTATCAAATAAGAAGACCAGATTTCCTCTTGACTAGGAATGTAGATTATGAAAGTTGACTACAGTGGTTTCAAGAGATAGTAAAAACATGGATGGATTGTCACACAAACAAATTATTATTTTCCTATGTATTTATTTTTCGTGAGACCTATTCTGATGCAAAGTCTTCTTTCACAGTATTGACTTCAAGATAAGGACCATAGAGCTTGACAGTAAACGCATCAAACTGCAAATCTGGGATACTGCTGGTCAGGAGCGATTCCGAACAATTACAACTGGTAAGCTTGTCGGTGAAACATGCGGTTCTTCATTTCTTCTTGCTTATTTATCATTTGATTGTTCTTTTGGTCGAACATAGACCAAGTCAGTACTCTGTTCTGCTGCATTAATATGTCAACTTCACATTTTACTAATTTTATTGCCTTCTTTTTGCAGCTTACTACCGTGGAGCCATGGGTATATTGCTGGTGTACGATGTAACTGATGAGTCATCGTTTAACAGTAAGTTCTCTTGTTACACTGGGGGAGCGGAATTTTAACTTTTTGTTATGCCAATTTTTAGTGGTTCCTTTTACATAGTGGATGATTTTATAAGCTCTGTGGGGTTGACTTTTAGGAGTATTACCACATGTTTGAGGTCTTGACAGGAAATCTCCCTCATTAAATCCCTTCTAATCAGGCATCTGCCAACAAAACTATATGTTCTACTTCTATGACTTCTGCCCCTCTTTATAATGAAGCAGTTTAATGAAGCATGGCTTTAAAATTATGGAGAAGCTAAATTCATTTTTCTCATAAGCTAGAATAATGTACACTTCTGTTGGTCAGGTCAAAACTAACTTTATGCACATGTTTAGACATCAGGAACTGGATAAGAAACATTGAACAGCATGCTTCCGACAATGTCAACAAAATACTGGTCGGCAACAAAGCTGACATGGATGAAAGCAAAAGGGTTCTCTCTCCTCTCTAGCTCCTTTAATCTGCTGATCTTTGTATGTTGTTGTATACGTGCCATTGTGTAACTGAGTTGTGATACACCTTTTCTCTAGGCTGTTCCTACATCCAAGGGTCAAGCACTTGCTGATGAATATGGCATTAAATTCTTTGAAACTGTAAGTAGAACTGTTTGCCAGCATTGTAACTATTTGCAATTGCAATTCTCTTAAATCCTAGTAATATTTAATGCAGAGTGCCAAGACAAATATGAATGTTGAGGAGGTTTTCTTTTCCATAGCTCGGGATATAAAACAAAGGCTTGCCGAATCTGACTCAAAGGCTGAGGTATTATTTTCCAAACCAATTTCATTTAAAATGTGCATACTTTGTGCTGGTTGACAAGTTTGAATGCTGAAATTAAGTAGAAACCAGAGATGATTGACATTTCTATTGATTTAACTTTTGACAAGACAAAGTTTAAGGGTGAAATGTTGGTGTATGAAAACATTGGGCAAAGATCCTTCCATTCTAAAAAAGTAGACGAGAGGTGGAAGCGCACACTAATTTGTTAAATTTCTGTCTGTTCCTGTTTCCCAAATACAAAATAACTTTCTTCCAGGTTCCTATAAATTTGCATGATTCAGTCTTTGTTGCATCCCATCCTCCTTTTTAACTTCGAATCTTTCGTTTCTCCAAATACACTCTACATCAGCACGACGTTATCTTGTTCCATTTCCTAGATATGGAATATTTCGCGGACTGACTCGTGCATTCATGAATTTTGCAGCCTCAGACCATCAGGATAAATCAACCGGACCAGGGAGCAGGATCTTCACAAGGCGCTCAAAAATCAGCTTGCTGTGGTTCTTAAAATATCGATTAACAGCAAATGAAGCCAGGATGATGGGAAATACATCCTTAAAATGACCATTTTAGTGGGAGGGCTGAAACTAATATCTTTTTTTTTTTTTTATAACATTCTTATTGTATTTCTCTCTTTACAGCTCTTCTCTTCCAATATCTATTTGTATTTGGTGGCAGCTCTTAGTATTTGCAAAAAAAAATTATCAGTATATTGCTCACCACTTTTTTGACTTATATAAATGAAGGGACAAAACTGCCTTCTAATGTTCTTATACAAACTTTCGGAGGGGTTTTTGTGTGGGCATTTGCATTTTAATATTGTCCTTAGGAGGGTTGCCATTTTATCAATCAAATATTGTTCAACTAGATTCAGGTCCTATGAAATTGAGCACAATTTACATAGAGATGTTTTCTAATCATTTTGTAGAGGACTCTTTAATTCTCAATTTTCACATGACATGTTTAAGATCGCAATATTTAAGAGTATTTTAGTAAACTTTTATGTATTTTTAGTTTAAGAATATGAGATTCAAAAGTTTCAGTACATTACCTTTGTCTAAAGTCAAAATCAAGTTAACAAAATGGTTTGTATTGTTGAACAAAAATGTTCATAACTCAAATCATGCCAATTGAGCTTTCAAAAATTAGTTTCCCAATAATCAAGTTTTTTTTTTAATGAATGATAGGACACTGGGGAAGAACTTATCGATGACAAAAAAGATGAGGTTTCTGTTGAGGTTCCCCGACGTCCCCAATCAAATAGAAATGAAAAAAATTGTTTATGATATTTCAAGGTGGCATCATAAAAGTGTAGCTAGTCGGTTTAATCATGAAACATTGAAAAACTTGATCAATTACGAATATTATTAAGAAAAAAGATGTCCAAGATATTGAATTGAGTAAGAAGTTTTTCCTTTTTTTACTGCTGAATTTATAGAATTCAAATTTTATGAATACTGTTCCGAAATAAACTCTAAAAAGATGCGATAGAATATGATACTGAACCTAAAATAATGTTCTCCAAGGGATTTTAAGTTGTAATCTCTAGTCATTTGTTAAGTTTGTAATATTAAAGTAAAAGAATATAAGAATTTCATGAATATTGTTCTGAAATGAACTTTAAAAAGATGCGATAGAATATGATACTGAACCTAAAATAATGTTCTACAAGGGATTTTAAGTTGTAATCTCTATTCATTTGTTAAGTTTGTAATATTAAAATAAAAGAATATAATCATAGTATCGTAAGTGAAATAATATTTAAAAAATTACATTATCAAATATCACGAGTGAAATAAATATCGTGATTAAAGTGACATAAGATTGTAGCATCCCATCGAACTTTTATATGCTTAAAGGAGACACTAGGGTTTTCCTTCACATATATAATTCATGTTGAAATACAAAAGAATTTTACCTTTAATCATGTGATTTTTTTTTCTATTTTTTTGTGTGTAATTCTAGTCAGCAAATCAAAATTCCTCTCAATTCATGATGACAAAACTCAAATGACTAATCATTGTCCCAAGAGGCAAACATTTTCTAATTGAAATATAACATTGTCACCAATTTGTTAGGTTTAGGATAAGAGTTTACTAGCTACTTTGATTTTCGATATTTATATTTAAATTAATTTGAATTCGCACAAAATAAATATAATAAAAACAATCATAAAAAGATAATCTATCCAATTGTCTCATGTCCACTAAATATATAATCTAAATTGACTCATGAAGTTCTTATCAAAATATTTTAATTTTTTCATTTGAGATGTTACATATTATAAATATGATAATTTTCCTTAATGACACAATTAAGCAAATTATAAGAAAACAAATAGAGAAATTAAAATTTAGAAAAAAAGTTAAGCGGATTGAGTTATGAACTTGTGATCTTACTGAGTAGTACATTTGATCCAATCCATTTCACCTCACATAATTTTTTTCGTAGAGCTTGAGCCCATTATCTTTAAATGTATAAAATATAATTATCTTTAAATGTAGGAAAAATGGTCTGATATACCCCTCAACTTTGTCATTTGGAGCTGATATATCCTCGTTATAAAAGTGGCTCATGTATGCCCTTACAGTTATACAAACGGTTCACATATATCCCTGCCGTTACAAAATGACTCACATATACCCTTCATTTAACGGAAGTTAAAAAATTGTTTTAAATTTATATTTATTACTTCTAAGTTTTTTTTTAAAATTATTTAGTGGTATATATGATTCTTCTATCAAAGTTCAAGGTATATTTTAATTTTTTTCATACATAAATTATTTTTTGACTTCTTTTATTATAATTATTTGAGTTTCTTATTCTTATTTTTTTTTTCATTTCTTAGTTTAAAGAAAAAAAATTAAACTATTTTTTTTGTGTGTATTGTAATTTAATTTCGTATTCAAAGAAAAAATTTGGTCATCTACAATAAGTTTTACAAGAATATTAGTGAAACATAAATAAATTTGATTATCAAAATAATAATTATAAATTAGTCATTGAAATAAAAAAAAGTCAAAAAAATATGTTTGACGAGGATTAAATTTACTCATATCGAATTATATTTTTTAGAAAAAAATAATAAAAAAATAGATTAAAATTATTTTTTTTCCATTTCCGTTAGAGGAAAAGGGTATATGTGAGCCATTTGTTTACAAGTAGGGGTATATATGAGCCACTTTTATAACAAAGGGTATATCATCTCTAGATGACAAAGTTGAGGGGTATATCAGACCCTTTTCCCTTAAAACGTATAAAATATCCCCAACCTTACTTAGCTCAATAGTTATTACTATTTGGTTGGATTAAAATGGAACAATTTTTCTTAAAGAATTTTCATAATATTAAGAATATATTAAAACTATTTTAGTTTAACTTAAGTTGTATTATGCATCAACTGAACTTTGTTTACATACTCAACACAATCTTTTAAATATTAATCAACATATTAGGAAACTTTTAATCCACTTGTCCAATATGTGTTTATTTGGTTATAATATAATTGGCTTTTCCTGTCTGAGTGCAATATCTTGACTAATGATCTTACTTTAATCATTTTTAATCTAAAATTAGTGGCTACTACTGTTTTTATATTCTAATCATAGAGACTTTAAAATAAGGAAAGGGAAAAGTTCTTTTTTTTTTTTTGGATAAAGAGAAAGAGAGATACTTTTTTTAAAAAAATATATATTATATAAAATAAGAACATGTTATGTTTGTCCAAACTTTTGGAAAGCCAAAAAATTGTTTTAAAATGTTTATTTTAAGGAATTGAAGTGTTTGTTTAATTTTTTAAAAAGAAAAAGTATGTGTTTATTATTAAATATTAAGTAATAAACACAACTTATTTGCAAAAGTTAAATAAAATTACTATTTTTTTCAAAATGGCTTTTGGAACTTTAGCCAAGCAAAAATAAATTTAATATATGAGAAGAATGTAGATGAAAGAGCTTTTCTTTTAAAAAAAATAATTAAAAAAGGGAATATTTTTTTTATATATAATTTAATCCATTGCTCCCTTTTTTCTCTCCTATCTCTTAGTAAAGTTCTTCCAACAAAAGAAACTAAGAATTAATTTAAGTGACAAAATGTATATATAGAGACTCAAAGATCTTCAAAACCCTTCTACATAACCAAAATAAAATAAAATTGTTGATATTAAAAAGTCAATAAGAAAGAAACAAAAGAAGAGTTTCTATAGGCCCTTCTCTAATTTATTTTGGATTTAATTTATATGCATTAACAATGTTTCTTATGGATTATTATTTTTTTATAGTGGGAAAATGTGCCCATAAGGTTCAATTCAAGAATCATGACATGAAAAATCAAAATTAGAATAATAATTGAAAAAAATATCGTGACATAAGTTTATTATTTCTTGTATATTATAACCGGAAGAATTTGGATCTTATTGATAAGCTTATGATTATAGAATAAACTTTGATTGACGAATATATCATATCACTGATAATATAGCAACGTGTTTAATATTTGACAAATTTATACCATCCATTTCAAACTAAATAGAACATATGAGCAAATTCTAGTTGTAAAATTATTTTTTCCTCTTTCTATTTTTTTCTATTACTAGAAATATTTATGAGAACTTTTACCTATATCTTACGATTCATGAGAACGGTTCACTCATAGTATAATGGAAGTATTTGATTATAGCACACACTGATTTAATGGCTTTGTTTTAAAGACAACTGACTCTACAAAATTTAAACGTAATATCTTCCAAAATCAAAGTTGTATATCAATTTGCAATTCCTACTACACATATTTTGTAATATCTAAGATATAGTACACCACATTTTTTGATATATGAAATCCACTCTTTAACACTTGAGATTCCATTACAAGTAAATATTTTCACATGAGCATAATCTATTTTCTAATTAAATACGTTACAGAATATTTTTCATATTTTCCACATTCAATTCTAGCTATTTTTGCCCCTTCTAAGCAACCTCAACAACAATCCACTCCAACCTTTTCTTTTTTATTACTAATGGAATACTCTATGCGATTTTATTAAAAAATAAAATATTCTGAGCAATCATAGAAACACTATGATAAATATTATCAGTCGTTATTGTTAACCAAAGTTATTTGTAATATACATATATATTTTATCGTTAGTGTGTATAACTTAAATTCTTTACTTTTTCTTTGTTTCTTTTCAACGGATTGACTATCAATCTTTGCTGTTCTTGCAAATCATGCGTGCAGGAGATAAGGTGATATAATATGTTCTCTCTACATCATAATTATTGGTTCAAAGATAACTTTGGCAATCTTTATGATTGCAAAAGTTATAAGAAACATAATAAAGGATATAAATAATGACCGACCCAAGATTTTTACTAAAAAAGTATTAAAATAGGAAGGAATAAATACACGAAGAAGTTAAGAAAGATTCATCATTCACTATACATATACATACATATTATATACACATACATATGTGCGTAATTTAATTTAAGTTATTAATTAAGCTTGTTATGAGTGACTATATGAAATTACCTTACAAACAAAAAGAAAAAAGAAAGATTAAGAAGCAATGTATAGAAATTAAATAAGGAAAATTGAAATAGTGAGCTAATAAGCCCACAAGAAAGAAGAAACAAATCTCAATTTAGTAATATAGTTGGTGCCAATACTAAAATTTGGCTTGGGATATGTGTGCACTCAAAAGAGTTTACTTTCTTAACGTAAAGGGCCAAAAAAGAAAAAGAAAAAAAAAAGGTATTTGATTCCTTTCTTGATTATTTGAAGCAGAAATAAAATTAAAAATGGAGGATCAATTGACTTCAAAACATATATCTAAAAAAAAAAAAAACATAACTTTAGTGACTAAATTGAGCCAAGTCCTAGGAGCAATTGGATAAGAGATTGTATATGTGTCCATTAGCATTTGATAAAAATAATAATTAAACTATTAAAAAAATATACTTCCAACTATTTGTTTTATATTTTTAACAATATTAATAGGACATTTTACTGTTGAGACCACTAAAATTCATAAAAACAAAAAAAGGAAAAGTGAACTGTTTAAGGTGTTGGTCTGAGGACGGGTTATATATATTTTTATTCACTTTAGCATTTAATAAGTGATTAGTTGAATTAATTTAGGGGTGTACTTCTTATAAAGAAAATTTTTCCAAAACATGTCAATGTCACATACTCCCTCCATTTAAAAAAAAAATGACCCTATTTCCTTTTTAGCTTGTTTAAAAAAGAACGACCCCTTTCCTTTTTTGGCAACACTCTAACTTTACCTTTCTACGTGACATGTTTAAGACCACAAAATTAGAGGACATTTGATATATTTGACATAACTTTACTTTAAAACCACAAAATTAAAAAATCTTCTTTCTTTTCTTAAACTCTGTTCCAAGTCAAACTAGGTCATCCTTTTTGAAACGGAGGGAGTATTTAAAAACAACCTCCTTCAAAATGCACAAAACAACTTCTACTAATAGAATAAAAAAAAAGTCTCACAAATGATATTCCGATCGTCCACCCTTTCCCTTGCCCCCATCCTCACACACCTTGCCCACTCTCACCTTCCATAGTAAGAAGGCAGTCTAGTGCACTAAATTTTCACTATGCATGAGATTCAGAGAAGAACTGAATCACAAGGATCTATTGTACGCAATCTTACGCTGCATCTCTGTAAGAATAAGGTTACACTACCTAAATTATACATAACTTTTTCAAAATCCCCCCCCCCCCCCCCAAACGAAACACATGCCTAGTGTAAATACCAAAATGAAAATAATATTTACCAACCAATCAAGGAGGAGGAATACTAGTATGAAAGCATAAAGTAAAAAAATGTATGTTGGTGGCATGGCAATAATGGAAGCTCGATCTCTTATGGAAGACACAACAGCCCATAATGGCAAACAATTGAAGTCAGACGCTACTTCCACTCTCAACCTTCCCCTTTTTCTATTCTTTACTAAGACCTAAGCTTTTATCCCAAAGCCACATCTTCTTTTGTCCTCTTTAAAAGATAATAAATATTGCTTTACATATAATTCAATGCTACCTCATGGTTTTACAATAATTCAATCTTTATGTATGTGGAGATTGGAGACTCACCAAAAGGACCATCCTTTTACTTGCTACTTTGTTTGAAGTTTGACCACCTTTTCAATAATAATAGAGAGTGTTTGGCTTAATTATCTACATTTACACATTTGATAAATAGCTAAAGTGCTTACACATCAAGTGCTTATGAGTCAAAATCAACCAAAAGCTATAAATTGATCATTTTCATAAGTTGATCATTCCCAACTCATTCGAGAAGCTTTTGGGATGCGATTTCAATAATCACGTTGAGACAACTTTTAGTGGTTTGAAGATGTGCATGGAGCCTTTGATTTTGGGGATAGAAATGAAGGTGTTGCGTCATTTTTGGATTTCACTAGAACTTTTGAGTTGATTGCTAATTCAAACTTTTGAAAAAAGGGCCTGACTACCTTTCGTAATGTGATGGTTAAGACGCAAATAGATTATATACTCCTTAGGAAGTTGGCTAGAGACCTTTATAAAGGACTGCAAGGTTATTCCGAGTGAGAATCTTACCACTTGACATAAGCTTTTGCCTATGGACTTGGAGATCAAAAGGAAGAGGGAGAAGAGGACTTTGTTTAATTGGTCGAGGATCAAATGTGGTGGCTTGACCCTTGCTCGAACATGGGAAACTGAGGAAAAATTGATGTTGATCAAGGCCAGGGTAGTAATGAGGATGTGAACACCATGTGCGATACGACATCCGGTGCTCAAAGAATTTGAAAGAACCCACTTGTGAATACGTCATTCATAAACTTGATCACATGATTAATGATCTCGATTACCACAATAATAACCTATTGGACAGGTGAAAATGATATATTTTTAGAGGTTAAAGTTTAGGACAAATTGTGGATATCATTATGATGATAAGGTTAAAGATACAATACTTTTGAAACCAATTGCCAGTTACGCGTAAAAAAACACTTGCAACCAGAACTCTTCACAAATTTATAGTGCAATTAGAAAAACCACCAAAACTTTTGGATGCAATAAGAAAAGTTAAAGATAGTTTCAAGAGAAAAGACATAAAGACACCATCAAAGTTGTCCAGTATTTGCATTAAGACACCTCAACTTTTAAAATGTCCTATCACCCCACAGAACTACTTAATTTCTTTGTAAATGGACCATTTTGACCCATTTCATAGTCTGAGTTGTTACCACGCACTTGAGGCGCGTCATGCATTATTTTTACTGCCATGGACCAGTTTAAAGGTGCCATGTGTCATTATTTTTCTTTATTATTAATTATTTTATCAATTTATGTCATCTTCCCCAAATTTAAACCCAAAATAATCATTGTTAGCCCTAATTTTTCAATTTCATAATTTTTTCCACAGCAAAATCAATGTTGATACTCTTTGTTTGACCACTTCATCATCTTCTCTAAGAAAATAAGACACCACTATTGGCGAGGAACTTCTGGATCAATGAAGAATGTGATTTTCTTGTTCACTAAATTCAAAGTAAACACTTCCAAGCTATGGATGCTCCTGTCTAAGCATCACAACTGGCCATAATAGCTGAGAAAAAGATTGTCTGCCACAAGTTGGCCAATGGAACATGATGAACAAGAAAATGGTTAATGGAGGAACTGTTGTCAATTGGATCTGCATTAACTTTTCTTGCAATGTGCAAGAAAGTGTTACGCATGGGTTTTGTTCTGAGTTAGCATAAATATGTGAGTTATTTAGGTCTGAATAAAAAAAAATTTGAATGAAGAAAAATTAACAAAAATTTCTTGAAGGTGCAAGCCAAACAGAGAAGAAAAGAAATGGAGAAGATGATTTCTCTTTAAAGAATAGGGTCGGGTCGGGTTGAAATGGGAGTTGAGCAACACGCGCCACTACATAGACGAGAAAATGGGTCAAAATGGCCCATTTACAAAGAAATTAATTAGTTTTGTGGGGTAATAGGACACTTTAAAAGTTAATGTGTCTTTATGCAAATACGGAACAACTTTGATGGTGTCGTATGTCTTTTCTCATAGTTTCAACTAGATTTGAATTTCAACAAAAAAAGAAAAGAAAAGAAGTACATAGAATCATATTTCACTTAATTTTCTTAGAGATACTTGCACTTTTAAAGAATTATTAATTTATAATATCGATGAGACCATATATATTTATATAGGGGCCTTCTCAAAATATATTATCTTATCGAAATGAGTGATTTTTTTCATTGGCCCAAGTTGGGACCGGAGAAAATTATTATCTTAGAAAGATTATTAATTGACTGAGTATTAATTTATTGAAATTTGACTATAGTGAAAGAGACTCAAAATACTTTCCAGTGCACCAGAGACCAACGCTTGGCCCATTTTTATAGGGTTGTTCAAAACTGAATCGAAATCAATAACCCAAATCGAATTTTTTTTATTGATTTATCAGTATTGGGTAACTGGTTTAGTGATTTTAGTAAAGGTTTTGATTTTTTTTAATCGAATTATTGGTTCTTAAGGGTTTGAGATTTTTTCTTAACAAGTTAAGCGATGATCCGATAGTAAATTAAATACTCCCTTCGTTTCACAAAGAATGATCTGATTTGACTTGACTTGACACAGAATTTAAGAATAAAAAAAAAGACTTTTGAATCTTATAGTCCTAAATTAAAGTTAGGTCAAGAGTGTGTTTGGTATGAAGGGAAACATTCTCTGGAAAATGTTTTTCAATTTTCCCATTTTTCTCAAAATTAATGAAAATGACTTCCCTTCAAAAATTAAGGAAAACATTTTCCAAAAACTCTCCTCCAATTTCAAATTACAATTTTTTAGGAAAAGCATCAATTTAAAAAAAAATTCAATTTTGAAATTTTATTTTTTCACTCAATCCCCGACTCCCCCACCCATCCACCAGCCAGCCCCACCCCCTCCCAAAAAATTAATTTTGTTTTATTAAAATATTTTTATTTTTAAACTCCTGATACCCCCCCCCCCCCCCAACACACACAAACCACCACCACCACCCCAAAAAAATAATAATTTTATTTTAAAAAATATTTTCAATTTCATAAATTATTTTTTACTCTAGTAAAAATAAAAATGTCTCTCAAAAACATTTTTCATTCATAAATCAAACACAAAATCATTTCCGGAAAATATTTTCTACTCACCAACCAAATATGAAAAAATAAGTCCAAAATCTACTTGTTTCTGAGGAAAACATTTTCTAGGAAATCATTTTCTATGGAAAACATTTTCCTCCATACCAAAAATTGTCCTTTGATCTTGTGGCCTTAAACATGCACGTGGAAAACTGAAATTAAAATGTTACCAAAAAAAAGGAAGAGATCATTCTTTTTGAAACAAAATAAAAAAAATATCATTCTTTTTTAAACGGAGGAAGTAATTATATTTATACCATATTGTATATAAAATCATTGACTAAGAGTTTGATTTCCTACTTTTATTTTTGGTTGTTTCAAATAATTGGTCATTCTTCAATGTAAAATTGTTTTCTTTTGATTAAGATGTAACTTGCGAACTCATGTGCATGATTCATTTGACTTGTCACCTTGTTTCTAAAAAAATTTTAATGTTTTTTTTTTGTCAAATCTTAATAGCTAAACCGGCAACAGAATCGATATAAACTGATAAGTCAATATCTTAATGATTCGATAACGATTTAGCATATCTACAAACCGATAATCAATAAGCCAAACCTATAGACTTCAAAATCGAACCAACCGATACACAACCCAAATGAATGGACACTTCATATATAAGGTATAGTGTCATAGTGTATGTTATTTATGGAAGATGTAGTACTGATTGATGAGTCTCATGTGAAGTTAACGCTAGGTTAGAAACATGGAGATAAACCTTACCTAAATGGTTCAGGTTGAGCAAAACTAAAAACAAAGTACTTGAAGTACAAGTTTAGTGATGCATCATATGAGGTACGTGTTGAAGTGAGATTTGATACATACATCATCCTAAGGGTAAATTTCAAATATCTTAGATCTTTAGTCCAATGAAATAGAGAAATCAACATGATGTCACACGTCATATTGATGCAGGATGAATAGAGGTTCAACCATGAAGTCTTGTGTAAAAAGAAAGTTTAGTTCCAAAGAACGGTGGTTAGACCAACTTTGTTTATGAGGCAAAATATTGACTAGTCAATAACTTCCATTTTCGAAAGATGAAAGTTGCAAAACGAGAACATTCAGATGGATACATGGTCATGTGGAGAAATAAGATAAAAAAATGATGATACCCAAAACAAATGTGAATGACCTCTATGATGGACAAGATGAGTAAAGGGAACCGAAGCTGAGATGTATGTGAAAGAGATGCTCAAAAGCCAAGTAAGAAGGCGTGAGAGGTTAATACGGTGCTCATGAAAAAAGGTAGAAGTAGACCATTGAAGTATTATAAAAAAAAGTATTTGATATGACATGACAACAACTTAAGCTTCTTGAAGACATAACTTTAGATAGAAGGATATACTCTGGCCTGCTTTTCAACTTGTTTATACCTTGTGGGAGCTTGAAAGCACCGTGTCTATCATCGTATTAGCCATATGCATATATTTTCTTTTTAGTTACCATATTTTTGTCATTGTATTAGCCTCATGCATATATTTTCTTGTTAGTTACCATATCACTTTGTTATTATTATTTTTTTTCGCCCTGGTCGCTTTTTACTACTTCCCTTATTATTTGACATATTTTTCTTCATTGTTGGATCCCTTTTATATATACTTTAATTTGCTTACACTTAAGCTGAAAGTCTTCCAAAAATGGCCTCGCTACCTCCATGAGGCAGACATAAGGGTCATCTGATGTGAGGGATAGAAACAAATAGAGACAAAATAAAGTTTTTGTATCTTGTTTAATTGCCATATTTGAGATAACTTATCCCACAATTTATACTATAGTAATGAGATAAATTATCCCATACATATGATGAGATAAGTTATCCCATGATAGCTAACCCCTGAATAACTTATACTGGGATAACTTATCCCAACCAAACGACCCTAATATACTGTAGTTGTTGATCATTCTCAATTTACAACTTTTTCAACTTAATAACACTTTTAAATTGACCTTTTCATTATTTTAACCTTTTCCCCCCTCAAAATACCCTCTTCACCCTCACATTCATCATTCCTTTTCTTTACAAAAAATACTATCAAAAATTCTTATTTTATGATGAAACATTTTAATCATATTAACAAAGAAACAACTTATCGGACACTATTTTACTACACACTAGCTACTTACTTCTAAGTTTCAGCAACTGTAACTATACGCATGTGCTTATTTATAAATCAATTTCAAACATTTAAGAATATGGTCCAGAGCTTAAAGCTTATCAACTATTTACAATTAACTTGATGAGCCAATGGATCACATTATGGTGCTCCAATCCATGTCAATCAATTATAAAGTTGACAATAATGTCAAAAACAGACTCAAGTGGTTAATCTGGATGACAATATCACAGTCGATGATGGGAACAATGATTTTTCAAGTGGGACGTAAGAGAGCACTAAGGTGAATATACATAAATATTTCTTTCATAAAGAAGATTCTATACTAGCTACCCCTATACAATCTTTTGATTCCCTGTAATCATTCTATACATAATATAAAATCATAATATGGAAAAGGTTACCAACACAGCATGCAACATAGAAAAAGTTGGCAATTTGGCACGTAATCACTTAACCTACTATGCTTTTTTATGCAGAAATTTTTTTTTATGCAAAAGATATAGGCAATGTGATTGGTCTAACCACATTGATTATGTTTTCTAAGAGATCATTACAGATGCATCAAACACGACACTAACTTTAAAATAAGACAAGGTGGGCTGTGAATATTTAATGGAACCGTTTTTAACTTTAAGATGATGTACCTCATAATATTCATGTGCCTAACCTGGGCATTTGGAACAAAATTTTTGCCCACAGCAACGTATCAAACTTTAAAATACTTTAAAACCCACAAGAATATTCAATTCAGAAGTGGCAAGTTTGGTGCAATGCCAATGGAAAGAGCAGTAGGATACTCATGGTCTAGCTATAAAACTATGATGCCAACTCACACCACTTAGCTAGGGAAATTTCTAACACATAGATTCTCGTCGAATTAACCGGCATGCAAAAACTTATGTACTAATTTACATAAAATTTAGAACCAAAGGAAAGATATAATTTACAGCCATAACTATTTGACAAGAATTATTACCAAGGATCAACGCGATAATAGAGTGATCAACTATGAGGACCAATAGCAAAAGAGAAAACACAGTTTCTTTAAGGAGGCAACCCACGCACCTTGGTTGTCAATCTGTCATTTACATAACCATAGAAGTTTCTGCAAGAAATTAATATCCATGAGTATGAGCATAGACAGGGAACTTTAATATACAAATATTAAAATATACGAGGAAGTATTAAACCAATTCAAGAACATTTGAGCTCATCCAAAGCAGACAACTAACAGAAAGTTGCAACAAAATAAAAGGGTACTCACTCCCAGTTTACTTTTCCTAGAAGCAAGTGATGAGTAGGTCCGGATGACTAGGCCACTTCATTTTAAAAAGTGGAAGGCTACCGAGTAATTAATTAAACAAATTATATACACAAATGAAATCCAACAGATTTTGTCCTCATCTGCTGATCACATAATGGGCAAAGAGAACGAAAATAGTGTGAAGGACTTGTCTATATATACAGAAAGCAGCAGTTACTTATGCTGCACTTGTGACCTTGCAATAGTAGTGCTCTCAAAGAGGTTGAGCTTTGTTGCAAGTACACAATGGAGGCAGTACGTGAACTATACAACAGAGCCAAACCCTTTCTTGCAGTTATTTTTCTCCAATTTGGGCTAGCAGGCATGGATATTCTCACCAAAGTGGCCTTGAACGAAGGAATGAGTAACTATGTATTTGTTGTGTACCGCCATGCAGTTGCCACTTTGGTTATTGCTCCTTTTGCAATAATTCTAGACAAGTATGTCTCTCTCTCCCCCTCTGTTTTCAATTAACGTGTTTGCAACATCAACTCTAGTCTATTTCTCAATGGAAGAAAGACATACAAAAAGTGTTTCTTATAATTTCCCCTAGAGAAAATGATGGCAAACTGAATATTTCTTAACAGGAAAGTAAGACCAAAGATGACCCCCTCAATATTTGCTAAGTTGGTACTTCTTAGCTTACTGGAGTAAGTTTTAAAACACTCAAATTCACTTTTTCTCCATGCAATCAGTATCTAACATAAGCATGTTTCTCTTGACCAACAGGCCTGTCATCGACCAGAATCTCTACTCTATTGGCCTGAAATACACAACAGCAACGTTTGCAGCTGCAATGTGCAACATTCTTCCTGCCATTACTTTTATAATGGCCTGGATATTCAGGTAAATAATATGTTTTGTGTCATTGTACAGATACAAATACACATGATCACTAGCAAATATGAATTAATAAGAAAATCCCAACATGGATTTTTTGACAAAAGGTTAATTCCCAAATCATGATGTTATTCTTTTGGCACATATATTGTTTATTCTAGGCTTGAGAAGGTGAAGCTTACAAGCATCCGCAGCCAAGCTAAAATAGTTGGGACTGTTGCCACAGTAGCAGGAGCCATGATCATGACACTGGTACGAGGCCCAATAGTTGAACTATTTTGGACAACAGGAAATGCCGGTCATAACTCTCAAAGTGGTGGGTTAAATCTAAGCCATGCTATCAAAGGTTCCATCATGATAACAATTGGGTGCTTCAGTTGGGCTGCATTCATGATTTTGCAGGTAAAGACAGAACTTAGTTAGAAGAAATAAGTAATTAGCAACTAACAAGTAAGCATTATATCTGACTCTAGCACCCTATTCCCAGGCAATCACACTGCGGACTTATCCCGCTGAGCTCTCGCTCACTGCTTGGATATGCTTGTTGGGAACAACTGAGGGAGCCATAGTAGCAATGGTAATGGAGAGAGGAAAACCTGCAGTGTGGGCCATAAACTGGGACTCTAAGTTTCTTGCAGCTGTATACAGTGTAAGTGAACCGTATTTTGTAGATCTCCCCTTTTTGCATGCCTTTTGTATACGGCCATATGGCCTTGTTATTATAATTGAAATCTTTTACTTGATTAAAAAAAACAACTTATGCACAAAACCCGATGTGGTTAAATTTTCTTAGAACACGAGCATACAAAGAGTTTTAGAAGTATTTATTCTTTAGATGTTATTCCAACATATGCACCAAATTGCCCAGTTCTGTACTAGTATGGGTGACAGAACACGTCATCTGAAAGCAGCCAATGCTTCTCCAAATTTAAAGACATTAATTTTAAGATCAATGTTCCCTAACCAACGTAGCAAGCAACTTACTTCTGCAACATGAGGGAAGTGAGGGGGGGAAAAATCTAGAAGCATAGTTTCACCAATAACTCATAAATTTAAGCCAATTAAAAGCTTCTCACTTGTCAATTTTTTTTAAAAAAAAGCTTCTCACTTGTCATGTCACAATCCAGGGAATATTCTGTTCAGGACTCGCGTATTATATTCAAGGAGTCATAATGAAAGACAGGGGCCCTGTTTTTGTCACAGCTTTCAATCCATTAAGCATGGTTATTGTAGCTATATTGAGTACAATCATTCTACGTGAACAACTGAACCTGGGAAGGTAATACTAATAACCCTAAAGCTCTTATAAGTAACGACCAACACCAAACTCTAATGTAATGACTTTTGCAGGATACTCGGTGCTGTTGTGATTGTTGTTGGCCTTTACATTGTCCTATGGGGTAAAAGTAAGGATCACAAATCTCCATCAATCGATGAACAAGCAATACCAACACATGAAACCAAAATTGACAAGGAACCTTTTAGTCAGACAGTTACCCACATCAATTCATCGAAAGGAACAACTGCTACCGAAGATGAAGGCATATAATGATTTTCTATTTGAGGCTTTATCTTCCAAATTCCAAAAGGAGGTCTGGCTATAGAGCAGCCTCTTCATCTAAGAAATGAGCTCCTCTTCAGCTGCATCTTGAATTAGTAATTATTAGTTAAAGATGGTTTACAACGTGTGGCCAAATTTAAGCCAGTTAAACCACCATTTTTGGGAACTTCTTTCTGAACTATAGAATGACTAAACTATGTTAAGCCTATAGGCCTTTTCTTTTGGTTTTTAATCGATATTAAACCATGTATAATAAATTATAGTAACAACAGTAATCATGCCCAGACATGTGGATAAGTTGGTTCTTTAACTTCAGATCTACAATCTAAAGTTCTATCTGGAAATATTTCCTGTGTTAAAAGATCAGTGTTTGAAAAGTTTGAACCAGTTAATCTTAACAGTTATTCCGCTGTATGGGTCAGACTAAAATTACTGCAACAGAGATGCTAAGATAAAGTCTGAAACTTGCTTAATTTCGGCTCCTTACCAGTTTTTTACCTTCAGGTTACTAGAGAGCCATGAAACTAAAACTAATATTTGACATGCTTAACAAGAGAAAGTCATTTCATCACTTCCAGATATCACTTTGTTACTGGAACGCGCACATAGATCATCAAATTATGTATTAAATTGTTGAGCAAGCTGAAATGAGGAATTATTCAAAATTCAAAGGCATACTATTGACACTCACTTGAAACAATTTTTTTTTTTTTGACAATTGGTAAGTACCCTTGAAACAGAACATAGCAATTTGAAGATTGAAGCTTCCACCATTTAGCAACCGCCATATTTCAAGCACTAACAGGTAATCTTAATCTCACTTTTATCATTACAAAAATGAGTTGTATATTACTAGTCAATATATTATATGCTACAAACATTCATGTTTGGACGTCTCAAAAACTGACTCAGTTCTAATATCTGATAACCCATAACATATTCACCAAATTGAAGATTTCAAATAAATGAACTAATGTACCCTAAATTTAACGTCATACCTCCCCTATAAAACTAAATCTTTGACTTACAAAGAAACAACTATTACACTTCAAACCAACCTATTGGGGTCAACTATATAATCCTCAATACTCATTTCGCTTCATTTGAAATACTTCACAACTTCTATTTTATCATTTTCTTTAACTCCTTCCAATATGATATGCACATTAAACTAGCATTTTCAAATTCCATGTCAAATAAATGGAAGGAAGGAGTATCATTCAATACGAAAAGAAAAGGTATTTTTACTTTATACTTCAATGTGTACATGCACTTGCCTAAACCTTTATGTTCCACATTTATACTCTCATCCTTATCTCGTCACCAGCTATCCTTTGTTTACTTTGTCCTAGCTTAATTGATTCTTTCCGCTAAGTTCAAAAGTTTTGCTATCTCTAAGAATACTTCTTTATAATTGATAGTTTATGCGGTCTTAGCCTAAGCATGCTATCTATGTAGTGGTGTACTACAGCTTTGACAATTGGATATTTTTTTTAAAGGACAGATCTACTCCTTCAGGACTCAGGTAAAATCTTATGTGACAGTATTTCCTTGTTAATCCATATATGTTAGGAAAAGAATGACACATTTTTATATTTGGAAATATCTAGCAGTTAACTTCTCATTTTGCCGTTAATGAAAAGCTTTTATAGCAACACAAGTTTCAAACATCTCCCATTTTAACTTAAATTTTATGTTGACTCATACTATATCATTTGAATTGAAATGAAGTACCAATTTTTTATTTATTTTTTATAACGGAGGAAATACCATTTATATTGAACATGTCTCTAGCTAACCTTACGTTTTTTTTTTGTTTTCTTCTCTCTTTCTCTGCACAACTTTTTCTTTCTAAGACAAGTATAATTTTCTTATTTTCCTTGCTTTTCAAATATGGTTAGGGTGAGATAATAAATGTTGATGCATGCAGAAAACATGAACCCGAAACATATGCAGAGATCTTTGTCTATTTTTCCAACTAAGAAACTAAAATCATAAGCATCCCATCTATTACAAATGTCTTTAATCACTTTCATAAACATTGTCGACTTAGTAGTTTAAAAATTAGCATTTTAAGCACTTAACAGATGTTATAGTCTCTTTTCAACAAATTGTATATCTCTAATGACTCAACCACTTCCAATTAGGTGAAAATCTTACTGCCGGTATGTCTCCTTCGCAGTCACTGCCTTGGAACCACTTCCAACTTTCCCCACAAAATTTATAGCTTCCGTGGACATGACAAATTAATGTGGTGAAACTTCTCTCTGAACTCTTTAAGTTCGTAATGTATGAATGAGCTTGTTCTGGCTTTAATATACAGGTTTCAGGAGAGTTAATACACGCTGTGCAGCATTAGTATCATGAATTCTTCATGTAGTTCCTGTCAATGGCGTCCCAAAAAAAACCATTCTGGACAGCCATTATTTATAGGACCACAAAGTAATAAAGAGTACATACTTCTATTATACGGTATGAAGATATAGACAAGTTTTTGCATCATACCATGCATATGGATTCCTCTTTATGACAGTCGTCTGACCTCATCCTTCCCATATATACGCTGAAGTTCACGTGTCGCAGCTAGAAAAGATTCTGAAGACATAAGAAAAGATGCCAACATGAGAAAAAAGTAAACATTCAAGAATATTAACAGCTCAGTAATTAAAACACCTTTCCAGATGCGAAATGATTTTTGGTTGATGGACGATCCAGTAATTGTCTGAATAACTTCAAATAGTAAATCTTGAGGTGTGTTCCTGAGCTCCTGAACAATTCCGTAGATCGTCTTCCCATTCTCAAAGTATATATGATTATTAGGGTGTTTTGTCTTACAACCAGCATGTCGCTCAAACTCATAAGCGTTAATTGCCTACACGTGGAAGTTATATCACATCTGATCAGTAAATTGTGCAACAAGCTGGTCCAGCAATAATGAAAACTGGCATCAAATGTACCTTGGAAAAATTACATGACTGACAGCCACAGAGGTAACCAGAGCCTTTTATAATACCACGGAGCTCCTTCTACCATGCAAAGGAAGAACAATGTCATCTAGTGATCATCACAGTTGCAAAAATAAAACTCATATAATTTAAAGTTTACCTCTCTGGACCAAGCTATATACTTGACAGGTACTCCATCTAACATACCAGTTGAGAGCAGGCTTCTCACATTTGAAGGGAAACTGTTCGAAGGAGGCTTTTTAGTTGCTTTCTGCTCCTCCTTTTTGGAAATAAATTCCTTACTGCCAGCCATTTGAGCAGCAGATGTAACTGTATCCGCATTTGACTCAACCAATCGCTTTCCAGTCACAATATCTGATTGTTGGCCTGAAGACTGACTCATTAATAAGTCATAACTGCAAATCAGCCTTCCAGAAGAATTTATATCGTCATCGTCATTGAATCCACCAAAGGATATGATATTGCTTTCTCCATTGCCAAAAGATTGGCTCATTGACAAATTATTGTTTTCAACTTTGCTATAGGTCTGACTCACTGATATGGCATTGTCATTGACTTTGCTGTAGCAGTGGCTAATAGGTGGATTGGTGTCAGCCATCGTATTAATAGTTTGTCCAACTGATGTAATATTGCTATCATCATTACCGAATTGCTGACCCATTGATATGGCAGTATTATTGTCATTGAATGAATGACTCACTGATATTGTGCTATCATCCTCTCTGCTAAAACTTTGATTCAGCATAATAATATTGCTTTCATCTTTACAAAAAGGGTGACTCATTGACAGTGAGCTGCTCTCGTTGAAGCTGTGACCCAGTGATATTTCATTGCTATCCACCTTGTTAAAAGGTTGACCCATAGATATGAAACTGTTCTCTTCCCTATTAAATGTGTCACCTAATGACATCAGATGCTCATCACCTCCATTGAAAGAGAGTCCCATAGCTATGCAATTATCCTCAGCCTTACTAAAAGCATGATCTGTTGGCATTGCATTGCTGATCCCTCTGGTATAGATATCACCCATTGACACAGGCGTGAAATTCTCAGCCTCCTTCACCTGGCTGACTTTGACCTTTCTGATACCACTATAGTTAAGACCTGATTTATGATCCTCCAGTGTATGGGATATGGATAAACCAAATGAGGAATCACTTCCAAATGGATCTTCCATCACCTTTCTAGACATATTCATGTTGCCAATGCCAACGGATGGAACACTGTTGTCATCAAAGCTGAGCGATCTAGCGCTGTCATTGTCAAACTGTCTTTCTGCATATTGGCCTGATACTGAGTGGAAGCCTGGAGTGTTCATCCAGGGGGCAATATTGGAACTTAAAAGTCCAGAGAATGAACTGTGATTAGGTACTTCAATGGCTTGCTTCTTGTTGGGAAGCAATTCAGGCTCGATGCCATCCATGAACCATTGATGGGAACGTTTGGGCTCAAGCGTGGATGAGTTATCATAAGCCATTTCCTGTGGATTCACTTGGCCACTCAGAACTGCAAGATCTACAAAGATTACAACAAAAAAGATTGTAATTTGAGATTTTACCGGGGAGAGAATTTTTGATGAAACTCTAAGCTAGTTACTAAAGGGGAATAGTCATTCACTTCTTTTTCCCGAAGTGAATGACATCCTACAACATTCCTCTTCTTATTCAAGTTCTATTTGAGATTAAGGATATAAGAGAGAAAATTTAGTAAAACTAACAAAATTGACTTGACCAATAAGAAAAGTATAAAGAGCCCAGAACGTAATTCAGAAATGTGTTGAATCAACAATAAATCATAAAAACGGTCTGAATACTACTAGCTTATCAATTATCTACCTCTCTAAGATTGAGACAAGTTGTAAACTATAATACTAGCTTGTCAATCTACCTTTCCATGTTTGAGACATCGTAAATTGTAATACTAGTTTATCATGTATCAACTATTCAATATAGGTCAACATCTGTTTGAGACAAGTCGTAAACAATAACACTGAGTTATCATGTATCTACTCCAGATTTAATTTTTCGAATCATATCTTTCTTCCTAAAATCGTACTCTGTTCATCAGCTGCAGGAGATTGAAATTCCAAGAATGTGGTATTATGCTTGGAAGGTCTTGATATAGTGCTTAAAATCACACACACACCCCACCCCACCCAAAAAAAAAAAAGATATTAGTTCTAATTCCATCTGAACTTTTTTTTTGACAACAAAAGTTCCATCTAAACTTTGATATGACCAACCGAAGCATGTTAAAGAGAAGAATTTTGAATGTTATGAATTTTTTTACTTTTAGGAAATTATGAACATTATGATTTGACAATGGGAGTTCCAAGTTTACAATTGATATAATCTGATGATACTTCTTGAGACTAATTTGATAAAAATTTATGTAGTCAAGCAAGTATGTGGAGAAGGGATTAAAACATGAGTTGCTCCAAATAGAATAGACCAACCCAATTCTTGTCTCTCGTATTGTTACCTGACATTCGTTCGACCTAAAATGACATCAAATTCCAATTATGAATTGCAGTCAATTCATAAGGAAGGATGAAAGACGAAATGGATCACTAAAAGTTGGAAATATTCATACTGACAACCAAACATAGTATCAGTTTCTCTATAATGCACAAGCGCGTTGAACCAGGTATCCTATAATTTAGATGTTCCACAAATAGATAAAAGAATTTTAACGACTATAGTTGAACACAAGCAGAATGCAGTTGACCAATATAGCCACTTCAGTGTGAGTTCATTCCTAGCAATTTGATTCCTCCTAGTTCCTAATAGCAACGAAACGTTGCGTATTGATTCTCGATGTAACAGAAACTCACAAAACTTGACAAAACTATCTTATTCACTTTTACTCTCTACACGAGCTTGTCAGAGTACTAAACAACTTTCACATAGCCAACCACTCATTGCAACTGCACTGCACTAACATTAAAAGAACCAGATATACACTCAATTCACTTAGCTAAGATTCATTAAGCTTTTCCAATCTACTTTACGATCAAACTACAATTATATCTCTAGTTTGCAACCAATGCTCATACAATTCTGCATCAAATTCTCAGAAACCAAACAAAATGTTAAACATTTTCAATTCAACAAACATCAGTTCACTGAGACGTTTAATAAATGAAACATTGATAATCCAACAGAAATGGTCTAAAAACATAACCCTAACACTCCGACATGCAGTGGTGAAGATATACAATATAATAAGCATAATGGAGAATCGGTGATTATTACATATATAGGTACCGATCGAAGTATTTCCAGTGTTCCGGCTCCGACAAAGTCTTGATCGGAAAATTAGAATTGTACTTCACCGGCAAACTGTAACGGAGGAGGGTAACCGGCGAGATCTATAAAAGGTGAAGAGGAGTAGAAATATATACCATGGTGGGACGCACGATTGAGGATAGCTGTGAGAGATCTGGGCCGTCCATTCTGATCTTTTCCAAATCAACGGTCATAATTTGATAAAATGTAAAAATGGAGTACTGTGCTGAAAGGATGAGGAACAGGGAAGAATTGCCCTCAACTGAACTTGAAGGCTACGTGTCAATGTGCTGTATCAATGCACTAATTGTAAAATTATAATTAACTAAATAAATTTTGCTCTCTCCGTTTAAAAAAAAAGATAACCCAATTTAACTTGGAACGAAGTTTAAGAAAAAAAAAAAATTATCTGGTGATTTTAAATTAAAGTTATGTCAAATGTATCAAAATGCCCTTTAATCTTGTGATCTTAAACATGTCACATGGAAAATTAAAGTTAAAGTGTTACCAAAAAAGGAAAATGATCATTCTTTCTTAAACAAACTAAAAAGGAAACAGAGACATTCTTTTTTAAACGAAGAGTATTAAAAATAGTACTTTATCATTTAAATTGAAAAATATTCATGTAAAATAAAAATAAATTAATCTTATTACTTTAATGTTATAGTGAAATATAAGAAGGGAAAATTATATCAAACTAATAACCCTAAAACAAAAATGAGTAGCTATGGTTTGATTTAATTATGTTTCATAGCAAACATTTGCTAAAAATTGTCAGACGCCTCTCTCCCAAATATCTCGCTCGCCACTCTCCTCCAATCTCTCGCTCGCTTCCTCACTTTTTATACAAATACAAGTGTATAAAAATTGATTCTAATTGTATAAAACAGAGAAAATTATATAAACAGAGAAAATTATTTCTAAATTCCTAACTAAACATTAATATTTTATAGCCGGATTCCTAACTAAACATTAATATTTTACGGGAATAAATATTACCCCTAAACATTTTTTTACATATTATCTCACCTTTATTAGCTGACATGTCAACATAAACTAGATATAATGAAATGTTTGATTACACACACTGCCAGGTATTGAATGGACCCCGTAACTCTAAAATTTCTCTATTTTCATCTTTATTTCTCTATATATACCTTAACATTTTTTCAATCACTCCATATTCAGCCTCATTCTCTTTCATAATTCATAATTTTTGATTTCGTTCTAATTAAATTAGAAAAAGTGTCACGATTTTGATTATTGTAATTGACATCCACACTAATATTTCGATGAAAGAATTATTATTACGATCCAAAAAAGCAACTAATCTAAAAACTAAGACATTTAAGTCACGAATATAAATTAAATAAACTAAATAAAAAGCTTTCATAAACTTCAATAAGGAATCTAATGAACTAACTGAATAAATATGGAAGGAAATGATAAAAGTCAATGTACCAAAATTACTAAACGATAACTAAGTCTAAATAAGAAGGGTCATAATCCCAACTAACATAAAACATCTACGAACTAGTCTAAGTCCAAAATATGGACATAGACCCAAAGAGAATCCAAAGCAGCCCAAAAGATGCTAGCTCACCTTTGAATTCGAACGCAACGATCATAAATCTTCTAAGTGAGGTCTGTCAATAGCAACCAAAAGATGTCGCATACTCAACAAAAATAAGAGCAAGTGCAGTATCAGTACACAATCACCCTGTATTGGTAGGATCAGCGGCTATCCCACTAAATGCAACATAAACAAGTTAATTACAATAACACAGTCATGCAATATATCGAACAATAATTAATTACAATACTAAACATCACATGCTTTCAACAATACACATTAATAACAAGTAGTTGATCCTCTCATGGAATCCAAAACCAAACTGTTAGTGCATCGAATCGTGATATTTGATCCTATAGTTATGCCAGAACATGGCAATTTGATCCAATTAGTTATGTCGAAGCATGGCAATCCGATTCATCAACACACCACAATCACAAACACAAGTATACTTTCAAGTCATACAATTAAGAGTGATTCGTGACATATAATCATTCGTCTATCTCATTTACAACAAGTATGAAGCAACAATGCAACATTCACATACATACATGCATCATAATGAAGCAGTAACAAGAATACATCACACAATCATAGAATCACAACCATCACCTACCTCGAAACAAGCTTGAAACCTTAAGAAAGTTGTTCCTTCCTTTCCGGAGTCGCTTCACTTGTTCTTGGTCTACAATAATTGATATAATACGGGAATCAATAAACAATCACTAATCACCCGGATTACTAACAATTCTATGAAGCCTAGATCAAACCCATGATCTCAATCATCCAATCTAGAGTTGTTTCCACCAAAGAATCTATAACAAAATCATTCCCTATAAATATTAACTCATTCTATTATGTTCTACGGATTAAAAAATGGATTCGAGAAGTGAAAGCTTACCTTTAGCCTCAAGAATAGTAAAAAACGAGTAGTAGTCGTTTGGGGTCCGTTCCTTAGCTCTAAAAATTGAAAAGTGTCAAATAAGGTCATTTAGAGGTATATTAATGACATTAAGTCGCGTCTCATCCGCCACAGCGGCAGAAACGCCCTCCAAGGCGGGATTCCGGTGATAGAGAGTTATCTCAAGAATTCCAAAATACTCATTTCACAACACACATCTAAATCACGATTAGAAAATACGTACTTTCCACACTAAGATCAATTTTCGGAATTCTACACGTCCGAATTCAGTTCCGTAAAGTCATACAATTTTTTTAACGAGTTATCTAACTCTTCATGCAATCAAAATCATAAATGTTTCACCTTATTGTTACCAAATTTCCCCACACCTCAAAGACTCCGATTTCGTCCAAATCTGAACTAGGTTAGGAAAAATTCAAATACTACGAAAAAATTTTCGATCCAAAATTTTCGCTCGTTGACTTTTATATAACGACAAAATTCGATTGTTACAAGAACAATTTTGAACCCTAACTATGAAAGCTTATTCAAGTCCGCATTTGTCATTATTTATTCTAATAAAGCAAAAAACGATGAATTTGAAGAACAATTTTTTAACCCTAACTATGAAATCAAAGAAATTATAAGCCCTAAAGCTTCAAGCTTTTTTCGAAATTGAAATTTTACAATTGAATGTTTTGACAAGTAAGTTCAAGTTTTAAGCTGATTTGGGAGAGAATGAAGGAATATACAATTGAAAATTGAGAAAACAAGAATAAAAAAGAGAGTTTGATTTTGTGAGAGAATGAGATTGGGGATTAATTATAGCTGATTTGGACTCACATCAGTACTTTTCTTCAGCTTTGACGTGTAAATACGATCCATGTGAAGTATGTTTCGAAAAAATTTTAATCTTGTAATCTTAAACATATAATATGAAAAATTGAAAATTAAAGAGACAAAAGATTGAAATAAAGAGATAATTAAATAATATAGAAAATTAATCTCTATATTTTATTATTTTATTTTATTTATAAAAAAAAATCGATGCGAATTGAACATAGTATACAATATGTAAAAATAGGGGTGTGCAAAAACCGAACCGACCAATAAACCGAACCGATAAAATGTTATTGAGTTATTATTATTGGGTTATTGGGTTTTTAATGGGTTTAGAAAAAATAATTATTGGGTTATTGGGTCGGTTTTGGTTTTTTCTATTGGGTTATTGGGTAAACCGATAACCCAATAAGATGATAGTTATTTACTACTTTACCCTTCCTCAATATTAAATATACATAATTTAATACATAAATAGATTCAATATTAGCTTTTCAGGCTGTCTGATTTTTTGGTTAGGAAATTGGTGAGAACTTTGTTGATTATCTGGTGGATCAAGCAACTGTTCAAGATTTTCTCATTGAAATATTTTATTTTAGTTTTAATTCTAGTTCGTAATTGTAGGAGATAGCTTTTGCAAGTTTGTGAATGTTAGTAATTTGATCAACATTCAAAGTTTTCTATTATGTTTTGGCGGTAAGTTGGTAACATGTAATTATAACATACGTACTATTATATATTATTTGATCGACATTTTCTTATTGGGTTAACCGAAACCGAACCGATAACATCAAAAACCGATAAACCGATAAAAAACTTCTTATTAATTTGTTATTGGGTTAACATATTTTAAAACCAAAAACCGATAAACCAAACCGATTATATGTAAAACCGAACTGAACCGACCGATACACACCCCTATGAAACATTAATAGATTTCAAGTTTGATACTTCTATTAGCATAATTTTAAACCGTCATGATAATTTAACAATCAAATTAAACTACTATATAAGTACAATTTGTATTTCTCCTAGCAATAATTTTTGTTTGTATAAAATATATTAATCCCAAAAAATTGGATGTTAATTATATTATATTATATTTCAAAGTTTTTAAATTTTTCAAAACTTGCGAATGCGTTACTTCTTTGCTCGATATATAGCAAACAATACACAAGTTATATGTCATATATATGAGTTTTGTATTAGACAAATAACTAAAACTATCTTTATATTTATTTAGGTTCGAAATAATTGAGGTTATGTATCAACAATAACATTTGTACCAGGTACATTATTCACAAATAAAGTTTTAACATATCATATATAAATGGATTGATACATCCGGACGTTAAGAGAGAAGCAAAACTTGATTTTTATAATTAATTTAAATGGTAGAAATTTTTAGAAATTATATTTTCTTAAATCGTGTAATTACGTAATTTTATCTCACGATAACTTGATATCTTAGTGGAGTTTATATGCTTCAAATATGTTAGTATTAACATTATTATATGAATAATCTTAACTAAGTCACATATAAATAATAAACAGAAAAGAAGAATATTGAAGACCAAAAAAGTTAAGCAATATTAATCTAAATGTTCGGTTACATTTCTTAAAGTATAGATCACAACGAAATTATTTAAGTTGTGTTATATATATATATATATATATATATATATATATAATATATATATATATAATATATATATATATAAATTCTTTAAAATATTATTGTTTAGATCAATTTCAAATTTTGGTCATGATGCAATACGGTGGATATGATAAAAGGAGATAATGATTTTATGATTTTTTTGAATTATAATGATTATAATAATATGCAAGTAGTGATTGAAATAAAATTGAGATAAAGTAAAATTGCTTAATTGTTATACATTTTAATTGAAATTGAGTACTCACTAGTAAATCATAAGTGGCATAAGTCACAAGTATTTTCTTATAATTAAAAACTTTTTTTTGGAAAAATGGAAAATGAAAAATGATTTTATCAAAAAAAAATATTGCGCTTCATATAAAATTCGTGGAAGTTAAAGAAGGAAAAGGACAAAAGTATGCTAGACTCAAGAAAGAAAAAAATCAAATAGGTCAAATAAAATTTATTTATATGGTCAAATATTAGGCACGTTCACCGGCCGGTAGAGATACTATATAAACACCTATCAAAAGAGTTTAAGGGTTTCTCTACAAATTTAACCTAATTTTATACATCAAATTACTTTCTTGTATCCTTGTTAAGCCCGCCGCAGAAAGTTTTCAAACTATGGAAGGAATAAACAATCCAATGTCTTCTCCTTACTATGGAAAGATTGAACATGTTCATGTGATGCTGGTGGATAACGACAAAGAGTTTACCAAAAAGATGACTGATTTTCTAACGTTTTATGAATATAAAGGTAACATTTCTAAAAGTATATATGATAAAGTTATAACCTTAAATATTTTGATACAATTCAACTTTGTGTGATTTTCCTTTATAATAGATTAAATGGATATAATACTTATTATCATAGTTATTATTTGTACATCAATCTCTTATTAAATTTCATTTATAGACTTGTAAATCTTGAATTCACCATTTCTTGTTGTCATAAATGCTTGTGTGTGTTATTTTCCTAGTTAATGAATGAGTTTTGGGTGATTATAAAAGTCAAATTATATTTTCAATTTTTTATTTTTTTTGTTAGCATGTAACACCCTTGATTAGCTTCCTCCACAAAGATATATATATATATATGTAACACCCTTGAACATGAGTGAGCTTGTCCATCTCTGAGAATCAATTTAGATTCATGCCCGGAAGATCGACTTGAAAATATATCCATCTTTTGAGGTAAGGGTGGGAAGATATCAAAAAAAGAATATAAATTTACATATAGTGTTTACTGACATTGAAAAAGCTTATGACAAAGCCCTAAAAAATTGAGGGAAGTCCTGTGGAGATCTCGGGAGGATAGAGGTGTATCAATAACTTACATTAGAAAGATACATGACAGATACATGACATGTATGATGGAGCTAAAACTTGGGTGAGCACAGTGGATGTGAGTCGGACTACTTCCTACTTGGGATAACTCTTTTTTTTGTCATAGTGATGGATCTTAACACAATATATTTAAGAAGATGTGCCCCAGTGTATCTCATTTGTAGATGATAAAATACTAATTGATGAGACTTGTAGTGGAGTCAAATTTTGGATGAAAGTGTGGAGGCAAATTTTGAAGTTCAAGAGGTTCAGGTTAAGGAGGAACAAAAAATAGAGTAATGAAGTGCAAGTTTTGTGATGCCTATATATGAGGCATGTATGGAAGTGAGCTTCGACACATAATCTATCTTCAAGAAAAAGAATTTCAATTACTTCAGTTTTATAATCCACATCATCTTGATGCGGGGTGGATGAAGTGATGGATTGTCTTTAGAGTTTTGCGTTATAAAAGGTACAACCAACACATGAAAATAAGTTTTACAACGTGATGGTTAGACTGAAGTTGTTGTATGGAAGATAGTATTGGCCAGTTAAGAACTCCATATTCAGAAGATGCATATTCTATAAATTAGGATACTAAGACGTCATACTAGGAGCGATTTGATTAAGAATGAGGTTATCTAAATAAGATACAAGTGTCCTTTGTTGTGGATAAGATGAGATTGAGATGGTTTGGACATGTGAAGTGACGATGTATAGAAGCCCCAATGAGAAGGCGCAAGAGGTTGGATGTAATTGTCTTGAGGGAGAGGTTGATGTAGGCCAAAAAATTATTGGGGAAATGTGATTATACAACACATGACACAACTTCAGTTATTGAGGGCATGACCTAAGATAGGAAGAAGAGATGTGAGTGTCTTTGAAAATAATTTCTCTACCTTCACAAGGTAGTTATATAACCTACATACACTTAACGCTTTTCAAACTTCACTTATTTTATTCTAGCTTTAGTTTTATGGTTGTTCAATTATTTCTTTTACTTTAATTTTTGAACAAAATAGACAATATTTAGATTATTTTTTAAAAAAAAAACAAGTAAATGCTATAATTATCTTATCCGGAAGCTATCTTAAAATGTTTATTTTCTTGAACTATTTTACCGTGCAAAAAATATATATACCTGTCAATTTTAGGCCTCATTTGTTTGCACTTAATTGAGGTCTGAATCTTAATCATTCAGATTCAGCCTATTAAGTACGTTTGATTTTTAGGTCTGAATTTGAATCATTTAGATTCAGCCCATTAAGTTCATTTGTTTTATTTTTAAAAAGTCTCTAAATGGGTCTGAAGAGGTCTGAATGAACCAGATTTGTAGGAGACCCTTAACAACATTCAAACTCATTTAATAAGTTATCAAATAATAAATCATCGTTTCTCTGCTTTAAGCGTGCTTTTTTTATCTCATAACTAAAAACTGTCTTTCTCTCTTTTCTCAATCAAACATCATTTCCCCCCTCTTGAGCTGGTAAGTTTTCATAAATCTTTCAAGTTTTTCTTATATTAATAATTTTTTTGTATTGATTGTATCAAAAATATTGTTGATGTGTTGGCGTTTATCAAGGTTTTTGAATGAAAAAAAATTGTACTTCCAAATCATGATTATTAGAACTTTTAAAACTTTTTTTAATCAAAAGCGATATATTTTGTTGAAATGAAATTTTTATGATATTTTATTAATTTAATTATAATTTCATTTGCACATTTAGATATTGAAAACAAACAGTATTAATTATTTAGTGTACAGATTTAGAGACCACATCTTAATATTCAGATGTGTATTCAGATCAAAACATCTGAATCTTAATGTAAATCTTAATATTCAGATGTGTATTCAAATTCAGACCTCTTAATCTTAATGGAAACAAATGAGACCTTAGTATAGCTTAGGGCTATTTTATGACATTTTTATTTTTTATTTCTCAGTCACTTTGTTAGTATTCATTAATTGTTCTGTATCCATTGTGTGTTAAATCATTGACTTGAATTTCTTTGCTAATTGATTTGACTAGATTCTTTAATAATATATTTCTGTATGATATTTTTAATGTTATAATCCAACTAATCATCTTAAATATTATTGTATAAAGTTTTGTTAGATTGCACACAATGATTATAAATATAAGTTGATTAATATATATATACACAATTGCATACACTTAATTGTTGCAATACAACCTAAGAATTCATAGTTGAGTTTGTTTATAAAGATCAAACTTTCATGATAATTTTGTGATATTATTTCTTCACTAACTTTCACAAAACATTAATACAGTTGTGACGGTTGATACGGCTTTAGCAGCAATGTCAATGCTCAAGACAAAGCAAAAAATTGACGTAATGATACTCAATGTTCATCCATCGAACATTTATTCTTTTGACCTCTTAGCTCAAGCCGTGGTGTTGGATATAATTACACTTGGTAAGTCATTTTTCTAGTCTTTCACTTATTATATTCTACCATGGAAAAATCCGTTATTTTGATTAATACATTGAAAAAAAATTAGCTATAAATTTCAATGTTAATTTATATTTAAATTATTTTTAGATAAATATGATTAGTAAGGATTTTTTTGTTTAGCGACATAAATTATCAGTTGCTAATTTCTGTTTTTACTATATGATAAAGAATTGTTATGTAATATTATCGTTATATTGAATAAAATTTTAGTGTAAGCATGAAATTAACTATTCATATAATTTATAATATAATTCAATTTTAATTAATAAATTTTTTAATCAATGATGCAGTTGTATATGATGAACTCAACGAGCTGGTAGCAAAAAAGGCTTTGGATAAAGGAGCCTATCTTTCCCTTAAAAAGCCATTTGATGAAGAAATTTTGCAATACTTATGGCAAATTGTTTTGAAGAGGAACATGCAACGAGAGAAAGCAAGAGAAGGATCAGAAAAAAATAGAGATCAAATAACTATTGATGATATTTATAATAATGATAATGTTGGGGGAAATGAAGAGCAATCCAGAGAAATGACAAATGTATCTAATATCAATGAAGGAGAAAGTCAAAGCAATGCTAGGCGAAAGTATCGAATTAAGTGGACTGATCAACTTCATGACAAATTTATGAAAATTGTAAAACAACTCGGAGATGGAAGTAAGTTTACTTCACCATTAATTAAATGAAAATATTATAGTTATTAAATTAAACTTACATTCTTATGGAACATGTAGATTGTTACCCTAAGAAGATTTTTGAGCTTATGCAAGTGCCCGGTCTTACAAGAATTCAAATCGCTAGCCATCTACAGGTATATCTTTTTTTAAAAAAATAAATTGTAATCATGTATTATTTGTGTGTGTATGCCAACAGGAAAGTTATTTTGCAAAATAAAAACACAAAAATAAAATTGTGAAGTTATTTTTATCAAATTTGGTTGCTATAGAAAATGTTTTGTTTGGACAAAATATTTTAGCACACACTTCAGTGAGAAGTTATTTGTTTTGCAACTATCTTAATTTTTATTTATATTTAAAGTAGATTTTGTAATTTTATATCACTTTTATCCGTGAATATTTAAATATTATTATCAATTTTCAAAACATTCAACTCATTAAAGGTGATTAGAAATAGATTTTGTCACAGTATTTATGGAATTGTAACTAAATTCTATTATTTGTAGTTCAATCTTTAATTCATATTGTTTTTAGTCTTTTAGCTATTATCAAACACCAAAATTTTTTACTGTTTTAATTGATTTTGGTTGTTCCAAACACACCTAAACAACAATAGGTTCAGAGGATAAATACATTCATGGTCTAACTCTCTCTTTTATTGTTTTCTCATGACAAATTTTCAGAAATGTCGTCGCAATAATTGGAGATTTAAAAAGGAGCAAAAATATGTTTGTGCCCCGTCAGGACATGAAAGTAAATTTGGGGCAATGCCTCGACTTCAAACAAATGTACTGAATCCGCAACGCAACTCAGATGAAATCCAAAAAGGTTCATGGTATTCATTTTCAACTCCTGATGCCAACAATGTTTTTGCTAGAGGAGATAATTCAATTCAACAACAATTCAACAATAATGTTGGTGGTGGGCTACAACCTGAAACATTATTTGGAATGTCGAGTTCACAAGAACTAGAAGGCTCAATTACTGGGAACACTAATTATAAGCCTGCCTGGGCGTTTAACAACGGAGATCATGATCATGCTCAATATGCTTATAACAACTTGAATCTCAACGCGGCCTATGGGACAACATATTCAAATAACAAAACAGCGTCTGCTGCAAGCATTGAAAGTGTGCAAGTTGATGAATATAATGCCAATGCAGAAAATGTGGCAATATGTTCAGATAACGCAATGATGTCTGATACTTATGTTGGAAATGTGGCTATTAATGGAGTAGTAGAAACAAACACAAATTTTCAACAATATATTGATGAGTCAGATCTATTTGCGACATTATGTGAGAGTGACATTGAAGAGGCTGATGCAAGTGAGAAGGAAGATTGCGAGGCATATTACCTGAATACGGAATACCTCCTTTAATATCACGAACCTCCGAGTGCAAAGTTTCATGAAGAAAATGGTAAGTTTGATCATGTTTACTCTGATAGTAAAGTTAATGCTTCTGTCTAATTTGATATCACGTATATTTCGTGTTTGATTATTTATATTAGCTAAGAACTTTAAATCATTATTTGTATTACATACCAGTTTAAATTTTAATATCCTTTAAATTTAGTGGTCACATCTAAAATCTCCTTTAAATTTTACTTTAAATCTTAATATGCAGATGGCAGGGACATCAAGTGTTCAACTAGAAATTGCAACTCTCATAACCTAAGGGCTCCTCAGTTGTTTTTTCAAGTAGAAATTGCATCTTACAAAGTTTTTTGGAGACTGTTGTTTGGTATGACTTGGATTATTGGTTTGTGTTTATTTTTCCATTTGGAACTAATGTTCATCATTAGTTTAAAGGATTTTGTTAGTTTCTTGACTTTGGGATTATTATTTTGTTTAATATGAAACCCATTTATTTTATCGTTTTATAACCTTTTGGTTTAACGGTGATATATTCTATATGGGATTAATTATATTGCATCTCAATTTAGTATAATATTTTGTGTGTTGGTAACATTTATGAGATACATTTTTTTATTATTGTGCTCATATTGACTTTCAGGTAAGTTCTCTTAAGATTTTTTTTCGTAAACCTCCACGACAGTCTCCACAAGATGACTTTTAAATTTGTGAAGGTTTTTTAATATCAATTTGTGACAGTTTAAAACCTTCGCAGTATGATCTCAATATTTTTAAATTTTAATTTGCGTGAATTTAAAATTGTCATTATATGAGATTAATATTTAAATATATAATTTTATTTCTGAATTCTCACATATGAAGCCTTCAAAATAATAATAGTTTTACTAAATAACACATTTAAAGCAGATCAAATTTTAGTTAACAAATTTGTACTAATAAACTTCACAAGTTCAAATATAAATAATACAAACTTTTGTATGATAACTTCAACATTACAATTTTACATCCTTTAAATTCCACATCAAAATAAATACAAAATGATTTAAGTTGGTGTCATTCAATTTTTTTTCAAAGTGAAATAAGCTCAATCTTCGCATCAAGCTGATATAATAAAAATATTATACATAATTAAATAAACATATGTTGATACATATATCTTCATACATCGTGACAAAAAAAAATCAATTAATTTCAAAGACAAGTTCATATAGATCTTTGATGTGAAAACAAATTATAAGATTATGTATTTGATGTTCTCTCATCTACCCTAATAATGTGAATAATAACGACTTCATGATTATTCTTACGTAAGCACGAATTAAGTTTTTATTTTTTCAAAATCATATAACATAACACTCACTCGTTAAAAAAGATTAGTGATAGACTTTTGTTACATGTTTACTGATGGAATTCAATTGTTCGTTGCTAAATTCTATTATTTTATAGTTCAGTGAAATAATATTACTATCAATCTTTAATTCATATAATTTCAAATTTTTTTATCATGCACTAATTACGAAATGTCAAAAATATTTTTCTTTATAAATGACTCCGGTCATTTCAAATACACCTAAATAATAATGAGTCGAATGATAAATATATCCATGGCCTACTATTTTTTTTATTGTTTTCATATAACCTTTCAGAAATATCGTTGTAATAATTGGAGATCTCCAGAAGAGAGAAAATATATTCGTCACCGATCAATCAAGCCATCCAGAAATATTTCTCAAGAAACAAGAAGTAGCTTTAAAAAATTTAGGGTTATGCCTTATCTTCAAGCAAATATACCAAATTAACAATGGAAACAACTTTACCGCCCACAATTTCAGGTTCAACCTATTACCTCAGCATATCATTTAATAATTTATTTTTGTCTCCCCAAACAACATTGACCAATATTTGAAATGTTGGGTTTATAGGGACTACAAGACTCAAATAATGGGAATACTAATTTTAGGCTTGATATGACACTTAACAAAGAAAAAATCATACTAAAAAGAATTACAACTTTGATCTCAATGTGGCCCAGGGAGCAACATAAGAATAGTGTCTAATACATACATTGAAAATGCAATAATTAATAACTACAACTTGAATGTCATTTCGAATAAGTAGTGCAATGATGTCTGATACTTATGTTGGAAATATTACTATTAATGGTCTGGGAGCAACAAATGTGGGTGCAAATTCCCAACAACATGTTGGTGAACCAATCATGTTTGGTCCAAGAAATATTGATATGGCATCATATGAGAATTATGTTGAAGGGAGTAATTCAAATAAGAAGGAAAATCATGATGCATATTTAAATTTCAAGGATTATCTGTTTCAGAATCTTGAACGTTCAAATGCTAACCTACCTAATGAGCAAGACAATGAGTTTGATCAAGTTTACTCTGATGATCAGGTTAGTGCTTCTATTTAATTGGGTTACATATATTTTGTGTTTGATTATTGATTCTACCTAAAATTAGTATAAATTTGTGATGCATATTTAAATTTCAATAACATGGATTATCTCTTACGGAATCTTGGACCTTAAAGTGCTAACCTACCTAATGAACAAGACAATGAATTTGATCAAGTTACTCTGTTGATTGGTTAGCACTTCTATCTAATTTGGTGTTACATATATTTTGTGTTTGATTGTTGATTTTAGCTAAAATTAGTATGAATTTGACATTATTTTTTGTTTTATATAGTCATATTAGACACAAGATTAAATTCCATTTTTTTAATGTTTGATTGGGAGTATAATCTTAACTTATTTATTTCAAATCAAACGAGCCCTTTGCAAATTGGGTAGTTTTTTAAATGATTTTTTTAGTATTAAAAAGAAAGATTGATGTATATACTTGAAGTAGTCATTTTACTCCTTCGGTAAAAAAAAATAATTTCCACACTAACATTTTCTTAAAACTTAATAATTACTTAATTTTCATTTGGCTCTTTGTAGTGAAAAAGTTGTTTTGTCAAATGAAAATGCATTATTTTGTTTGACATGACTTAGGGTTGTTGCTTTTTTTTTTTATTATTTGGAACTAATGGTCGTATTAGATTATAGGCTTTTGTTAAGTTCTTGTCTTGAATTATTGTTCTATTTACTATCGAACTCAATAATTTTGTCATTACATAACCTTTTATAGACCGGTGATATGTCATACATGGAATTAATTATTTTAGGATTGATTATATTGCATCTTAATTTAGCATAGTATTTCTAATTACCTTAATCTTTATGTAATACACTTTGTATTATTGTACTCATATTGACTTTCAGGTAAGATCTCTTAGGATTTTCTTCATATTTTTGTTGTTCATTTTATCCTGGTCATGAGAATGAGCTTGGTCAAGTTTATTTGAATTATCTAGTTTATGCTTCTATATAATTTTGTAATCGCAAGGCTAACTACTCTTTAGTTATTTGATATGATAGATGTCGTTTCTCAAAAAGTATTTTTTTTGAAACTTATCTCTTTTAAGTTCTCTAAACCATCATTATTGTCCATAGCTTCCGCAGTAAGTAAACCAATTGTGATTAAATAATTTCTTTCTCTTCTCTCACATTTTCTTCTTCCTCTGAACCATTTATTCTTCATCTCTGACAACTCAAGTATCGAACTGTTAGAAAAATTAGAAAGTATAGCTGAAGAAAATGATGATTTTTAGCATGAAAAATTCTTTTCTTAAAGAGATATTGCTCGTATATATATTGGGGAAAATACAAGTCATTTCCTTGAGGATACGACAAAGTCCTTGTATATATATACATGTATATTTTTTTTAGGCTACTTATGGTGATGAGTCGTTATATTTATAAAACTTAAGAGATGAATTTTTATACATTTATGTTCTTTCATGAACAAATGATTTTTTATAATAGTCATGTTTTTTCATGAACTATGTTCAATTTAAAACCTCTATATATTACAAAATATCCAACATCAACATGGTATTAGGGCAATTGAGCTTCCGATTGTTGCTCAAACAACCAATCTTCCAATGAAGAACATATTCCTTCTACAATTTTTTTTCGAGCCTCCTTAATGGAAATACTTAATTCGCCATTGTATATCGAGGCAACAGATTCTAAACAACTCGAAATGAAACATGTATTGTTGGAGATAATGGTAAAATGTGTTCTTTTACTGATGAATGAATTGACTATATAGTGGATTCTCAGAAGGTGATTAAAGAGAAAGAAACATATTCAGGTGCAATAGTGATATATTCAATTTCAGTTAGAATTCTTATAGGTTATTTTACTAGGATATTCCTTTTAAAGAGACATCTCGAATATTATGTAAATTCATGAAATATTCAAAAAAATATTGCAGAGCAAATAAATCTCACCCTAGTTCAAGAAATATGTCATTATGACCCTCGAATCAGAAAGAAATTATAAGAGAGAAGAATCAAAGGAGGTCCAGAATTGTAACCATATTGTTTTATCAGTGACCAATTTAATGGTTTAGAAAATTGATTTATCCCAAAATTACTGAAGTATCGATACACTCATATATATGATAATATACAAAATGTAATTTCGTTTACCAGTTGATATTTATCAAATGACAAGAATCTTCTAAAAAATTATGGTGATATGGATTTATTGATGACATGTTATTCCCAATAGGTGAGACATCATGAATCATAATAAAATTTGATTGTTAAGTGATTAGAAAATGACTAGCACTTTGCTTTTGAGATGTCGCTCGAGTAATTGCGCATGAACTTGATATTTCTCATAGTTGTAGATGAAATTTTGAGATGATTTTTGGTGCATTATATTCGTCTCATCAAGATTTATCATCGAAATATGATTTGAATTTTTCAGAGATCGAGAAGGTATTGTAACCCATAAGTTTCTCATTTGATCCAAATTAGATAAGTATTAAAAACCTTCACTAAATTATATAATTATTTATAAACTGTATTAGAATGTATATATCACATTAGTCAATATTGTATTATATAAAAGCTATGTATAAAAAAATGTCCATCGATTTAGTTTACTTATATCTTTGAAAAATCAAATGAAATCATCAAACTAAAATATCAATATAGTCTATCGATTTGGTTTAATTTTCGATTATCTATTATCGAAGAAAAAGAAGAAAAAAAAGAGAGGATACATACGTATTTATTGAGAAAGTGTGGAGGGCAAAACCGGAAATTGAAAACTTCTCACATTACAGTACAATATATAGTTATCTTCACCCGAGCAACTTTTCCTTCTGACTTCCATTTTTTTCACTCTTATCTGCGGCTAGGGTTTTAGCTCAGTCTTCTCCTCACAAGGTTAGCTTCACTATTACTCCACCTTCCCCCTAATCTGCCCAATGGGTGTTCAATTTTATGATTTTCTTGGTTTTTCTCTCTTTGTTTGTACATGTATCTGATGAATTCTGTGTGTTAAGTGTATGTTTTTTGTTGGATAATAGTATTGAATGTTCTTTTTGTGTTTAAATTGTTGATGGGGATTGGATGAATTGATGTTATTGATTCGATTGGATATGGTTTATGTTTCCTGGATCTTAATTTGTTGAAAAATGAAAAGAAGTTGCTTGCTTTATGGTGGAACTTTGACTGTGTAATATTCTATAGTAGGACTGTGTGTATAGTAAAATGGGGTTTTTTCTTACTGTTAGATGACACAGAAGTGTGGAATTTTGATTTTTGAAGGATAAAGCGTATATTTTTAATGTGGATTTTGGAAATGCTTTTGTAATATTCTTGAATGAATGTTTTGCATGCTTTGTAACTGCATAAAGGGGATAAATGACCAATTATCTAATGACACTTTTTTACTTGTTGATTTTGTTAGCTCCTCTTAAGCACTCAAGTGTTTGTCTTTCTATAGTTTGCTGGGAGATTTACTATTTTGTTATCTTCTTTTTGCATATCAATGACCAAGTCTAGTAGTTTAGAAAACTGGTCACCTGAAAATATGGATGTGTTGTTTCCCGGTCTTGTCTTTGTCAAGTTGGTACTTGCTGTTAGCTATAACATTCATGTATGCTTGTGTGTTAAGCTTCTTATATATAAGCATTTATTTTTTGGCTTGTGAGTTTTCTGTATGTGTTTTAAGTGTAGTTTTATAGTCATGGAGGTTGTTACAGATGTATCGTGCCTGTGAAATTGAATGCGACAAATATGCCAGTTTCTTGTTGCTTGTTTATCGAGAAATGTTGAATCTTGCTGTTTTTCTGGGACAGATGAATGTAGAAAAGTTGCAAAAGATGGCCGGTTCGGTTAGAACCGGTGGAAAGGGTACCATGAGAAGGTATTTTTAGTTTTCTGTAGTTTCTATGACTGTTGCGACATGGAAATAGTTTGTGTTAATGTATTGAGAAAGAATGTGGGTTTGTTGCTAACTTGAAAGATTCCAGTTACTTGAGAGCCTGTTTTTCCATGATAACTATTCCTTTTTTTCCTTAAGAGTTGCTCATTATTACAAAATGAGTGTTTGGTTATAAAATTTCCAATTCTAACTTGGAGTGTGATTCCAAGTTTGAGAAAGTGCTCCAAACCTATCTTCCAACTCCATCTTCATAAATTCCAAATAAAGTGGTTGATTCTCTCTTTTGCAAAAAGTATATAATCAAACTCCATCTTCATCTCCAAATTCATAAATTACAAATAAAATGAAAAATATTTGGAATCTAATGGCCAAACACATACTTAAGTAGTAATGACTGACAAGTGTTTGTCCAAGGGTCAAAACTTGAGTGAGGAAGGGAGAGGAAGGAGAAATGAGAAGTGTATTGATAAGGGATATCTTATTTTTCTCATTCATGTTTGCTGAATGAGTGCTTCTTCTACAGAAAGAAGAAAGCCGTACACAAAACAACTACAACCGATGACAAAAGACTACAGAGCACCTTGAAAAGAATAGGTGTCAATGCCATTCCTGCCATTGAAGAAGTCAACATTTTCAAAGAGGATGTTGTTATCCAATTCAGTAACCCCAAAGGTATAAACATAATCCATGTTTCACATAGTTTAGTCATCTGTCGCATTATTGCCATTCTAATAACCTTTTGTTTCTGATTATGTATAGTTCAAGCATCAATTGCTGCAAACACATGGGTAGTCAGTGGTACCCCCCAGACAAAGAGTACGTGCTCTTCTCTTTCCTCATGCCTTGCACCTTATGAATGTAACCTTCACATATGATTTATTAGTTATAACTATGTCACGAAACAAATTTGATTATGAGACTAGCATTCTTTTTGTTGGGTCTCCAACACACGAGTCTTGATTGTTAGCGGATTTGTGCTTCCTTACGGTCCTTTTGATTATGTTTTGGGGATGCGCATAAGAATTTCTAAGCAATGTTTCTTTCCTCTTGCAGAATTGCAGGATATTCTTCCTCAAATTATTCACCAGCTGGGTATGTGCCATTTTTTAGGCTTACATTGAGTCGTGAGAAACCTTGAACAATTAAGTATATGTTTTGACTGATGAAAATTACAATTTTCAGGTCCTGATAATTTGGAGAATTTGAAGAAGTTGGCTGAGCAGTTCCAGAAGCAGGCACCTGGTGCTGCAGATGTGGCTGCAGGTGCTGTTGCAGCACAGGAAGATGATGATGATGTACCAGAACTTGTGGCTGGTGAAACTTTTGAAGCTGCCGCTGAGGAGGGCCATACTTCCTGAAGGTTTTGTTGAACTTACTTTCCAGTGTTCTGATATTAGATTTTGCCTTAGCTTTTGAGTGTTCTATTTCATTCTATTGTGACACATCTCAAAAGAATTCTTAAATGCTTTTAATAGTAATCTACTTTGCCCTTCAAAGCATAATCTTCTATTTCAGCATTGCTGCCTTCTGTCATAATATTTGTTATTCTATACTAGCTAGTCTTTATAGTAAGAATATTTCATAGTATCTGTTATTCTATTCAAGCTAGTCTTTTTAGTAAGAAACGTGATTACATAGATCTCCTTTTTGACACACACTGGGAAGAACTTTCTGCTCTCTGCTGATGTCCTTGTGTTTTGTGTATGATGGGGGCTTAGCAGGTTGTGTAATTGAGGTTGAGCAGTCATTTTGGTTGCCATGAGGTAACAATTCTGTATTAATTATAGGGGCTAAGGCTAATGCTATTAGAGCTTAGCAACTACAGGCCAAGCAGTAACAGTTCTGAGATTGCTTTGTAGGGTGCTCTCAACCAGTGGACTAGTTCTTTTGGAATTTCACCCAGTGTTTGGTATTTGCTTTGGTCTTGATTGATTTCTATTTGCTCCAAGAAAAACTCTAAAGACTTTTGATAAATAATGATTGTGGTTACCACTTCCCTATCAGTCTCGAGTGGTACACAAACTATTTTTAAGTAGCTCGTTATCTTGTTGAAGTTATCTTCTCTCTTATTACCTTCACACTTTACTGAGGAAATTCTGGGATTTTAAGTGCAGTTTTTAAACCAAAAGGAAGACTCCAATGTTTATTTTTCAAAGAAATCTGTTGATCACAAGAAAGGTAAGTGTTTTTCCAGCTAATGGAGCAAGGTTTGGAAGGTAATTAAAAAGTACGTTACAATCCATTTGTTCAACGTTTAGTACACAACAAACACTTGTAAGCAAGGATTTATTCAATCACATAGTTTGGGCTCCTAGAATATGGCGCCCTTGGGGTTTTCTATTTGATTATATCGAAAGGTGGCTAGTAGTATCATTTAGCAGATGAAAAAAAAGTATTTTGTACTAGTTACAACTCCACAGTAGAAAATAAGTTGTTGCAATGACCTACTTGCATCCAATAGGCTCATGTGGTACTTAGAGATCACATAACATTCAAAATTCTGAATACTGTTAGAACTCATGTAGCCACATGTTACAGTTCTGTACATTATATTTTGTTGCAAAGTCCACTTCTGCCATCTTCTGGCTTTCCAGCTAAAACTAGAAATTCATCCTTGTGATCGATTCTCACATGCTTCCACTGCTTGCTTCACTCTCAACTATCAGTACTACTGTGACTAGCAACGTTGTCATCATAGTGATTGCCAGATGGTCAATCTTGTTCAGGGCATAACGACTCCTTACCCCGATTAATAGATAATTCTTGGAGGGGTGGACTAATGATTTTATGGAAAGTCAAAGTAGATTACTCAACCTCTTAGTTACTATATCATTTGTTGCTTCTACTGTTTCCTTCTTACACTTGCAAAATATGCAAAATCAGCCTTCATCATACGGTGGTACTGCTAATTATCATTTCTCTAGGTATAAGTTTTCATAAATAGAATGATCCTGCAGACATAGCTAAACAGAAGTTGTAAAGTTGTGCTCTGATACACAAGGATTGGAATAGAGGATTGACAAACTTGCTATTTTCTCTAGACATTTTTTATGGAAAGCGCCGCGCAGTTGCATGTACTATCATGGTCAGGAAAAGCTTCTTGCAATTTGCATTTGGCATGGTAGGCAATTATAGTGCAATTAACAGAGAAGCAGCAGAGAAAATTAGCAATGATTTGTTAAGACATCTGATGTGGCATATGAGATTAACTTAATCCCAAAAGCTAGTTCATCATGGGAAAATGATCAAGTCTCTACAAGTAAACTACTCCATTGTTCAATCAATGTGAAACTTTGACTCGCTCTAGTAACTCCCTTGGCACCCAGGCCTAATTGGTGCATGGGCCGTGGATTGGAAGTCCAAATTGAGAGGAACCTTTAATACCATTTTAAGATAATGACACATGAATCTAACTTAATCTCAAAATCTAATTCATAAGTGGAGAATTGTTTTGAGTTTATATGAATCAACCATTGGTCCATCACCACTCTACTCTTAACATAATCAAATTTGACAAAGGTGTTAGTTGCACACATGAAGGACCTCTTTAGAATGGTGGAAGTAGTGATGGAGCCACCATTGTCACTTTACACCCTTCGCTGGAACATTATATTGGTTCATCAACTTCTCAACTTGCTGCAAATGTCAACCTTAACCCTTGAATCATTGATTTTGCAGTCACTCAATGCAAGACTTTTGATGAATCATTGTCCTCTGAACACCAAAAATGGTACAATCGCACTGGTTTATGTAAACTTCCAGGTAAGTTATCCATTAATCCTACAGCAGCAGCACGAAGATCATGAAAGGCCGCGCTAAGAATCCGTCTAGAAGGGTCTATTGGCTTAAATAGCTTAGCATTAGATTTTCTATACTAGTAAGTCGATGTTTATTATTAATATTTAAAATAATTATTACTAAGGGCAAATGAAATTCAACTATTTTTGGGCATGTATTTTAGTGATAACATGTAGAAGGAAGGAACTAAAGGAAGTAGTTATAAGTACAAGACAAGGCTAATATTGAGAGAGAAAATGATTAAATCCTTCATTAACCAAAATGGATAAATAAAAAGAAAAATCTAATTTTAGTATCTTGAACAAGTAAAAAGCAAAAGAGAGTTCACCAAACTGACTCTCACTACTTAAATCATCAACATGCATACAATACACACAACAATATTTTACACTATCAGTGTGATTTGACATGTATCATTTTCACAGAATTCAACACAATCATACTTTGAAATTTCAACGTTTTACTTTTTACAGCGTATGAACTAGTATAAAAACATATCCCAGAAATGAATATGTCAAAGCTAACACAGAAGTTGGGGCATAGCATGATGACCACCATTAAAGTGCTAAGGTGGTGGTGGCGGACGCCAAACATTACCACCCATTGCAGCTGGCAGAGCTAGGATGGTAAGGAAGGTGGTGTAAAAGTGAATCACCTACAGTTTTTTTGATGAGCCGCTAATGCTACACTTTTTGGGGGGGAGGGGGGAGTAATTCGAAAGATCTATATTAATCATTAAATATAGAATCTTAAACTGCATACTTATAATATCATTCTTACCATAAAACATCCTTTAAGTATTTTAAAGTGAACAATTTTCATTCTTCTTTTTGAATTTCTCGTAGAACTACCCGATATATCCCACAAAAATTATCTCGTCCCTTCCTAATTATTATTTTTAGTGTTTAGATAAGCCAGGAATATTATCGTAAACTTTTTCGTAATTGAGTTCAGAATTATGCATAACTTTTAATTTGACCGTTTTTTCATATAATTTTAATTAAAAATATTATTAGTTTAAATATGTTTCTTCTCAATTGAATATGCTAAAAGCAACATTTGTTGAAGACTTCCGTTTCTAATAATGTAGAATGAAACTCAAATACGAGACATAATCAATATTTTAATCACTTCGATATTAGATTGACCTAAAAATCTATTGATTTAATTGGTTTAAAAAAAGTAAAAATAATTAATCTCCAACTTCTTTCCGTTACGAAAAAGACAAATATTGTAGACTCACATCTTCCAATCATTTTTAGTTTCCATAAGCAACAATGTCTAAGTTTTTTTTTATTTTTTCCAAGAACTTGTAGCAAATAATGAAATTATGCAAAATAACTTTTGTTGATAGTCACGTTAACTGCTCATGTTTTCATAAAATCCATTTGTTTTTTTGACAATATCTAACAAAAGGATGAAAGTTGTTCATTTACAAATACTTAAAGGATATTTTCTGCTAAAAATGATACTTTAAGGATGTAGTTTAAGTTTGGATATAGTTAAAGAATATTTTCGGCCAAAAACTATGTAAATGTGTTTAATAACTTGATATACTTTTGTTACTCCTTCCTCTTCTCTTCTCTCTAGAAAACATTTCTATTTTACTGCATTGATTGTGATTGTATTTACTAACATTTTTAATCATCTTTAATGGATTTCAATTAACACTAGATGTACCGCAGTATATTTTATTAACATGTTTAATCATCTTTTATGAAATTCAATTATATGCAGACTCTTTTGTTTGACACAATCTGAAAAAATAGATATAATACACTTATATAAAACAGGGCCAATGACATCTAGTCTAGTCTATATAAAGAATAGAACCACTTGGAGCAAGCAAATTGTGCATATCAATTCCATTATTATTGATCATTGTATAATATATAATTTCCACATTATTATTCTTGTATAAATAAACCACTCATTATAATTATAATTTTAATCTTGTGTAAATTGCTTGGAAAACCGCTCCTCAATTTATTGTATTAAGAATATGTTTGATATTGTTATTGAGAGTCCAAAAACACTTATTTAATGAAAAAAACATCATTTTAAATTCTTTTAGGAGTTTGGCGAATATTAAAATTGTTTTTAAATAGAAGCAGAAATAATTTTTCTATTGTCCGAAAGAAGCTAAAAGTTTTGGCATCTTGTCAGTGACGGAGTCAGAAATTTCATAAAGGGTATCCAGAAATAGTAGCTTCCTATGTTAAAGGGTGTCCAAAATATGTCAATTAATCATTTCGAATATCTTTTTACTTGTATACATGCTATTTTTTTTCGGACGAAGAGTATCCAATTGAACACCCTTACCACTATGTGGCTACGCTACTGCTTCTTGCAAAAACAGAACTAAAAAATTATTTTTTTCAAAACTAAAATATCTCTTTCATATATACATATTCATCAATAGATTTCTTATAAATTAATCAATATATCTCATAAGTTTGGTTAAGTTTCACTTAAGAATTTTATATTTTATTTATATATACTAATTTTTTTATATTTTATTTTACGTTTATGTATTATTATTTTATTTATTATATTAGTATTGCTTTGCAAAATTAGAAAAAAGATAACAACAATATTTTTTTGCAAGATTAAAAAAAATAATTAAAGATTTTAGCTTTCCAAAAAGGTATAATATTGATTGAAATTTTTTGAATATGCACATTTTAATTTAATAAAATAAAAATTAAATTAATATTCGAATAGATATTAAAAATAATTTCTCTTTATAAAATAATTGTAATACTTGAAGTACATTAATACTTGCATTTTTTTTTTGTAATTCGACTCTCAAAAGCACTTTTAACAAATATTTATCAAACACAATTTACTTATGAAAATTATTTTTCAAATAAATAGGCAAACACAAATTGTTTTTTTTTTTTCAATAACACTTTTTCAAAAAAAAATAATTTTAGAAGTAGCAATAAAAATAAGCAGTTAATGCCAAACATACTCTAAATCCGCAAGTATAACTAATTTTAAGCCTTAAGAATAAAAGAAGATTCCAATAATACCTTGTTAACTGAATCAAGATTGACGTTAGTATATTTCAATCGATCTGGCTTCTCTCCATTTTCTCCAAATTCATACTTGGATGTGAGACGTATGATATAAGTAAGAATTAATGGCTACGATTTAATTGATTAAAATAAGATTCTAACTATAATTTAGATAATTAAGATTTCATAAAAATAGTAATGTCACAATCATATGAATATATATATAAAATAAATCCTAAAAGATGCTAAATAAATAATAATTCATACCTTCAATATAGAAACATATCTTAATAAAAAGTTTTAAAACGAAATGAAATTGGAGATTGAATTGGACTCAGATGTGAAATCTCTTGAAATGGATTAAACTTGAATGTTTTGAGATTGAATCCAATTCAAATTTTATTGAGCCCAACCCTTAAAATTCTGGGCGGATTACATATGTTTGAGTTCATTTTTTACCGTGCTTTCAAAGATAACATTGTATTGTAATTTCAATTTTAAAAATTGAATCGGAAACCTTAATATTGTTAGTATATGAAATTGAAATATATTGTTATTGAATTATAGTATTAATTAGTGGCTTAGCAAGTAAGTTCTATATTAGTAGTTCTCTCACTAAATAGTACAAAAAGATTATATTTTTAAAAAAAAGTATTATCTACCTTTTCAACATAAATATTTCATAACTTTGACTTACATTACATAAATATTCTTATTTATAAACAAAAAAATTATAACAACATCAAAGGCAATGTGTTACAAACAAATGCTAACATTTTATTGATTCAAATTCTTTTTTACTATTATAAATAGTATTAATATGTGAAATACACTATTTTTAATTTTAAAATGTAACACTACTAATAAAAATTTCTAAATACGTTAGGTATAAATAACTTTATAATGTCTTATAATTGTTTGCATATTATTGACTAATTTAGATAAACGTCAGATATTAATAACTTTATAATATTCTGGTTTGTATCGACGTGATTGTATTGACGTAATCGTATCAGTACCTAAGACGATTTTTTTAAAATTTTATCTCAACCAAATCGTTGAAAGAGTGCCGTTGATTCTTCGTCAATCCACTGTGCTAAATTTTTTATCAAGAGCTAAAATTTTTATCAAGAAAAAACTCATACTTGTCCACCATATTTACTTTTTAGCAAAAAATTGATTATCAGAACTATATGCAATTATAAATTATACTAATTGTGACATAAATAGATTTACTCATTCAATACTTTTATCCGATATACATTACCAAATTAGAGGAAATCAAATATATTGATGAATTGAGACTACTATCAAAGACACAACATATATTGATTAGAAGAGAAAAACAAATTGTTGTCCTAAGTTTTTTTTTTGGTCATAATCATTCTTTTAGAAGTTTATATTTTTTTTGGTCATAATCGTTCTTTTAGAAATTTATATTGTATACTATGTACTGCTAACATGATTTGCTAATTTAAAAATTAAATCGGTTAACCTAAGATGATGATATAACTTTTTTATTAATATAGTATAGCTTAATCCGTTGGATAATATATAGTACGGAATAACGAGTCTTTAAACTTTCAAGCACAAGCACAACTGGATAAAAGTGTTGCTTCATTTTCAAGAAATCTATTCGTTAACGTTATACTTAACCGTTTCTTTTACTATATTAATTATTTCATATAGATTATTACGTAAAAAAATTTCTGAATATTTGTTGTTTTGGGTTGATAATATCTATGTAAGAAGAGTGTTATTTTAGATTCATCAATAATTATCTTTAATCGATCTTTTTAATTTTTCCTGAACAAAAAAGTAATTTTTCTATAAAATATACCGACCCACTGTTAAAACTTATCTTCTGATGATATATGACATACTTTTATGAAATAAATACACCATCTATGTTGAAGTTTTGGTAAATAAACAAATCTAGTATATTTGTTCACTCTTTTCAGCCTTTTGAAATGAAAAAGTTATTCGCGCCGGATATTTACACTAAATCAATACAATTTTCATTATTATGTGATTTAATGAAGTAAAACACATGTCAATTAATTATGGTTAAGTAAAATGAACTATAAATATAAACACATGACATACATGTATTGACTTGGTGTAAACACACCGTGTAGGTAAGTTTTATCCCTTTTAAAATTTATTCATCTCATCACCATCGATTATTTAGTTATCAAAAAATTCAACATCTCAGGTTGATGTTCACTTGATTCTCCAAAAATATCTAATAGTACCACTTTCCGAAAGCAAAATGATAAAATATAAAATAAAACTAAAGATGATTGTTTGAAGGATAAAGAGAAGATGATATAATTATTATTTTCCTTTACATTTCTCCCCGTTCAACAATAGCTTTCCACTATACTTATTCACTTTATGAAATCAATAGATAGTTTTTCACTATACTTATTCACTTTATGAAATCAGTGGATAATTTTACACTATATTCCTAAATAACTTTTATCCTAAATTAAATTCATTTCTCTACACTATTTTTCAAAATATTATATTTATTATATTTAAAGAATAATACAGTAATACTATTCTTGTATTTATAGTTCCTTAATAAGTGTGCAAAAGTGAGTAGTGAACAAATATTATCGAGAGAGTGAGTATTAAGTGTAAAAGCATAACCCATAGGTGACCCCTTAAATTTAGCATGAATTTTTACTTAGATATCTTAAGCGGATGATGTTCATTTTAAACACCTCATGTCAGCTTTTGTTATGTCATATTGACACTTTTTGCTTGCCCAATAAGTGTAATACACTCGATGACTGCGCGTGAAATATATATTCAGTCGACTTTTTAATTTTTTTCTTGTTCTTCTTTCCCATTTCAGTCTCCATTTTTGCAAACATATATATCCAACAATGGCGAAGAGAAATAATTACAGTAAAATGATGAAAAATGATGAATCTGATTTAGAAAATTTAGAAATAGACCCATTTAAATAATAAATTGTTCATGAGATTCTTTCTTAAAAGAAATTAATTTTCACATAGGAGTAAATTTTATTTTTTTTTTATAAATTTTTAACCTGCTAATTAGGATAAAAAATAAAACAAAAAGATATTTGAAAAATAAAATAATAAAAAAGGAACAGTGTGGTGATGGTTGTGAGCCCAAATGTTATTGGGAAAAAGAACTATCGTATTTGGAGAAGAAAATCAAAAGAAATGGGTGCCCAGATGTTTAGAGAAGACAATGATGGGTGGGTTGGGTTAGGGGGATTTATTGAATTATTTTTTGGAATGGGTCTAAAATATCAAAGTATTGGAAATGTTATAAAATTATCCTCCTTTCACCTATTGGCTCCAAAATACCCTTCTCACCCACCTATTGGGTCCAAAATACCCTTTGTCATCCACCTATTGGTTCAAAATTGACCACTTATTTAACGATTTTATATTTAAACTATTTAAATATTTTTTTAAATACGTGGCGCTCAACTATTTGTTATAATTTAACTTATTAGTATAATTTATAAATCAATCCACTACCCATCCATTACTAATTAAACCCTCCAAATTAATAAATCACTCACATTATTAATGCAACAATAGAAAAACTACTGCTAATTGAGTGTTTTAAAAAATTTGAGACGAAAATATCTATAGAAGTTAATTATCATACATTCAAGTGTCTAAATAAAAATTACCGATAAACTTAAAAGTCTAATTATGTTCATCTTAATTATTCTTACGTCCCAATTATGTGATGTTACTTCATAGGTAGCTTTATTTCAAAATAATATATTAAAAGTTTTAAAACAAATCATAAATATTTATAAAATTATATTTTAAAAAAGTGCATGAATTAATTCGGGATGTATTACTTCTTTACCTTTAATCATAAATTTCTAATTCAATTTTGAAAGAGAATCAAATTGAAAGTGTCCTCCTAAATAAGCGTCTCAACATAAATTTAATTGGGGCTTCGATTCGGATTCAAATAATTTTGGATGTCATTTTCACTAATCTATAATTTCATCGTGTTTTAGTTGTATTTACAACGATTTTGATATTATAGTTGGATTATTAATTGGGTGGGGTTTAGTTAGTAATGAGTAGGTAGTGAGTTGATTTATAAATAATACAAATAAATTAAATTATAACCAATAGTTGAATATCAAGTATTTTAAAAATATTTAAATAGTTTAAATTTAAAATTATTAAATAAGTGGTCAATTTTGAACTCAAAGGTAGATGACAAGGGTATTTTGGAGCCAATAGTGGATGAAAAGGGCATTTGGAGCCAATAGGTGGATGAAAGATTATTTTGTACCATTTTCAATACTTCAAGGGTATTTTAGACCCTTTTCCGATTAATTTTTTTAGAAAAAATTATTGGGTAAAAATTCATATGTCAATGATTCATTGGTTATTTTTTATTTTTATTTAAAAATAATTATTTAAGAATTATTTTTATGTAAATAACACATATTGTTGTCTAATTTGTTAGTTTCACGTTATTTACACGTCATTCATTCGCGAGTGTAATACGGATTTTACATATTTTTATTGATTGATAAAAAAGTATCAAATTGACACATCAAATCTTACGTAAATTGTCTAAAATGAACATTACCTAGATAAAGTATCTAAGTGAACTAAGCGAAAGTTCGTATCAACTTTTAAAGGATCATCATGAATTAGACCTTTTAATTTTTATCTAATAGATTTTAATATTATTTTACAAATTTCGTGATATTGATAGGGTAATTTTATTGGTATAGAAAATCAAATAAAAACTCTTTCTTATACGAGATGATTTTGGCACCTTTGTGTTTAAACATTTCTGGAATTGTTGGGCCAAAACCCGCACATTGTGGGGAGAAAATCCCTGAAACCCTTTCGAAATCGAGTAATAGATCTCCATGATCGAAAATGCGAACCATTAGCAGAGTATTTATAATAGGAAATGGCGTCGCCGGTGCAGAAAATCAGTGCTTCGGTTTGGTTCGAGCTTTGGGCTTATCGCATCGACAAACACTATTTGTAATATATTTCTTCTTTTTTTTTCATTTTTCAGTATTTTTGCTATATTATTGTTCGCCTGCTTTGTAATTCAGCTAGGTTTAGTGTGCTAGAATGTGTATTTTGTAGTTCATTATAGTTTGTGCGAGGCTCTATGGATTACATTAATATATATTAGCTACCATGTTAGATAAAGTAATATTTATGTTAGATACACTTTGTTAGCAATGGATTTAAGTTGTGGTATTCAGGAAGCTCGAGGAACGGGAATTAAGTAGGCTTGTTAGTAGATAGGGGACTCAGAGAGCAAGTGGTAGAGGTTAGGAGGGTGAATGATAGTATGATGGTCATTAAGCTAGTTGTGGGAGGGCTTACTTTTAACATAATTAGTCCATATGCACCGCAAGCAAGTTTAGACGAGTAGGTCAGAAAACTTGTTTAGGAGGAGTTGGATGAGGTTGTGAGAAGTATAACACACACCGAGAAGCTATTTCTAGGAGGAGATTTTTGATGGTCCACATAGGAACCACTTCAAGGGACTATGATGATGTTTATTTAGGAATTTTTTGGTGTAGTGACAATCGCCCAATTTACCAAGTGAAACTTCTTTCCCAGCTTGAGCTATCCCACAGGAAATTCTCTCTGTAATTATTCCAATTTAATGTAACAGTTACTGAGGCTTGTAACATAGACATGAAATATGTGGGATGTTCGACAACGTAATCTTAATTAACACTACCTTCCCCCTCCCTAGATAAATATCTCTTTTGCCAACCTGCAAATCTCTTTTCTACCCTTTCTACCACTGGGTTCCAAGCTTCCAGGTCCTTAGTAGCGACGCCTAGAGGTAAACCAAGATAAGTAGTACGAAGAACCCCAATGTTTTCTACTCTTGTCTTCTGTAATTTGATTGTGGTGATTGAAAGATACACCTCAAACTATTCATTGACGGGGGACTGACTTTTTTCCTTGACAACTTTTATGGGGTTGGTGATTGCAAGTTGCAGGAGTATTTCTAGTCTAGTCTACCTTGTATGGAATTTGAAGACAGCAAGGGTCTATTTCTGCAGTATGTCTGCAAATGGACCATACAACAACAACAACATACCCAATGTAGTCCCACAAGTGGGGTATGAGGAGATTGCATGTAAACCTTATCTCTAGCTTAGGATGTAAACCTTATCTCTAGCTTAGGAGGTAGAGAGACTATTTCCGATGGACCCTTGGCTCAAGAAAATTACAGAAGTGAAGAAACCAAGGCAAAATACTAAACCAGGCATGACAAGACATCTAAAAAAGGAACAGTAACTACGAAAAATAATGCGATAGTCAAAGTAGAAGGAACAGAAATCGAAGAAACAAGAAATTATAAGAGAAATACTACGACTACTAGTATGATAAGTGAGACAACACTCAACACCAACTAACCTTCTACCCTAAACCGTGTCCTCCAGAATCTCCTATCTAATGTCATGTCTTCGGTAAGCTGAGGTTGCGAGATGTTCTGTCTAATCACCTCTTTCAGTAGTCAGTACATCTTCGACCTACCTCTACCACTCCGCACTGGGTATCTGTGCATCTCCTCTTCAAATGGACCATGTTATGTGGAAAAAAATAAGAGAACAATTTTCTTTGTTGGATTAGATTTTAAAGGAAAATTAACTGAACTATTAGTTCTCTGCATCATGTAAGGTCCTGTTTGGCATAGTTGTTTAATGTGTCATCGTTTCTCATCTGGTATTTGCACTTATTTTGCTCATTGTTGCACAGCGAGTTATTAGGCCAAAAGGAGGTATTAACAAGCGACTTCAGTGGTTGCCTGTTTCTCTCCATAAAAGGTTAGAAAATGTCAGGAGGTTGATTTATGGAGATCCACTTCCAACTCAAATAGCAGTCAGAGGACATAAATTGTTGTCTCTTGCTGCCGAAAGACAGGGTACTATGAATTTCTGCAAGTTCACTCAATACTGAAAAGCTATCTTAATATTATATGTCAAATGATTGTGTTTTGTTGGTTCTGATGCAGTTTCTTCAGATATCCTAGAAGCTAATGCAAAACATATTGCAGCACTATCCTGTGAAGCATTTGCCAAGTATGTTCTGTTTAGTATATTTATGTTTCTCTATTTTGTGCATCCCACTGCGTTGTGTGGTCCATTTGGTGTGTTTCAAGCTATTAGTTGGGCTGTATCAAAGCAATGAAATAAAGTCAATGTGACATGAAGTGGAAAACGAGAAGTGAAGCGAACAATTTACTGAAAATAATAAAGTACCAAAATATATGAAGTTAGTATTTTAATAATCAACTTATAATTAAAATAACTAATTTCAGCATCCAATAGACAAAAATGCCGATATATTTTAACTCCTCAAAGTTGAAATTTAAAGAACCGATTGCTTATCGTTGGAATCACTCTGCGCCTCATTGTTTGAAGTGCACACTTTGTTGAAGCGCATGGCTTCCACATTGCTGCATCACTTTAAATGATTACACTTCATATTTTGTTAGCAGCTAGGCAGTGTAGTTCGGGCTTCTGTTTGTGAGCACATCGATATGTATATATGCATCTGGTTTAAGCACTTCTCATTTTTTTTGATCATTTTTATTTTGCTGTTGAACTTTACTTCTTTTTTTTGAATTTACAATGAAATTTTTACTAGACAATAGCACCTTTAAAGTGCATTGAAGTTGTTGAACTTCATTGTTGACTATAGGTTTATAGATGTTCGTCATCTTAAATCTTACTGAAGCCGGAGCTGCACATAGATTGGGGCTTTAGGTCCTTACATGTTGCTCACTCTAAAGTACATAGTGCAAATTAATTTATTTTAAGGACAACGGTTTGGAGGAAAAAGTTGTGGAGTGGAACAGATCTACTGATGATGAATAATGATGCAAACAGTTTTTTCAGAGTTCCTGGAAATTCTTCTAACCTTTTTCTATAATCGAGAAATCTTCGAAACTAGTGGTGCATGGTTTGAAACTCGGTGGGTGCTCCTTGATCTAGTTTTGTCCACTTAAACAACATGCTTTTGCCTGCGGTAGTGTTCAAACACGTAACTTGCACCTAATCAACACATCACGTATTTCCCTCTTACCACTAGACTGAAGTCTTGGAGGTAGGAAATTCCTTTCATCTTAAGCTTGAACGTAATGAATATCGTTGTTGGCCTTGAGGACTTGAACTTTCTAGACAATTGAATATGCTCAATAATGGAGATCTTTCTCTTTTCGAGATAAGTCTGACTCTGACTCGATAATAGAGTTGAAGGCTCAGAATTGGTATATACCCAAATATATTTACTTAGCAAGAGAAAGGGACAGGACTCTCCTTAAATATTTGCTTTACTTGTTTTTCTATATGTTTTGCTTGAGCTGAAGATCTATCAGAAACTTTTCTACCTTCACAAGGTAGGGGTAAGGCTGCCGACACACCACCTACCCCAGGCTCCACTTGTGCGATTACACTTGGATGTTGTTGCACTAGTCCCAAACTTCAGGAATAGAAGATGGGAAGAGGAAAAAATCAAGTATTCCTTTAAGGATATTTGAGTTTTTTATATAAGTTCTATTATACAGTTTCTATCCCTCATGTGAAACCTCTTTTTAACCAATCAAAAAAGTTGCACATGAGGCAGTAACTTTATCTACATAAACAAATTGCACTGTAGAATTCTAGTTTAAGCAATGTTTACTCGGATATTCTCTTTGACATATCAACAAATAAAAGCTCTCTTTGAAAAAATTGCATTCAAGTGTTTCAATGGTTTTTTCCAGATCACTACAACAACCAACCCAGTGCAATCCCACAAATGGGGTTTGGGGAGGGTGGGATGTACGTAGAGCTTATCCTATGTTTGTGGGGTAGAAAGGTTGTTTTGGATAGATCTTGGATCAAAAGAGAAGTTTTTTGAAGTAGGGAGTCAAGTAAATATGACAACAAATAGCAAAATATCTAGCAAATGAAGTAACAAATAGTAATACCCTTGACTCCAACATAATTCTAAAATAGCTTGGATATTCTTGAGCCGAGGGTCTATCGGAAACAACCTCTCTACATCTGAGGTAGGGGTAAGATCTGCAACACACTCTACCCTTCCCAGATCCACTTGGTGAGATTACACAGGGAATGTTGTTGTTGTATGTTGTTTTGAGATAAAACTCACGTGGGTATAGCGATTTGGCTCCAAGCAAACTCAAATGTCTCTTTCGGAATAATGGGAATCACAAAACTAGCTGAGGAAGTTGAAGAAAAAAATATAAATCTAAAATAGAAAAATGGTAACAGGTACATGACACTTGATCAATGCACAATGACATGTAAAATTGGTTCTGCCTAAGGCCCTAAGGAAGTTGCTTTTGAGAATTGAGACAATGAGGGAACTGTCTGTGCTTGTGCGTTGCAATGGTTCTTATGTAACTGCAATACTAATTTCGCTGAGCTTGTTTATGACTTCTTTATTTGCAGGAGGTATTGTTGGAATAAATCTTGCTCTTAGATGTTAATTACATCTGATCTTTCTATTTTACTTTCTCAAAATTTAGGGATGGTCCATCATTAGTAGTCGCATCAGGTCGTGATACTATCTCCATTTCAAGCTCAATAAAACAGTTAGCTCCAGAATATGTTTTCACTGTCCAGGTTTGACAAAACTAAGCTTTCTTGTATGATATATAAGAACTTTTTAACCCAGTGATGGAAATACATATTTACATGGATGAATTTAGAATGCTACTTCATTAGTTTTTCTGAATATTTTTCTCTTAATGTCTAATATTATTGCTGTATCTGTCGTTCCTTTTCTTCTCGTACGCTTCATATAATTTGGCATAGTCCTACAAAGTTTGAAAGCCCTAAAAAATAATAAGGTCATGCCACCCATATATAATTCTCTCTTTAACTAGGATCTGTTTGTTCCAAACATTGGATGTCAGTGACTAATGAAATTTAATTTGCGTGTAAGCACAATTTCATTCTGGTGTTCCATTTCTTTTTGAGACTCTATCTCGGTTTTGGGGTGCCCACAATATGTTGAATCATAATTCTAGTTTTACCAACTTGTTTTTGACTTTGCAACGGATTTAAAATTTTAGGGAATACAACATCATTTGACATTAAGTAAGGTTCGTCTCTACTGACCAACTCTCCTGCATCTTTGAGATTGAATAATCATCGCTTTTAATTGTTGGGACATTAGATTCGGCGTATAGTAGTATTCATGTTGGTCATGTCACACACACTAGTGGAAGGGAGGGAGGGATATCATGTGACAAGTGCTCTCCTAAATAAATTATTTGAAGTTTTTTCTCGTATTCAGGATAATATAAACCTTTAACATTAATACCAAAAGCCTTTTTTCTATGCCAATGTTGTTTGGAATTTCCGTCATATCTTTTTTTCTTCCATGTTTGAAGTCCCAAATGGGTATTAGAATAACAATATGCTAATAACATATAGTGCTGGGAAGGAGCAGGTACATAGGCAAAGAATAGGATTAGATGGAGAATTGTCTCAGCTAGTATCTGGTGGACAATTTGGAAGGAGAGGAACCTTACATGCAATGAGAGTATTGAGAATAGTATGGAGAAAGTCAAATTGAATTGTATATTTTATTTTATGAGCAAGTCAAATTGAATTATATATTTTATTTTTTGAGCAAGTCAAATTGAATTATATATTTTATTTTTTGAGTAAGGCAACTTTGTTTTAAAACCAGTACTTAGGTAGCACTGAAACATTTGAATTGTATTTTGACTTTATGTTTTTGGTGTAACCAGTTGTATTCCGATGATACTGTTTCATCATTGACGCTTTAGATTCTCTGTAGTCACAGGACAGTGGATCGTAGAACACTCTTGTAAATATGGTTTCAGTGCAAACTATGTACTGCTTTATTTAAAATGGGTACAGAAACAGTTACCATTGTTCCCATCTGTCCTATTCTTGGTGGACAGAGTTACCTCACACCTGTTGCTGTTGGGAGGTTGCAGGTATTCCGTGAAATTAGTCAAGGTGCGCGAAAGCTGGCCCCGACACCACAATCATCAGAAAAAAGAGAAAAGAAACAGTTATTATTGTAGAAAAAAATATAGTACTAGTTAAAATGGTAAGATTCTGTTGTGTTATGTTTTCAGATTCAACATCCTAGATCACGTCTAAATAGGTTTGACCTAGTGATCACACCTCGTCATGATTATTATCCTTTGACACCTGAGGGACAAAAACAAATTCCTTGGTTTCTTCGAAGGTGGATAACCCCTCGCACATCTCCTGAGAGACACGTGGTATGCAAGTTTCTTGAAAACCTTGGAGTTCTTTACCACCTCCACATTTTGTAGACATCTTCACTTAGAATTTTGAGGCAGATACTGACTGTTGGAGCCCTTCATCAAGCTGATTCTAATGCGCTGAAGGATGCAGCTGACACTTGGCACGATGAGTTAGCAACTATACCAAAGCCTTTGCTTGTGGTTAATGTTGGAGGGCCTACAGGTAGTTTGCATATTGAAGTCTCTTTCCTGTACTGTGGTTTGAATATTTTGTTGTGAAGGGGTGATTGACATTTTGAAAGTCAGTATTTAATCCTTGTAGAAATGTTATGAAGTAAACTAACCAGGTTCTGTATATGCTTAAGCCACAATTGGCATCATCTGTTACTATGCAGTCAAAGAAAAATGTAAAAAGATTATTTACAGGGAACTTTGCAGCAATAGAAACAGTAAAAAGATAATCGTTTTCCTAACCTAGAATATCTCCACAGAATAATATATTCAACAAACTGATTACTAGTAAATAGGGATAGCGAGCTAACAAATTATTTACGAGGACTTATTAAAAAAACACTAAACCAATAAAATAAATGTATTTAGCTTCCTTGTAATTAGGCCTTCACTGGCCCCTTCTGGATTTTGTTTTTAAACAACTTGTTACCATCTCAAAAATAAAAGCAATCTGTCCTGAGCAGCCAACCATAGTATAAACCTGTGTTTCAACAGCATTGTTCTATTCCAGACCAGCTCAGCTATCTATGACCATCTCTTTGGTGAAGGTACCAACATTTCCAGATAACTTGTACTAATTGAATTCTGACCATTAGTAGTTAGCGTATACCTCCCTAACTGATTGCCAATTTTTAGTTTGTGCAACCTCTTTCAACAATATCTACAATCACTAGGTGTCTTGGTGACTCTAAAAATCACCACTATTATTCATATAGACTTCATTCACCCATCTTACCCAAAGTATATCCTCCTTTTCCATCAGTAAACCATATCAGCTTACGGCTTACCAGTAGCAGCCAAATTCCGAAGTCTTTTAATATTCAAACCTCCATGCTTCTTTGGTTTGCAAATTGTGGTCCAAGCCACTTATGAAATCTGCTGTTTGTCCTCTGTGCTACTCCATAAGAATTGTCTGCATCTCGTATCTACTTCATTAAGCATACTCTGAGAAGGATAAACACAGACCCCTAGAATTATGCTAGCAAAATAGGACTGGATTAATAACCTGCAATCTGCCTACATAAGATAAGTGTCAAGCAGAGGTTGCTCTGTTCTTCTCTGTAATTTTTGAGACACAATGGTGGCAATCTAGTTTATTACATTCTTAGGTGAAAGAGGCAAATCTAAGTACCTGACAGGGAAGGTTCCAGGGGAGATACCAGTTAACTCAAATAGCCTGTCCCTTGTTACACTGTCTACTCCAGCTGCAAAAAGATTTGATTTGTTAATATATGCCTCTAGTCCTGAAGTGGCTGAAAATGATGTAAAGCTCGGATGATCTCTCAGTGCGTTTTTAGCATTTATACATTGTAAGCATTTCATAAAAGAGAAGCGTTGTTGCATTTTATATGACTGAAATGTAATAACTTTGTTTATTACATTGTGAAGGCAAAGTTGTATATATCAGCTTTTGAGTCTGTTCTCAATGATTACTCTGATATTCCTTTTGGTATAAGAAATCTGCTTCTAATTCTTCGTGCAACTTCTCAAAATGTAGAATTTGCCAGCACAATTATTACAACTTGTTAAACTAGTTATTTTCCTTTTTTGCTCACAAGTCTTTCTTTCCAGGTCATTGTAGATATGGTACAGACCTAGCAGTGGAGCTAACAGCCTTGCTTCTGAATATTGTTCCAACCTGTGGGAGCATCAGAGTATCTTTTTCTCGTAGAACTCCTAGTAAGGTATATGATTTCATCAGTTTCATCTGCCAATTTTCCTTCTCGTGATTGGTTGTTGATATTGTAGTTAACAGGTCTCAGAAATCATATGGAAAGAGCTTGGAAATCATCCTAAAGTTCACATTTGGAACGGTCAAGGTACTGCTGATGCAATGTTTGTATTCCTGTCCCTCGCAGAAGAGAAATATCTCTTCAATGAGAAAATAAACAGCAAAAAGAAACAAGTAGCAGAAGTTTGAGCTTTTTGATGAGCTAAACAAAAGGGTGTTCTGATGTTGAATTTAATTGTTACTCAGCAGATCTTGTATAGAGATTCAACAAAGAAATGGGTAGTATAGTTTGCTATTAAGGAAAGGATAATCAGAGAGATACTTTAATCTTTTTCCCTCGAAGAGGAGATATTGCTGATACTTCAATTTTCGCCTAATTCTCATAATTATTTGTATTTCCTTCTGATGCCACTGACGTAATGTATACAAGCCTTTTACATTAATACCTTTCAGGTCCAAATCCACATATGGGACATTTGGCTTTTGCACATGCTTTTGTTATCACTGCTGACTCAGTTAGTATGTTAAGCGAGGCTTGCAGCACGGGGTAAGTTGGCCTGTATGCTGACTCTTGTCAATTCAATGTCCCTTTTCTGTTATCCTTTTCATCAGCATTTCATCTAAAGAGTTTAAGGTTCAGGAAACCTGTTTATGTAATTGGTGCTGAGCGATGTACGTGGAAATTCAGAGACTTCCATCAATCCTTGAAAAATCGAGGAGTGGTTCGGCCATTCCTTGGAAAAGAAGATGTGAGTAATTATTCTATTAATTTATATTCTAGGCTCCTACTAGGCACAAGGATAACATCACCCTTCTAGTTTTATTCTCCTTCGTTGAGTTTTTGCATGGACAGAAATGACATACTGATAAATATTGGTTTGCAGGAAGATAACTGTACAATATATCCTTCTCTATCCTCTAAAAGCATTATATAGTATTGAAATTCAATTGGAAGTGGTTAATTTTGCATGCTATTTGACGAAATATCTTCTATCTCTGGCACATCTTTTATTTGGAATTCAAGTGAATTCACCCGTGAACATTATGATGCTTACAGTCACTGATCATGAAAGAGCATGATGCCTGCAATCCAGAGTTTTGACTTCATCCTCTTATTTTGTAGATATCTGAAAGTTGGAGCTATAGTCCCCTGAATGATACTAAGGAGGCTGCTGCTCATGTGATTACAGCACTAGCCGAACGAGGATGGGGATTGCCATCATAATTTCTATTTACCTTGATCCAGGTATGTCGAGGGTCTACCGGAAACAACCTCAGTAGGGGTACGGTCGGTGTAAGTGTACTTTATTTTATCAAAATGCCTGATCACAAGCAGCTCTTGTATCCTCCCATCAATAACAAATATTTGCTATGAAGTGGAGATTCATTTTATGTTATCAGAATAATATAGCTATAAATACAAACTACGAATTTAGGATTGTGATACTAACATTTTGCTTACAAAAAAGTATTATTAAAATTTTTAGTTTTAGGTCAATTAAATTGAATAAAGAGAATTTAGCGATGCTTAATACAAGTGTGTTGCTAACTCTTAATACTAGTTATTGAATATGTTTCACTTTGGGATTTCCCACCTTCGTGGTTGTTGCACTCGTTGTTCATACCTTGTTTGCTTTCTTAGACTTCGTAGTATCCCAGATTGCATCATTCCCTTCTGGCTAACGGGCCAAACTAGACTTTCATCGATGTAGATGCTTGCCTCCCAAAAACGATATCCATCAATAATCACCTTTTGACCTATAAAAGATTCATTTTTTGGATCATAAATAATGAAAGTTGATTGATCATCCTCAAAAAAGATTTCTCCTTTATTTGACATCCCGCAAAAGAGCGGAGAAAACCGATATCCTTGGGTATGACCATTAGGTCGATTCATGGTATACATCTTTGTCCAAGATTCTTTAATTCCATATTCCTTCATTATCCACACATCTGTTTGAAGGCTATGATTATTACACAAAATAGAAAGATCACTTCCCAAAACTCCCATAGATGGCGTTAAATCAAAATCTCCTTCTCCATAAAAGGGTTTTTCCACCTTTCCCCATTCTCCATCAGTCACATCAATACAAATGATGTCCCAATCATTATATGAATGTTGATATTGATCTTGATCTTGTGAAAGTGATTTAGCCCAATGAAGCTTTCCCTTCACAAAAATACCATTTTTCTCTCTAACCGCCCTAACCGAACGATCATGCACTAACGTTCTGCATGAATCACTATTTGAACTATATAATCTGACCTCTTCTTTGGAAATAAGCACTAAATTATAATCATCACGAAGCTCATCATATCCAAAACCATGCAACACATAGCAACCACATTGAGGATCACGAAATTTCTTGAACTTCCTAATTGACGGGTTCCAAAGAATTAAGTCCTTGCCAATCGATAAACAAATCAACCCATTAACAGAACCTAAAACCTTAAGTAACTTACGACGATTTTGCATAGGATAATCCAATTGAAATGTCTTAGGATCAGAATCATAAAGCAAGGAATTAATGGAGCAGTCCATAAGATGGCGGTGAGGTTGAATAAATGTCAATAGGAGTCTATTGTGGATGAAATCCTTGTTATTAGTAAATAACCTAAGATGAGTCTTGATAAAATTAGGGCTAGAGATTAAACAACTCCATTGCGATGAAACACACTTGAATCGTAAAAGAGATTTAACAGCTAATCTCGATAAGATTTCAATGATCAGCTCTACCGGCAAAATAAGAATTTGTTTTGGCTCTAGATGGGAACCTTCAGACTCCATTAGGGTTTTGACAATTTTCTTTTCTTTAATCTTTTAAAGAGTGGGGTATAATTAAAGGAAATATTAGCACTTTTTGGTATAGAAAAGAATTATTGAAAAATAGTAAATTATTAGTTTAGTCCTCGAACTATTTATAGTATGAAAAACTCATTTAGATACATCTAGCGGTTTCAAATTCTTATAGGAGCATGAGACTCTTAATGAAAAGCTGAGAAAAATATTAAAAACACTTCTAAACTTGGTGATAATTTAATGATCGGTAAATAATGAGAAGAAGAAGAAAATAATTATAGAAAAATCATAATCATATTTTAGTTTTATACAGAGAGAGAATTGATAATTTATTTTATGACATTAATAACATATGGGTGGGACGTAGGATAAATTTTCCGTATGAGACTATTCTTTACGAGAAGATACATTTAAAAAATATTTTAATCTTAAAAATACCTTTTATGAGAGTGTTCCTATTTACAGCAAGTTTATATAATTTGAATCTAGTGTAGATTCTTATATGATGTTTCAACCTGATGTAGTTATGTCCTATCTATGATCTTTGAACCTCCTTCTGCGAATAATTATATTATTTTTATATGGTTAAAATAATTTTTTAAATATACATAGTAGATGTCGAATCCGCTTCGTAACACCTATTTTTGCATTGCAGATGTGATTGTTTAAACTCGATAAATGACAAACTCACTATGATTTGGAGAAGATTTGAGAAATATAATTTCTTTTGATAGCTAATTAATTGTTGTACTCCCAAAAAGAAACTTGTATAGGCTACTTTAGATTATTTGATCAATCTCTTTTGCTCGTTAGAGGCAAGCTGGTTCATGTCCCCCTTTAATCTTTTGTAAGTATTTCTACTTAATTATGTTTTACATGGTAAGGGTCTAGCCAAACCCCCCACAATCCTAGACTCACAACCTATTGGTGATGGCTTCGTTAAAAAAAAAAGATCTTTGTATAAGAAAAATATTTTTTAGAATGAAGAAAAACTTTTATATCTTGTTGTCTTTACTCTTTTGTCACAATGCATTATTCGTATATTGCTAAAAGTAGTGCATATTTCCTATTGATTAATATAAAGTTAAGTTATAATATTGTGTATATTTTAGTCTATTATTATTGGGAGTTTATCATTGAATTTTTTAAAGCATGATACTTAATTGGATTGTCTAAATTGGTTTGCACTTTTTTATTGTTAAAGAAAAAGAAATTGTAGTTTTATTTTCACCAGACTACATTACACTTCTATAGATACTAAATGTTACAATCAATATGGCGGATTTAAATTCAATATAGGGGTTTAAAATTTGAAAAATATACGCAAGAAGTAGTCAAAAGGAGTTAAACATCTACTATATATATTTATAAAAGTATTTTAATCATGTGTAAATAATATAATTTTTCGCTGAAAAGGATTTTGATGAACTTGTGATTATAAAGTGACTCCACCAATGGTTACAATAATAACAACAAAAACATACTTAATATAATCTCACAAATCAAAACACGGAAATCATGTACACTTAACACAAGTTATAAGTTTTGTGCATATTTGCAGTACTACTATCAAACCGTACATCAGAATACTGAAAAAAAATTTAATAGTTGATTTTATGATTTTATTTTCACTTTAGACGATATTAACATTATTAAAGAAAAATCTACTTTTTATCAAAAATATTTTAGAACTTTCACTTAAACAATTTAAATCTTCATATTGATAAATAAAATTTTTACATTAACATACAATGTAATGCATTGCAAACAAATGTCTAACATCTTATTAACTACATTTTTGTGCATGTTTATGTAGTCTCAAATGTTTCACGTATAGTTATCTGATACCTTTCTCAAATAGATGTGCCAATCCAACTCAAATGGTAGATGAACTATAAAAATTTACTATCCACTATAGTCAAAGTGAAAATGTGTAAACCATAAAACAAATTACATGAAAGTCGAAACCTATATTAGGCCGAACCGAACTAGAGAAGTAGTTCGGAAAAAAAAATTAGTGCTTCCACAACGATTTCTTCTTCTTCTTTTCTCTCAAACGTCGTCACTGAACCCCATTTATGGGGAAATGTGGAGATTCTTGAAGTTCAACCATGATTTACTCAGCAATAGACACATTCTATCTAGTGGAGTAGCAGATTATAAACTCGCCTTCTAGGAAAGATGAAATTGATGAAGTTACTGAAACAACACTTCGAATCTATTATGAAGTATGTTTAGAATTTGTTAAACTTGAACTTCTTCCTGTTAAGACCTTCAATCTGTTTTGTACATTTGCAGCAAAACTTACTTGTTGTGTCACATTTAATCTAGTCTTTTGTTATAAGTCTATATATGATATACCTGCATCTAGGGTTATAAATGTTCCATAAAGAAGTTAAGTTATGTCACTCTGTTAGGGACTCTAAAGGATTTTAAATTCTAAAGCTTGTCACTTGAATAACTTAACGAGGCTTGTGTCTTGCTTAGAACATAACAATTACTTGCATTAATGAGGATTGTGACTTGATTTGCAAACTAACAATTTAGAATAATAAATAGTGTTACTTGCCTAAGTTAAACTGCTAAAAGGATTAAGTATTCTTCCATTCAAAGGGTACAAAGGATTTTTAGTTCTAATACTGACACTTACTAGGGATTTATAAGGTCTACCTTGATATTTTCTTTCATACGAAAGGAACATATACTATCATGACAAGCCTCTACTAAACTCTTGTCAGGTGCATTTTATGTTTATTTTTGCTAAGAGGCATGTGCTAGACTTCTAAATATTCATCATATGGATTATTGTTCTGCTTCGACTGATAACAGCAGTGAACCAAGACTAAGAATGCTTGAAATAGTATGTTCTAATCCTGATTAGAACTTGTAACAGTTAAGACCTATTGCATTAAACATGTTGACAATGTGTTTAGAATCTTATTAAACTTGAACATCATCCCGTTAACACCTTCATTCTGTTTTGTACATTTGCTGCAAAACTAGTGTGACACAGTTAATCTAGTCTTTTGCTATAACGTCTATATATGATGTAACTGTGTCAAGGGTTATAAATGTGCTTTTTGTCACTTGAATAACTCAATGAGGCTTGTGTCTTGCTTAGGACTTAACGATTACTTGCATTAATGAGGGTAGTGACTTGCTTTGCCAACTAACAATTTAGAGTATCAAGTATACTTCCATTCAATGTGTACTAAAGATTTTAAATTCTAATACTTGACAATTGCTTGCTAAGGACTACCTTGATGTTTTCTTTCATACTAAAGTAACATGCACTATCAAGACAAGCCTCTACTAAAGTCTTCTCAGTTGCATGTTATGTTTGTTTTTTGCTAAGAGGCATGTGCTAGACTTCTAAATATTCAGTATATGGATTATCCCTGCTCAGACTGCTAACAGCAGCGAACCAAGACTAAGACTGCTTGAAATAGTATGTTATATTCAAGATTATATTAAATATAATGTTATATTCATATGGGAAAAAACTAGTTCAAGTTAAAAATCAAATCTGAAAAAGAAATTCAAAATACTTAGAGACATAGAAAATAAATTATTCACAAGGAACAAAATAGAGTCAAGCTAATTGTCTTGACCGAAGACATTTGATATAAAATAAGAATTTTAATCGAGAAGTGATTTGACCTGTGTAGAGTGCCTCTACAGCTTCACAAATTAGGCACTCCAATTACATAAGGAGAGCATTCATCTATATATCCAATTCATATCTAGATGTCCAATTGTGCTATAAATTTGTTCTGTGATGTACCTGTGTAAAGGGTAAAAAATGTGCTTATAATGACCTAAGTTCTGTCACTGTGTCAAGGATATAGTAACTGTCTTCATTCTGTTTGGTACATTTACTGTTTACTTTATATAGTCTCTATAAATCTAGTAATTGTGACCTAATGACATTCATCCATAGTTTGTTGAAATAGTAAGCTTGAATCATGACTAAGACAAGAACAAACGATAACAGCAAAACAATGGCTTGTCAGACATGCAACAAACAATACAGGATTGTTAATCGTACAAAACATGACAAGACATGCCAAAAAGATATGGTACATACTGATTAAACTAATATTTGAGTCCTATACAGAATGCAAGATAGTTGATTCTGTCCATATACTAATACGAAATTCCTTTTTTTGGACAGAATAAAAAGGCAGAGAAGGATGATGCAGCTGCCAGAGCCAGAAAGAATAAGAAATCAAACAAGAGATAATGTTCTACACTACAGCAACTTGAAATGTTTGAGTTACTTCACTAGTTGAATGCTAAATTACTCTCTCTTGTAATGAATTACTCTCTCTTGTGTTGAAGAGACCTATCTCTTGTAATGAATTACTCTCTCTTGTGTTGAAGAGACCTATCTCTTGTAATGAATTACTCTCTCTTATGTTGAAGAGACCTATCTCTTGTAATGAATTACTCTCACTTGTGTTGAATTACTCTCATGTGTTGAAGAGACCTCTCTTGTAATGAATTACTCTCTCCTGTAATGAATTACTCTCTCTTGTGTTGAATTACTCTCTTGAATTACTCTCTTGTGTTGAGTTACTCAATTGTTACTCAATTACCCTCACTAGTTGAATTATAATTCAATTACCCTCACTAGTTGAATTGTTACTCAATTGTCACTAGTTGTATTAGAATTCGATTACCCTCACAAGTTGAATTGTTACACAATTGTCACTCAATAGTGTTGAATTACCCTCACTAGTTGAATTATAATTCGATTACCCTCACTAGTTGAATTATATTAGAAATTCAATTACACTCACTAATTGAATCTCACTAGTTGAATTAGAAATTCAATTACCCTCACTAATTGAATTACCCTCACTAGTTAGTTGAATTAGAAATTCAATTACCCTCACTAGTTGAATTAGAAATTCAATTACCCTCACTAGTGTTTAAGTGTTGAATTATCATTCCGTGCTCACTTAATGAATTAACCTTAGTCTCAATTTTTGAATTAGTCTTAGAAAATCAAAACTAAGAAACACAAAATCTTGGCTAATTACATATAGATCTACTCAATTAACATTAAATTCCAGATATACAATGAATTAGATATAGCTATCAAAAATCAAAACTTTGGGATGTACATTGAATTGAACCATACAACTATTCAAGATGTAAAAAAATTAAAACTTCTAGAGAAACAAAACAAAACTTTAGATCAAACATCAAAACTTGAAACTCTAAAATAACAAAAAAGAGGTACAAAATAACATTGAAGGAGATTAAAAATCGAGACATACCTTGAATTAATATAGAAGACGAACATAGATTTAACATGAGAAGGATTAAGAATGTACTTATTCTCTGAACCTAACCTATAAATACTTCGTGTGTTAAATTATTTATTTTACAGTCCTTTTCTTCTACCTAATAAATTATATTATATTTGATTGGACTCCTATATTAAAAAAAAAAAAAAAAAACATGTGTAGAAGAAAAAAAATAAAATTATACCAACAGAAAATCCAAGGAGTATTTTTGCAATAAGTAGGTAAGTAGGGTTTTATTTTATGGGCTTCAGATTTTTTAACACTACGCCCAAAATATTTCTTTTTTATTAAAATCAAAAATAAATTAATAGTTTTTTTAAAATATTTAAAAAGAAATATTATTATTAAAAAAATTTAGAATTTTTTTTGGACTTTAATATCTAAAATCCTATTATCTTCTTGGATTTTTTTTTCGTAAAAAGCAACCTTTAAATTAAAGTTAAAGTTGCCCTCTTTTCTAGGCTTTTCTAAAAAAAGGGTCCAATCATAGATAATATTTTGGTTTCTCCTAGGCGTCTTTTACGGTAAACGAAGGATTAATTTAAAATACGAAATATTAAATATAAAATATATAATTTTAATTAGATATTAAAATTTTAATTATGATTATTTTTTTCCATGTTTAAATAAAAAGAAAAAAATTATTTACGAAATAATATATTATTTCCGGTTTTAACCAATTAATAAAATAATAATATTTATTTATTGCTCAAGTCATACGGAGTATTTGTATTTCTAGGGATAAATTAATACAATAAAAGCAAAAAAATTGAAACGTCACCACTCTACTCCTTTAATTAATCTATTGAATTACAAAAATAGTCTCTTTGAACTTTTCCGTTGATTTCTCCTCACTCTTATTAATTGTAAAAAAAATAAAAGATAAAAAAAAAGTAAGTAAAGATAGTAATATAAAAGTATAGCGTAATGTAGAAGTCAATATCTTAAAACGATATTAAATTATACGAAAATATCTAGCAAAGTCATCAACTTTATTTTATATCGATAAAATCACTCAATTTTAATACGCAGCGAATTATACAATTGTGCATTATACAATCGCAGTGAAATAGGATAGCGAATTATACAATTGCAGCGAAATAGGCCAGCGAATTATACAATTTAGGCCAGCGAATTATACAATTGTATATGTATAGCGAATTATACAGTTTTATGTTTGCTATGGAGCAATTATGCAAATTTTGTTATAGCATACAAATATGAATTTTTTGTTTGCTATATGTGAAAGTTGCCCTAATTTTGCTATCATATTATTTTAAAACTAGTTGATACATTTGAATAAGGGAAACTTACATAAGATTTAACATAGTATTGCTATAAATGGTAATAAATAAAAAGTATTGTTACAATCAATAATTATTTTTTAAAATGTACTAATTTATGTAATTTTTTCTTTGAATAATAATAAAAAAAGTTTTTCGGGTTTTCTATCGTTTTGTATAGATGGGTTATGACAGCCCAAATGATTGAAGCCCATTAGAGAGGCCCAAGTTAGTCATTATAGGATGGGAAAATTTTATATAATAGCAAACTAATAACCTAAATTAAATAGAATAACTAGGGTTTGATTTAATTGTGCTCCATAGCAAACATTGGCAAAAATTTGTCAGACGTCTCTCTCCCAGAAGTCTCGCTCGCCACTCTCCCATTCTCGCCTCTCTGCTTTATACAAAAGTGTATAATTTCTGTTTTAGTTTGTATAAAGCGAGAGAAAATTGTATATTACACATGCAAAAATGTATATCTTCGTGTTATACACTTAATTTATAATTTACAAACATTTTACTTCAAATATTGCAGAGAAAAAGGCCAAAGAATTATACAATTGTGAATTATACAATTGCAGTGAAATACAATTTTTTCTAGCTTTATACAACAGAAGTGTATATATTGTGTGTGTTTTGTATTTTTTGTAAAAGCGAGAAAAACATATATCTTCTTGCTATACACTTATAATTATGCAATATACATACATTTTAATTCGATTCAACTGTATGCAAAGCTAATTATACAATTGCAGCGAAATAGTCCAGCGAATTATACAATTTAGGCCAACGAATTATACAATTTAGGCCTGCGAATTATACACTTGTATATGTATAGCGAATTATACAGTTTTTATGTTTGCTATGGAGCGCAATTATGCAAAGTTTGCTATATTATACAAATATAAATTTTTTGTTTGCTATATGTGAAAGTTGCCCTTATAGGATTCAATGCTTGTAATTAACATGACGTTAAATTTTGTTTGTAACTATATCCCTAGGCAAAAGATGATAACAATATTAAATAAAAACTACTTTATTAATTAAAAGAATTTGATACACAAAATATACTAATGACCCTTTATCTTTTGGATTTCTCCACATATCTTCTTGGATGTTTTTTTCGTAAAAAGCAACCTTTAAATTAAAGTAAAAGTTGCCTCTTTTCTAGGCTTTTCTAAAAAAAGGGTCCAATCATAGATAATATTTTGGTTTCTCCTAGGCGTCTTTTACGGTAAACGAAGGATTAATTTAAAATACGAAATATTAAATAAAATATATAATTTTAATTAGATATTAAAATTTTAATTATGATTATTTTTTTCCATGTTTAAATAAAAAGAAAAAAAATATTTACGAAATAATATATTATTTCCGGTTTTAACCAATTAATAAAATAATAATATTTATTTATTGCTCAAGTCATACGGAGTATTTGTATTTCTAGGGATAAATTAATACAATAAAAGCAAAAATTGAAACGTCACCACTCTACTCCTTTAATTAATCTATTGATTACAAAAATAGTCTCTTTGAACTTTTCCGTTGATTTCTCCTCACCCTTATTATTAATTGTAAAAAAAATAAAAGATTAAAAAAAAAAGTAGTAAAGATAGTAATATAAAAGTATAGCGTAATGTAGAAGTCAATATCTTAAAACGATATTAATTATGGAAAAATATTAAGCAAAGTCATTAAATTTTATTTTATATAACGATAAAATCATTTTAACTTTAAATTTTATCTTTAAAAATCACTCAACTTAAAGTTTTATACTCAAATATCATTCAACTATATTTAATATTGAAATAAATTTAAGGGCAACTTTCACATATAACAATTAAAAAATTCATATTTGTATGCTATTGTAAAGTTTGCATAATTGCGCTCCATAGCAAAAAAAAACTGTATAATTCGCTATACATATATATTTGAAACAAATTGTATAAAACGAAGTGTATAAAACAAGAAAGAGAAAGACACTTGGGCAATGAACTGTATAAAAACGAAGTATATAAAACGACTTGTATTATTATAAATGTATAGAATGATTATATACAATTTGAATTTGTATAAAATGAGAAAGAGAGAAAGGCAAAAGAAACTTGACAGGGAATATACAATTTAATCGAATTGTATAAAACGAGAAAGAGGGAAATTAGATACAATTTGAAAATTATATAAAACGAGAAAGAGAGAAAGGCAAAAGAAATTGGGCAAGCGAGTATTTTTATTGTATAATTATAAGTGTATAGGACGAAAATATATGTACTTGAATGTGTATATACAATTTTCTCACATTTTATACAAACGGAAACACAATTTATACATTTCGCTTCTGTTTGTATAAGTGAGAAAAAGCGAGGGTGGCGAGCGAGATTTGGGAGAGTGGCGAGCGAGATCTGGAAGAGGGGAGAGAGTGGAACAAAAATATATGTATTTATACAATTTTCTCTGCTTTATACAATTGAAAACAATTTTTATACACTTGTGTTTGTATAAAAAGTGAGGAAGCGAGCGAGAGATTGGAGAAAAGTGGCGAGCGAGATATTTGGGAGAGAAGCGTCTGACAATTTTTTGCAAACGTTTGCTATGAAGCACAATTAAATCAAACCCTAGTTACTTCATTTATTTTAGATTATTAGTTTGCTATTATATATAATTTTTCCTAAATTTAATATGACGGTATAAAGTATTTTATGGCATATAATTATAAACCCAACAAACAAATAATAGTAGTATTAGAATCTATATATTATTATACCTAACCCAACACTAATCATTTTCGTCTAAAGCCTGATTTTGGGTAGAAATAGAGCAAGTCATTATTTACTTATATTAGCAATTTCTGCTCAGTTATTTTTGCAAAATATTAGCTATAAATTTTTAATTATTTTTGACAAATATTATATGAGTAAACTTTGGATAAAATTTAACTATGAGTTTGGTCATAAAATTTGGGAAATATATTTCACCTTTTTAGAAAAATATAATTTATGTCCATAAATTTTAAAAACTATCAAAACTAACTATAACTTGTTTTAAATCAATTGAATGTTCGTTACAATAATAACAAATAGTGTTCATGACACTGAAGCAATGTGATAATTTGGAGTGAATGCAACAAACATCATTCTATACATCATAAAGTAAATTTTGTTACCTTGAGCGAATTTTTTATTATTTTCATCAGCAATTATATCATAATTTAATATTCACTAAAGATAGAATATCATTATTTTAGTGTTCACGTAAAAAATTATATAATACAACGCAAATAATTACTATAGACAGTTGTTTTGTAAAAAATAAAAAGTTTTGAGGTAAAATTTTAATTTTTAAAAAATTATAAATAATGAGATTTGACCCAAATACTAAAAAAATTAATATTTAAAAATTTAAGATATTTGGAAAAAATTTACCAAATAATAATAAATAATATAAACAAACATTATTTGCCAATATTTTTCCTAATATTATTTGAAAAATCTATTGCCAAACGGCCCTTGCTATTATAATTAGTACACCAACATGCAGTCAAGTTGAAAGTGTCTTGATCGATCTTTTGGTAATTTCCTAGAGAAAAGTTTTTAATTCTTAATTAGAAATTAATCTTTAGATGATTAATTAATTTGTGGGGTGGGTGTGCTCAGATATAATAATAAATATATTTCATAACTTTATTTATTTATGGTTCATATAATTACATGGCAGGAATAAAAATATTTTATTTTATATTTTGTTATATTAAATTTATTTTATTAATAAATATAGTTGAGAGATTTTTCAAGATAAATACTTAAAGTTAAGTGATTTTATTAATATAAAAAAAAGTTTAATGATTTTACTAGATAATTTATCATAATTTAGCAATCTTTTTAGATATTCACTCCGTAATATAATATTTTTCTTTTAATATAATTAACTAAAAAAAAATCAAGTTATAAAAATCTAGTAAAATTTGTTACCAATTCCAATCTGTGGACATTTTTTTCATTAATAAATTGTCATAAAGTGTTTGTTTTATTAATTAAAAAAAACAAGGGAAAAGTCGAGGAAACTGACCATAAGTGTAAGTTCAAATTTAATGATATTTCAGTGAATGGCACTATCTGTAATTTATTATCAATTAATGGGTTTTTTAGTCGAGCTGTGATGTAGTCTAATGAAGAAAGTAAAAAGCACAACTCCTTTTAACTAAATCCATATATGAAAATACTATTATATCCTCAACTTTCATGTAATACTAATAAGCGGGCATGTTGAGCTCTCCCTTTAATATTTATCTTAATATATATATATATAATATATATTATTATTATTATTATAGAGAAGAGTGATGTCTAGCGACCAAGAACAGTTTTTGCCATTTTAATAAAATATCAGTCTAAAATATTTTACTTTCTGCTTCTAAAGTATGAATTTTAAATATCCAATTAAATAATGCATAAATAATCATATTATCTAAAAATGGTGGGACTCATTTTTTTAAATCAATTTATATTATATTAACACCATTACTTTTTACACGAAAATAAATAGAAAAGAAAAAGCATACAATTAAATTTGTAAATAATATACAACTTGGAATAAAGAAATTAGGAAGCTATACTATGGGTGTGTTTGGTATGAAGGAAAATGTTTTTCTAGAAAATGTTTTCTTGGAAAACAAGTAGCATTTTGAACTTATTTTCTCCTGTTTTGTTGGTGAGTAGAAAATATTTTCCGAAAATGATTTTGTGTTTGATTTATGAATGAAAAATATTTTTGAGGAATATCTTTTATTTTATTAGAATACAAAATAATTTATGAAATTGAAAATATTTTTTAACAATTTTTTTGGGTAATGGTGATGGGGGAGGAGGGGGTAGTAGGGGGGCAGAGGGGGGGGGTAGAAGCGAGATGATAAAATAAAATTGAAGTTGATAGTATTTTTTAAAAAATAAATTAATTTTTTGGGGGAGTGGAGGTGGATGTGAGGGGGCTGGGTAGGGGGGGTAGAGGGGCTGCCTGGGGGGAGGTAGGAGCTTAAAAATAAATTTTGAAGTTGAAAATATTTTAAAAAAGCAAAATTATTTTTTTGGGAAGTGGGGTGGTGTCGGGGGGGAGGGTGATCATAGATCGGGTGAAAAAAATAAATTTTGAAATGAAAATCTTTTTTAAAAAATTGATGTTTCCCCCCAAAAAAAAATGTAATTTGAATTGGAGGAGATCTTGGAAAATGTTTTCCGTAATTTTGAAGGGAAGTCATTCCTTATTTTGAGGAAAAATGAGTGATTTGGAAAACATTTCCAAAACTTTTACCCCAACCAAACATGAGAAAATTGAAAAACATTTTCAGAAAATATTTTCCTTCATACCAAACACACTCTATGAGTGAAATTTTTTCAACTACAACAAAATTCAGAATTTTATTTTTGAAAAAATGTATGTATTATAAATATTCATCATAAAATTGATTAATATTTCACGATGAATTTAAGACTATCGCAAGGTTTATTGCAACCATTCTTTCTTTATTCAGGTTTGAGAACGATCAAGTGTAAGCTATCCAAATTTTTCACACACAAAAAAGTTGTTTCTGAAGGACTCTCTATACAAAAGGAAACTATCCAACATAGAATTATAAGAAAAGAAACAACAAAATAACAAGAAACAAAATTATCTTTGTAACTATATATATTAAGAAGTATATAAGTTAAGTAATAACAACAACTAATAACACATCAAGTGTAATATCACAAGAAAAAAAGACAAGGAAATGCAGCGAAATCCTCAACTAAAGCATAAAACGATCCAACATAATATATAATATCGGATAATGCTAAGTAGTCAAAAAATTTGATTATAAATTTAAAAAGTCATAATGTCTTTTTATTTTAAAATCAATTGATGTCTTTTTTTTTTCTTTTTGTTACTTTGTTAATTGAATTGTCTTTTTCTTTTTCTTTTAGTTAAAAGCATAAAAATATTTTTTAAAAAAAAACAAAGTAATATAGTTGTAAGTATGTATTTTTTCATTTTAGTCCAATTTTTGGTCAAAGAAATTTTCATATAATATTATAATCTTGAGAAATTCATATTATTTTGTTAGATAATTATAGATTCTGTGACATAATATTTTTTTTCTTCATACCAAACACATTTTATGTATCCATGTATAACAAGTATATAAGATCTCATAAATCAGTTAAAATAAATTTTTAAAAAATCCTTTTATACTACACAACAAGGCAAAAATCCCTTTTATAACTATATATAAAATAAAAAATATATTAAAAATGAACTTTTAATATATTTTATTTAATTTTCTTATACTATTGACATAGAGATGAATTTATAAAGGGCAGCTTTCACATATAGCAAATAAAAAAATCATATTTGTATGTTATAGCAAAGTTTGCATAATTGCGCTCCATAACAAACATAAAAACTGTATAATTCGCTATACATATACAGTTGAAGCAAATTTTTAAACGAAGTTTATAAAACAAGAAAGAGAAAGACACTTGGGTAAAGAAAACTATATTAAAAAGGAAGTGTACTAAAAATTTTATTATTATATAGTATCCTAACAATTATAACAATTTGAATTGTATAAAATGAGAAAGAGAGAAAGACAAAGAAACTTGACAGGAATATACAATTGATGAATTTGTAAAAACGAGAAAGAGAGATAGATACAATTTAAATTGTATAAACACAAAAAGTGAGAAGACAATGAAACTGGGCATAAGATTATTTTTATTGTATACTTATAGTGTGTAGGACAAAAATATATGTACTTTGCATTTGTATATACATTTTCTCACGCCTTTTAAGCAAACAGAAACACAATTATACATTTCGCTTCTGTTTGTATAAGTGAGAAAGGCTGGGTGGCTAGCGGATTTGGAGAGTGGCGAGCGGATCTGAAGGGGAGAGAGAGGAACAAAAATATATGTATTTTAATACCATTTTCTTTGATGTATAAAATTAGAAACAATTTTTATACACTTGTGTTTGTATAAAGTGAGGAAGCGAGGCGCGGAGATTGGAGGAGAGAGTGGCGATGGAGATATTTGAGAAGAGGCGCCTGACAATTTTTTGCATACGTTTGCTATGGAGCACAATTAATCAAAATAGCTACTCCACCACTTATTTTAGTAATTATTTTAATTAGATACATTTTTTATTTATAAATATATAATATAATTTCCAATCAAGAAAGAAGGGATTTAAAATTTGCTTTAAAATAATTTGGTCCATTCGTATACTATTTGTCTTACTTTTTTCTAAAAATAAAAAAATTGAAACGTCACCACTCTCCTTTATTTATATATGAAAAACAAAAATAGTCTCTTTGACTTTTTTTTTTTCTACTCTCTTTATTGATAAAAAAAAACCTGATAAAAAAATAATGTAAACAAAAGAATAGCGTAATGAATTAGTCAGTAACCACCAAATTATTAAAATTATATTTCTCAAATTCACAAAGTGACTCACAAAATTCATTTCGATCTTCCTATTATATTCTATATAAAAAAATCTTAAATTAGATAAATTTAGCATGATAAATCGATCGAATTTGATCAAAGTCATTTAGTACGATTTGACTATGCAGCCAATTATCAAGTTGATTTAAGTTTAGATTTATATCATATATATGAATTATATGTAAAGTACCCTAATATTTTGCTATCATATTATTTTTAAAACTAGTTGGTACATTTGAATAAGGGAAACTTACATAAGTAGTATAATAGTACTATAAATTTAATAAATAGTATTGCTACAAATGGTAATAATTTAAAATATGTACAATTTATAATTCTTTTTTAAAATGTACTATTAGTTTTGTATAGATGGGTTATGACAGCCCAAATGAATGAAGTCCATTAGAGAGGCCCAAGTTAGTTATTATAGGATTCAATGCTTGTAATTAACATGACGTTAAATTTTGTTTGTAACGATATCCCTAGGCAAAAGATGATAACAATATTAAATAAAAACTACTTTATTAATTAAAAGAATTTGATACCCAAAATATACTAATGACACTTTATCTTTTGGATTTCTCCACATATTGGCACTATTACACGGTAATATGTCATAATAAGTAATTTTTAGCACCAGTGCCAACAACAACATACCTAATTAATCCCCGTGGGGTCCGGGGATGTCTCCGATAAGAACAAAAATGGAACTATACGATCACTCATCCTCTGATTCGATCCAAATGCATGATATTGGTCGAATGAAGTTGAAAATATTTGGACTTGAATAAGTTTTGATGTCCAAATAATCAAAAGAGTAATATTTGCGATTGACTAAACAATAGAAAACACCATTTTCATTGTGAAACATTGAAAAATATATCTTGTTCCCTATCCCCGGTGCAACACATGTTTTCAAGTACGATCCTACCAAGCTCACAAACAATGTTTTATTATTGTCTAAACTTGTTATTTCTTCCCTCTCCAACACCTCTCCATTCATTTTGTACTTCCAAACCTCTACTTTCCCTTCGTGGTGAGATAGAAATACAACTAATATTCCTTTGTTTTCGACATCTTCTGTCGTGAAAACATAGTTGATTGACTTTACTCTTCTACCTCGAAATGGTTTACCATAAAATTCCCAACTAGGAGTTGAGTTTTCATTGATGGTAAGTAAACCCAAATTTCCTTTATCTCCCACTACATAAACAATATTATTTCTGAAAAATATTGGACTACTGCATCCCGTTAATGCGAAATGTTTATATGTATCTGCTAGATTACTTAAGTTATGAAACGTCCAATTAGTCTCTCCAATTTTGATGATGCAACGTCTGGAGGATTACCACTGTAGTCCAAACCAACAACAAAGCAAGCAGATGACGACGAGTCTGGAGGACATGAAAATGTCCAACAAGCGATATATCGACTCTCCCCTTGTAGATTAGGAAGTTCAATTATCTCATTGCTAATAAAATTGAAAAAAAACATATCGCAATCACCATGACTCATCAGTAACCAATTACCTTTTGAACTTCGAATTCGAGAATTCATTAATTTCGGAATTGGAATAGACGTAGTTGTCATAACATTATACACGGGATGAAAGAAATCAACTATTCCAGTATCTCCACGCAATGTGAACAAACGAGGCGATTTTTCTGATTGAGCAGGACAATGTGGAGGGGTAACGGGTGTGTGTCTCCATTTTTTACAAACAGCACGAAAAATAAAATATTCCGCAGCAATAAGACGTGATGATATTAATCCGAGTATGTCCGATGGTATACCATCTGACCACAATGCAGCCTCCATTGTAAAAAAAAAAAATTGTCCTTGAGAAAAATTATGGAACTACGTGTTATGAGATCTCCTGTGTTATTACCCTATTTATAAACTATAATAAGAATTGGGAGAATACGTTAATTACTTGCCAACTCCTTTTCCTTAACGTATTTGAACTCACTATTATTTTAATTTTTTTAAATATATGTCAAAGTAATTATTTTTTTTGGAAAAATCAGCAGAAATAGTAATTTAAATTTAAATACAACTATAAATGACAATGTTTTTATTTATGGAAATTTCAATTTTATTTTCTAGAAAGCCAAGGAAAACAAATTTCCTTATTCTAGACGTATTCTAATCCCTTTTTCTTGTAGTATTTGAACTCACCGTTATTTCTATTATTTTTTTTTAATATATGTCAAAGTAATTTTTTTTTTTTTGAAAGAATCAGCAGAAATAGTAATTTAAATTTAAATACTACTATAAATGACAATGTTTTTGTTTATGGAAATTCCAATTTTATTTTCTAGAAAGACAAGGAAAACAAATTTCCTTATTCTAACCGCTTTTCGTTGTAGTATTTAATTTTATGATACATATTTTTTGAAAGCAAATTTAGTGGCTTTTTATTAATAATAAACATATAAAAAAAAAGTCTCAATAAGCAAATTTAGTGGCTTTTTGTTAATAAACATATGAAAAATTCTCAATTGGAATAAGTACAAGTAAGGGAGTTTGAGTCTTACCTTATCAATCCTAATGAGATATCTTCTACTAATGATCAACTATGAAGACAATATGAGGTAAAGAGAACTAGAATTATACGATCATCACAAATTTTACAAGTGAAGATTCTTAAGCAAAAAAAATTATAAAAGCAAGGAGAAAGTTGAGTTATCAATCTCAAACTTCGGTTTACAAATGTATGAAGTAAAAAAGAAAGATTGGTCTTCTAAAGAAACTTGAAATATGTTTCTCTTGTCCTCTTTCTCTTCTTGGCGTTATTGAATCTTGTTGAGTCGTTGACACTATCATAAATTCTATTTCATCACTCGTATAATTTTTTGAATTATATCGTCAGTTTCATGTTGGTAGTTTCTACATGTTTTATTTATCTTTGCACTTGCTTCTTTGTTTCTTTGTGCTTTAGGTCCAAATTGTTATAATCTAGCTAGTCTTTGTTAATTTAAAAAGTTAATTTTCATTGAGATTGACCATCAACTACATGCATCACATTTTATTATAAAAATCCAAAACAGGAAAGTAACATATAATGACTTAACTTTCTTATATTTTGTATGTTTGAAAAAAGGATTTAAAAAATTTACAAAGACAAAAACGAGAAATATGAATAAGAAGAGAAAAAAAAAATTTAACTACATATTTATTGATTTAATGTTAACCAGTGCATGTGGTTATTCTTTGTCTTGCTAACATGTGGGCAAGGGAGGGATAATGAGATGCTATGTGTTATCCAGTTGTAGTCGTAAAGATGACGATCGTAGGTGAAGTAGATAGAGTCTTTCTTAAGATTTGTGCCTTTTGTGGAACAGGTTGTGCTCGTCCCCATAAACAAACTTATAAAAATTGCTATTTCTCCAATGCTTTCCGCTTTCATCCATCTTTCTTTTGTAAAATCAAACCGAATTACTTGCAAGTGGCATGGCATTCTAAAATCTCTTCCGCCAACCATCAATTGAACACATAACAACATATTGTTAGAAGAGGATTGAATGAGGTAATCCTTATAGTAACCATAGTATGATTTCAACCTAATTGGAGATTCGTTAGTCATTGGTGTAGCTGTTATTCTTCCTGAATCATTATCTACATCCAAATAAGTTAGAATATGTTGCATCCCAATTAATGTATAAATTTTTTTCTGGAAAATTATCCAGATCCCAAGACGTGAATCTCCGATAATTGATTGGACATCTTGTTTATGAAATTCTGTATTATAACCTGGTTTACAAAAGTAAAAAGTAAGCAGCTTCACATCCTCATCCTCATCCGAGCTCACATCTTCATCCTCGCCCTCATCCTCATAATCATTAGAGTCTCCATTCGAATTCTCGTTCTCATCCTCATTAGTGTTCTCATCCTCATTCTTATCCACATTATTGTTCTTATTCTCATCCTCATTAGTGTTCTCATCCTCATTCTCAATTAAGAAGATAACTAGACATTCGGGATCATGAGGTGGTGCAGACAAGAGGCACCGCGATATGTCACCCTTAGTAGAAAGTGGCGGGAGCTCAATTTTTTCGTTTGAAATAAGATTCCAAAGATAACAATCATTAGAATTAATGTTTTGTAACACGAGCCACTCATCTACATAAGCATGTATTATTTTTTCTTTAACTTCAGGTATACTTTTCATATAATATCGATTTTCCGATACACTGAAATAAGTTTGTCTGTGCATAGCATCACCATGACATATAAGAAGCCAAGGGTATTGAGCAAAATAGGGAGGTTGTCCATACTTTTCCTTCTTGTTTTCTTCCAACTCCATCTTCCCTTTCTTTTCTACTCAAAAAACAAAGAAAATTAATTATGTTTGCTTTTGAGTACGTTAAAAGAATCAACTATACATTATATAAAAAAAAATTGTATTAGTCCAAATATGTTTAGGACAAGGAAATTTATTTTCCTTTAGTAAATATAATTTGGATTTCCATAAATAAAAATATTGCCGATAATAGTTCTTTTCAAATTAATTTTCCTATCAAACATATAGCTATAGTACGATTTCAAAATTGAATTAGATTTGATACTAAATTTGAAACTAATTTAGGTACAATTTGACTACACACCTATGATCAAGTTGATATAATTTTAAATATATATCAACTAATAATGTAAGGTATTATAATATTTTACGATTTTAAAACTAGTTGGTACATTTGAATAATAATAAAAAAAGTTTTTCGGTCCCAAATGGATGAAGCCCATTAGAGAGGCCCAAGTTAATCTTGTCTGAACAGCCCATTCAGAAGCCTCTTACCTGTTCGATGAAATTCCTCAAAGAGAGTAAATTATCCAAGTTGTTGATCAATGGGAATCTTCAATTTGGTGCTATAGTTTAGTATAAAGATTGAAAATGGAGAAAATAATGGTGTTGCAGTGTAATTCATCTTCTCTATTTACGCAGCTATGGCAAACTACAGTTACAGCTACGGCTTATAACAGTAGTTTTAGCTGCTCTAATGTTGTTTCTCATAGATTTACAAGAAGAATTAACATGGGGTTTCGTTCTTTTCACAGATTTATCTGAATTTAATATTTATGAAATCACGTTAATTATATTTAAGTATGCGTGTATTAGTACCCATCTATTAATATTTTTGAAATGATATATAAATTACGTATGTATATATAAGTATTTTTATATCTGAGTCTGACTAATTTAATCTTTTTGAAATGATGTTTATATTTGCGTATGCATGTATAATTATTAGTAGGGACCATGACATGGTTTAACAAACATATGTTAGTTTATTAGTCATCTTAGCTATAGTTTTAATTAACTATTACTTGCAATGATAATTGGGTGAGTTGGGTTTAAAGTTTTTTATAATTCAAAATTGGTCTAACTTTTCTATAGTGTAATTTTGTAAATATAATTAATTTTGCATAATTATTTAAGTTTAGATGTTTATGTTTGTAGATATTCGTTATGTTAAGTTTATACAAAAATAATTTAATTATACAAGCGTACGTACCCGTGAGTTATACAAACGAGATAGCTGAACATAACTACAGTCTGTAAACATGAAAACTATAGCTATGGGGTACAAATGTATAATTATGTTATTATAATGGCTATTTGGTGAAAATTTCCCTTAGTACCCATTTAAGTTCGACTAAAAGTGGATTCGGACTCAGAAGTTCATATTGAGGATAAAATATACCTAATCAAGGTGAGTCTGCATTCAGTGGACTCAAATCTAAAATCTCTAGTTAATGACAGAAAAAAAGATATTTGTTAGTATTTTATTTTATTTTAGCAATAATAGGTCATAATAATTTATTTGTTGTTTCGGAAAAATATTGGGTAAGTATTTTTTAAAAAAAATAAAAAGAAGTGAAATTTATCGTGTTATATAAAATGAGAGAATGGTTAGGAAAAAATTGATATAAGTAAATATTAAATTGGTTGATTATATTATTAACTGAAAATGATTTTTTTTTAAAAGTCGATTATAAAAAATTTACAATTTTGGGTCTTAAGAATTAGAAGAATGAATTTCATAAGAAAATATACCAATTTATTTTTTAAAGTTTAGGTCTTCGTTCAAATTTTATTGTCTAAAATATTGGAGTCGCCTCTAATATTAGTTATGAGAATTAATTATTTCATTATTTTTTGTCAGCATAAGATGAAATACAAATTCCCTAAGTTATGCACGTACCATTAGTTTTTATTTAAACAGTAAATCAAATGTCATATCAATTTTATTACATAAGTAGCTAACTTTTTAATTCGTTATCAAATATTGTATAATAGTTATTTCAAGATTACAATTTTGGAGTAATAAACCCTAAATTACTTAGTATTGATTCTTATTTTGGTCCATTGGATTAAAAATTGGATATGTAATTCAACATATTACACGTGTTTGATTGAAAATTTAATAAACTTGGATAAATCTTTTGTTTCCAATTTTAACATTGCATTGGTTTTTAGTGAATATGATATATTTGAATCATTTTTTTTATTATAATTATAAGTTTATAGAACGAAAATATATGAATTTGCATATATATATATATATATATATAATTTTTTCTCGCTTTATACAAACAAAAATACAATTTATATATTTCGTTTCTGTTTGTATAAGCAAGAGAGGTGGGTGGCGAGCGAAATTAGGGAGAGTGACGAGCGATATCTGAGAGAAACAAAAATATATGTATTAATACAAAATTTTTTCACTTTATATAAATAACAATATATTTTATACACTTGTGTTTGTATAAAAATGAGAAAAAGCGAGTAAGAGATGGAGCGAAAGAGAAGAATGGCGAGCGAGAGTTTGAGGAAGAGAAGTGACTGACAAACAATTTGCTATAGAACACAATTAAATCAAAGAATAACTATAAAAATTAATTTAATTTATTAATTTATCATTATATATAATTTTCCCTTTATTTAATTAGGAAGATTGAAATTACACATATATTGAGTGTCACTTTTTTTATTAGTTCTGAAATTTCTCATGACCATTTATTAATAAAAAATACTTTTCCCACTCCACTCTCTACTTCTCCATATTTTCTTCTCCGATCGACAAATCGATTCTCCGGTTCTCTCTATAATCTATCTGCTTCTGTACGATCAATCGGAAAGTTGTAGAAGAAGATGTCGTCGAATTCAAAGTTAATGCCGAATCTGGATGAGCGAAGTACGAAGATGCTAAACCTCACTGTGCTACAGAGAATCGATCCACGTATTGAGGAGATCCTCATCACAGCTGCTCACGTTACGTTGTACGAGTTCAACGTCGACCTCAATCAATGGGTTCGTAAACTTAATTTTCGTTTAAATTTCTGAAAATGAGATTTATATAGTATCGAATTTAGGAAATAGAGGCTAATTTGGTGTGATAATTGTTGAATTGAATTTGGCATAGTCAGTATTCATTGTTTTAATATCCAGTAAGTATTGAATTTTGTTTTATGTAGATATATGTGAATATCTGAGTCTCTATGCGTATATTGATGGATTTGATTGTAAAAAGTGCTTTGGAATAACACAGTAAATTTCAGAATTGATCTCCTTATAGTTCGCTGTTACTTCAAAAATTTGTGCCTTATTGTGTGTTGTGGTATTTATGGACTTCTGTTTTATGTTGATATATGTTAATGTTTGAGTGATTTCTGGAAGTACATATTAATCTCTCTGTGTGTATATTGATGGATTTGATTGTAAAAAATGTGCGTTGGGATAGTTCTACACGGTGAACTTCATAATTGATCTCCTTGTATTTTTTTGCTTTTTGCTGTTTTACAGAAACTAGTGTATTATTTTGTGTTGCCGTGTGTATGTAATTTTGTTTTATGTAGATATATGTGAATATTTGAGTGATTTCTAGTACTATACATTGATCTCTCTATGTGTATATTGATGGATTTGATCATTAAAGTTCCTATGGATAGTTCTGTAGAGTAAATTTCATAATTGATCTCCGTATAGTTATCTGTTGTTACTATAAAAACTCGTGCCTTATTATGTGTTGCAGAATGTATCGAATGTTGATTCAGTTGTGCGTCATTTAGAAAGTCACGGTGTATACTTTTTAATATGTGCATTAACTTGGAAAACTTGCTGAAATAATCTTAACACCGAAGTTTGCCTTAATCCTAAGCTAGTTGCAATCAACAAATAAATCTCACTTGGACGCAATTGTCATGATATACATCATTGGATGAAAAGGTGGTAAATTAGATGTTTTTGGAAAAATATATTCCAAGGGGTCCGCTGTGTACTCCTGCTTCCCGCCTTTTTGCCTCTTTATGATGCAATCAATGGGTCTTCTTGAAATATTGTCTTAAAGAATAAATTGATTGAATGTTTAATTTGGATTTCAGAGCCGCAAGGAGGTTGAAGGTTCTTTCTTTGTAGTTAAGAGGTATGCTTGCAATATTCCATGTATCTGGTTTTGTTTTCTATTTAAATATAAAGTGTTTATATCTGCCTTTGTTTCATATGGCGGTGTATCAAATTTAGCAGGTATTTTCTGTATGGTGCTTGTCTGAACATTCATGTTCATGGCAAAGTTCCAAGCTAACTGGTCTAGCCCCAATTTAGTAGCTGAAGGGCTCAGAGTTGGTCCCAGTGGGGGTGAACCAGCCCAAACCTGACCTTGAACCCTTGGGAGGGGTATACTCTTGGACCCCTTTTTCCACTAAGAAATTTGATTGAAGAATCTAGAGACGATTTATATAAAAGAAAATTGTGTTTCCTTAGAATAACTTACACACAAGTAGATGAACATAAATAAAAAAAATAATTGAAGAAAGAGATTGGACAATAGTAAGAAATTAGAAATATGAACAATATTTAATGCATTGAAATTGAATTAATATCCTTAACTTGCCTAGATACCAAACAAGCACATCTATTCTAAAAGGGTTGGTGGGTTCGTTTTGCTTCTGAAATTGACATAGTTCTCATCTGTATAAATAAGCAATAACTCTTCTAAATTGTAACCCTGAATGTTTCAGTATGGTGTCAATGAATTCAATTAGGGAATTTGGGGTTAATGTGTAGGCATCTAACAAGCCGTTGCCACTCCCCCCTCCCCCCCCCCCCCCCCCCTCTTTGAACACCATTCAGTCCATGGGCCTTGTGCTATGTGGCTGGCTAGCAATTCCCGCAGGTCAGACACCCCTTCATGGGGTTTATGTTGGTGGGTTACCCAATACCAGTCCACCCCCTTAGTGTGCCGGACTGGTTCAGTTCGTGGATTGGACAAGCCTACTCAGGGGTCGTTTGGTAGAATGTATTAGGAAAAATAATACATTTATTGGCCTTGTGTATTACTATTACCTTGCTTGGTACTCTTTTCCAATCTATGCATTAGTTATACACTATATTGTGTATTAAGGTGTGCAATACTAATACTATGGATTTGTAGGTTTTAGTAATGCAATGGTTTACACTCTACCAAATCACCCCTTAAAGTTAAATTTCTTTTTATTTATTTTCTTATGACAAGGGAACCCGCAGCCGCTACCCTTTGGGTGCGCACAGGGTAAAACCCCCGCTCCTATGCAATAGCTCGCAAACCACATAGGAGTGGTAACCCGCACCCGGATGTCTAGTGTTTTGTGAAAAACAGTTTCTAATTCAGCTTTTGTCCGAAACTATTATCACGCTGTGCAAATAGCATATAATTATGTGATGGCTTCTTTGGCTTTTAGGTTATTTTTCATGTAATATTTTGGGAATCTGATGGATTTGATGGATTATGGCCTAAGGAAGTTGAATTACTAGATATCGTTATTGTTGGTTATGTTATTTTAGGAGTGCTCAGCCAAGGTTCCAGTTCATTGTTATGAACCGCAGGAGTGCAGGTATTATCCCATTTCTTCTTTTAATAATATATCGCAGGCCTCTCCTTTTCAATTCATAGGGCAAAACATTATGAATTCTTTATTTTAAGTTGCCCCTTTTATGATGTTCGAATTAATGCCTCATATGAATGATTTCCTTTTTGACATCTGAGTTCATATGAAGCAGAAAATATGGTGGAAGATCTCTTGGGAGACTTTGAGTTTGAGGTTCAGGTTCCATACTTGTTGTATCGCAATGCAGCCCAAGAAGTCAATGGAATTTGGTTTTACAATGCACATGAAATTGAGGAGGTTGCAGATCTCTTCGGCAGGTTGGCATCTTCTTCAGTTGAATTATTCTTGTATACATTTATGATAGAGAGCAAAACAAATAAGTGAACAACCTACATAGAGAAAATGTTAAGGGCTGGTTATTATTCTTGTATTTCGAATTACTTGTGGTTGACTGTTATTATTGTAACTAGGCTGAATTGATTTTTATAATGGATGGTAGTATGAGTTGTCTTTGTCAAGGATAACCATGACAGGGTCTTTCTATCAAAAGACGTTAGGTTGAAGGCTGCTATAAATGAAATATTTCAAATTTCGAAGCTTGTTTAGTCAAATTATGTAGGCTTTAAATATGTGATCTTAATGACATCTAACATTTATTTTAGCGCGATGGTTATGTTGCCAGTTTCTTTGGGACTATTTTTCTCTTGAGCCGAAGATCTATTGGAAATAATTAGTCTCTCTACCTCTGAGGTAGGGGTAGGGTCTGTGTACACTCTACCCGCCCTAGATCCCACTTTGTGGGACTATTCTGGGTATGTTGTTGTTGTTGGTTATGTTGCCAGTCTCTGTTAAGTATTCAGTTCTGTGTTTTTGTTAATGGAGGTGTCTAATTTGTATGGAATCCATTTCGTCTTTGTGTTACATGATATAATGGCATTTATATCTTATCTTATAGAAATACCAGTTAGTTGTTGTGTTATATCGGTAACTAACTTGATAAAATAAGTTTGTTATATCGGTCGATGGAAATGACATCAAAACGATTTATTGTTAGTTCGTTTTAGTGGTGCAGGGCATGTGAAGTAATTGGGTCATTTTTCTTACGTAATCATGGCGCATAATCTGCAACTTGTATAATTTTACTTTGATGTGGTGGATTCCAGAATTTTAGGTGAATACTCAAAGGTTCCCCTGAAGCCACAGCTAAGAAAAAGGTGCGGCGTCATTGATTCTTCCCCAGCTGTCTGTAAATTAAGATGTTTGTCAAGTGATTTCCTTATAAGCACAAGTTATTTGCCACAACTCATGAATATTCTTGTTTCTGGTGAAGCTATAGCATTTCCATATTTTAGTACATGGTAAGCAACTGTTTCATTGGTACAGCATGATAGAAGATAAGCACTAAGAATCAGTTTGATCTAAGGCGTAAAGAAAAATAATCTCTGCAAAATTGTGATTATCAATTGTTGGTTCCTATGTAATCATACATGTATTATTTTATGTGGAATATCAATACGCAGATTAGTACTCAACCTTTTTAGTGTTGTGTTATGTTCTTAGTTGAGTTTGTATCAATTCCAAGTTATTTTAGGTCTTCAAAGATTTTTTCCTTTGATATGTGAATCGGTGAATGTATTCCATCTATTTTTTAGCACTCTTAACTATCCCAACATTGTGACAACAGATAAGTTAATTTGGAAGTCTTCGTGAGATTAATTGGTGCCATCTCTGATGACCTCTCTCATGTTATGCTTTATGCAACGACACTTGCACCCTCTAGGGGATGGGATCATTTCTAATCATGTCTAATTTTGTATGATGATATATCTATCCTAACATCTGTATTTTAACGGCACTTGTTCCCAACATTCACTTTTATATAAATAAACCTTGTTGGCCTTAGAATTGGTCTGTAGAACTTTTTTGTCACTTTGATAGGTTTCATATCATATTTTGTTCCACTTTTGTAGCATTCCTCCGCTACAACTATCCTATTTTACTTCAATATATTCATCAACCAAGTCGTTCTTCTAAAATATATACATTTAATTAATTTTTAATTCGATGATAAAACCAATATATACATTCCAATTAAATACTAGTGCCCCCTGGATACATCTCCTGGTGTCGGATAATTTTTCTTTATAAATGGATATAAGGAGTACATATCACAATAGTCTAAATTTTCACCAAAAGGGCTTATAGACACTGGACCGTATTTGGTTTTAGTAGTTACTTAAGCAGATGTTTCTTTTACTTTCAGTAAATATATATAAAGGTAAGCTAGTTAACCTACAGGTTTGAGTTTTCCTATTGGCTGTAGGAAACTATCATGGTAAGTGAGACAACTTTAACCAATATGAATATGAGTCAATAATATGGACGCTGTTGGCAACACTTCCTGCTCATTTCTTTGCTTGTGGAGAGAACATATAGCAGAATCTGAACTTTTTACTTTCCTAGAGTTGGTCTTTCATTTATGATTTCTCATAGATCTTCAGGATCCAACTTAAGCAAAGGCACTTACGGAAGAAAAGAGGAAATAGAGAAATAATCAATGACTTTGTTATCTTGTATCCATTGTCGATTTTCCCTTGTCAGCATATTTGTCCATAAGGGGTGACTAAATCAATGTTTGTTGGTCTTATAAAAAAAAGGTCAATGTTTGTTGCTCCTCAGCTATTAATTTCTGTGTTTCTTGATCCTCCCCCCTTCTTTGGTGCAGTTTTGTCTCTACTCTAATTTTTAACTTTTCCCTGATGTTTTTAAGTGCAGTGAGTTTACAGATCATGAGGTGGTCCCAATGAGTACAGCAATAGAAGGGACTCCTGGACCAGCATTTACCACCTCTACGGATGGGTTTGGTGCTGATGATTCTTCCTTTATGAACTTTTTCAATGTATGTACTATGTACTCAACCCTCCTGTGATATTGATGTATAATTTCCCATCTAACATCTAAAACTGTCAAGTTCAAAACTTTAGCATCTGTTCATGAACTTTAAACCGAAAAGAAGCTTCTGTTTATTGCCAAATGGTGTTTAGCCTTCGTCTTCTGACTGCCTTATTTGCTTTATTTGTACATTTCTACCTGTTGGCTTCTCCAGTCGCCCCTGTATATTTTCTTAAAATGTTGCCGCCGGAGATTTTCTTGGTCAATGATTTTGCTATATTCTTGTAACAACTTGTAATGCATGTATATTCTTTGATTATTTACAGAGACCATCCATTACCAGGATATATGTCTGAATAAGCCTCACATTTTCATGCATGCTTTCGTTAGGTGATTTAATTGCATATGCACCCCCTTCCCAAAAACAATAAAAAAGATGAGGAACACTGTTCTATCCTGGGAATTTGAGGGAAACATTTATGTCCAAAAGAGATGACTATGGGTTGACTAATGATGATCATGATACCAAGTGGATGGAAATGTATACGAGAAATCATAGTATGGAATCTTTTCTGTGAGGAATATAAAAGTCCCGAGAATCCAAGAATTTATTCTCTGTTGCTAACTGAAACTGTTTGAGGGCTGCACTTGGAGACTAGCAGCTTTAGAGATATGTTTTGAAGAAAACGAGGTTATACCTGGCTTTTCTGAGATAGTCTAGTTAGGGGAATAAAATGCATCTTTTCCTAAAGGATATGAGTGAGGCTGCATTAGTAGATGAATGCATCACGGAAGATCAATAAGAATGTCTTCTAGTGTAGTAAACATTGGCTTTAAAATACTGGGCAGTCTTCCCCTACTGCTCCTCCTCCTTGGGTTGTAGAGAAGTCCTGAGATTTAATTTTGTTGTTGCAGAGTGCTGCAACTATTGGGCATACCTCTTCAACTGTTGTGAACTCCGGACTGCCATATCATTATCCAGTTACAACTTTTGATCCATCACCCCGAGTTCCAAGTCCTCTGCCTTCTCCTGCTCCAATTTCGCAAGTCTCATTACCTGTTCAGTCAGCTCCATCACCTCCTCGACAGTCACGCCGCGATTCTGCTAACCTGATCAATAGTTCTAATTACCCTGCAAATCTTGTGAAGCCTTCTTTCTTTACACCTCCTGTGTCACCTGTATTGGTGACAACTTCTGTCTCCTCAGCTACATCAACTCCCGTCCTTTATCCTCATGTGAATCCACAACGCCCACATGGTACACTTCTAGTTCAACCCTTCCGAACACCTACTTCGCCTCCATTTCTGACTTCTACTCAGATTCCTTCACAAAGTGTGACACTAAGCAGAGAGAAGGTTCAAGACGTGCTTCTAATGCTTGTTCAGGTATATCTAGCCATCCAGGATTTAATTTATGTACTCTGCCTGCTATTCGGATGACTACAACTGTGTTCATTAATTATAGTCATTGCTGGGTGCATCTTTTCTGTACTTGAACAGTAATTGAATTCCGTTCAACTGGATAAATCTTGGTCATTTTATCAATAAAATTTGTGGTGACATGACGTATTATCGAAACTGCTTATTTGAAAACACATTCAGATTTTGGAGGGGTTCAGCGATTGTAACTTCAGTCTGACTTGTGTGCACAATCGAAGGATCCTTGTAAATAACTGAGTTAAAATGCATATGCTAGCTCTGAGTTCTTTTTTTTTTTTTTTTTTTTTGTGTGTGTGTGTGTGGGGGGGGGGGGGGTAAAGAATGCTAGATCTATGTTCTTATTTACATTATCAAGATCTCTCGGTTTTATTTATTTAAGTACTTAAAGTTGGTTAAATAATTAAAAGATATCTGTTATTGTAGAAGTTACATCCAAGGTGGCTTGTTTAAATTTTTAACTTTTAACTGATGAAGCATCAGTTAGTATCTTAAGATGCCCCGTCAAATTAATTCTTGGTTTTGACTTCATATTTCTTCTAATGTGCAATTTCCTTTTCAATGTTTAGAGAGCTATAGTTCCCATCTGCTGTCTAAAGTCTAAACAAGTGAAAATTTTCTTTTTGTAAAGAGTCTCTTTAAGTTCTGGATCTCATTTCCAGTTGGATCTATTTTACACGTAATCTCGAGCTCGACCTGTAACTTGGCACATTGCCACCAGCCTATTCCTGAAAATACTGAAAAATGTTCGACCAACCATTGGTGAATGGTTGAGATGAAGAATGCCTTGGCATGATGATCATGATTAGATTTTAGTAATTGTATCATTGTAGTTTCATCAATAACATGCAGCTCTCATACATGATATCATTTATTATTGAAGAAAAAATGATTGTTTTCTTAATTTTTTTGCAGGACAATCAGTTTATCGACTTGGTCTACCAAAAGTTGCTTAAAGCACATTCATGATTCCGTGAGAAGTGTGGTGATGTTGTAGATCTGATACCATGTAAAAGTAGTTTGTACATATTTGTTTCTTCTGCTGGGGATTGGACTTGCCTTCTTTTCACCTCACGAGGAGATCGACTACACCTATGACTTGATGTAATATATGAAACTTGGACAATCCTCAACCAATCCTGATGAGAGTCTATGAACAATTGAATATCGACAATGGCAAACCTTTTAAACATTTCTGTAAATTCTATGCACAGTTCTGGTAAGAGTTTGGTGAACACGTCATGCCTCTGGTCTGTGGAATCATTGATGTTCACCAAGTTTGGTTTTTTTTTCCAACTGTTGAGATGCATAGAAACGTGCAGAATGATTATGTTCTTCATTTGGTGCATGCTTGAACTATCTCACGACTTTCACAACATTAGCTATAGGTGGCTTGACAGATATATTAACCTCCCAACAATATTTGTTTGCTCAGTGTAATCTCAGAAGTGGGGTTTAGGAACGTATATGTAGACCTTAAAACTCTATCTTTTGGGTACAGATTTAGAAACTTTCATCAGGCAAAATCTTAAGCATATGATTTATTGCTGTTCGAGTGTTTATATTGGTTTGCACGCAAATATTCCAGTTTTCAGCCAATATATTTAACATTGGCATGTAAAATGTGCTGTCAGTGTTGTTCAAATTTGTACATCAACCATCTACTAGTTTAATCTTTGTTTAGGTAAAATAAAATTCATTTTCATTAGATTCACCATCTGTTTTTTTTGTTAGAAAATCTCAGCTTGTTTCACAAACTTTTTGTCTGCAAAATGTAAGCTTCTCACAATTTTGAGAATACACAAAAAGATAATGTAACGACAGCCTAAACTGAAAGCAGGAAGATAAACTTCATTGAGCATTCAAGGGTCGTTTCGTAGCTGACTAAAGTTATGCAATAAAATAATACATAGATTTTCTCATACCAACTTGTACATGTATTGGTTATGCAGTTTTATTATTGTCAACCAAACGTCATATTAATTTAAATAGTACGGAAACTAATACATGGATAACTTGTTCCGTATCCACCAACCAAATGAATTTACCTTCACATTAGTTTCTTTGAGCCATATGTGTTCTGAGTATCAGACCAAGAACATACAACTTTCATAGAATCTTCAAGGCAGCTACCTAGAAACTTTGAACTTTTACCATTGATTTGAAACAGCCAAGTTGATGTGGACATTCTGAAGTCAATACATTATCATAATCCCATGATAATGATGAATGTAATTCAATCATATAAAGACAACAAAGATAGATCTTCAAAAAAATTACAAGATTTTGCCATCTTCCTGTTTTCACCAGTCCATCTACTCCAACTATTGAGTGTTCATGCTGCAGAATATTTACCAGATCGCATCTAGGAAGTCGTTTCCTTACCAATTACTGAAATTAATAGATTGAAGCGAGATATAGCCAAGAAGTAGATCCTTCAGATGATGTTTACACAAGCCAAGTCGCCTTCTATGTAAACTGGGATGGATACAATTAGAAAATCCAGTCTTCCAACCAGGGAATCTTTGTCTTTCCATCACGTGAAGAGTGTATACACGAGGAGCTGCAGCTGAACATCCTATAACAAAGCAATTGCAAGGACGCGACTGACTCACCATTCTTGCTAAAGAGAATAAACATATTCCACTGTATGTTATTCCATACATTAAGGCGTCATTATCAACAGCTTCGGAATTTGTTGCTTCACTGGTTATCTCAAGCTCCAGATCTTCAGTTGCAGGAATTCTGCGCAATTCAGAATCAAATTTCTTCTCTATCTCACTCTCATGGATCCTATATTTCATCGCTAGAGTTCTGATGCAAGACAACCTTACTTGATTGCAAATAATGAGTTTTACCTCATTAAAGTTGTCACACTCGGTGTACCATCTCTGCCACCGGCAGATTAAACCTGCATACCAGTCAACAATTTCATCGTCATCCCAAAAAACTAGCAGATGACATGGCTGTGAATGACCTTTGGAGTTTGTCAATCCATATCGAAGAAGCCGCTTCATTATGATGCTGATTGGAGCTATGATCTGTGTCGTAAATGATGAACAGTTGGAGTTTGGCAACAGGGCAAGAGTCGAAGCTGTCTCAGAAGATATATATTCCTGAACACGCTTCTGGAACTCATAATACGAATCTCTTAGATCTTGAGGGAGAGCTGGTTCAACTATATGCTTAGATAAGATAACATCCTCGTTCGTTTCACATTTAACCTTTTTATTTTGCATCCAAACTTTTAGCAAGACTTTGTACCAATGATCTGTTTCCATCCCATCTTTTCTAAAACACGAAATTCGGCTCAAAAGGGAGCTGCCATCAGAGAGATGCTTAATCTCTGATTCTTTTACCTTCTTCAACCCATGAGCCAGCCATTTCTTTCCAATTCTTGCTGTCCCCGTGTCCCACGAGTGCTCTTTCTGCGAAGCAAATAATTCTACTTTTTCCTTCAATTTGTGAACGGCCTTTACAGCCGGACTCTCTTTCAGGCTTCTTTTAATCACACTACCCAGAAAGCGAATGCCAGTACGCCCATCACATGGAAAAACGTCTATTTCATTTTCAAATTCTAAATAAAGAGAATTCTTAAAGTAATTTTCAGTTTCAGACTTGATGGCAACAGCCACGTCTTTGGGACCAGAGATGGCAATAAGAATCTCATCCATGAAGCGGCAACAATGCACCCTAATTTCAGAGTAGCCCAAATCATGGCATTCTTGAAAACCATTACCAGATATCTGTCTCCTGAACCAACTGCGTAGCACAGAGTTGGGCGCACTTTCTTCAGCACTTGATCCTTTATCAATAGCTTCATATCTCATTGACAACCTGTACATTTCATGATCAAAGAGATCAAGATATATGTTCATTAAAATTGGAGACAATGCTCCTTCTTGTGGGAGACCATGTCCTTTTGGAAAGCCCCCAAATTCTAAATTCAATACTCCACAGTCAAACATACTACGTATTATCGTATATAAGAAAGGATCATCTATCTTGTCTTCCATAATGGAAAAGAGCTTAGCTAAGATTTCATTGTCAAGCTTTCTGCAAACTGGCAAGGTGAACCACCACTTCGGATTAATTATCTCTTTGCGAATGTACTTAAGAGCAGATAAATGGCTCCTACCGCTACGACAACCGTGTGATATCTTAGAAAAGTGAGGTCGGTAGACAACTTCTAAAACTATTCTGATTGCTTCCTCAACAACTTTGAGTTTAACATTTGGAAAGACAAGGACTTCTTTCTTTGCGCCCTTAGTTGAGATCGAATTTGTGTTAGCACTAATATCAAAACGCCCACTAGAAAGCTCTTCAGCCATGGCTTCAAAAGGTAAATCCTCACCATTAGATGCTAGATCAACATTAGAACTCAATCGAATACAATCATAAGCATCACAAAGTGTTTTTGGATTAGCAACCACATTCTTTATGAGGTTTTGAAACTTTCCATTTACATACTGTTCCTTAACTCTCTTTTTTATCCGTAGTTCAAGTAATCTTTTATGTTCCACACGATTCATAGGTTTAGACTCATCAAGATTATAAGACTCTTCCACCAAGTTCGCTAAGTTTTGTGCCAGTGATGCTCCATGTTTCACACCTCCCGAATTCTCAACCGACTTCTCAACCATAGGCACCAATCTCTTAGATACTTGGGATTTTTTCTCCTCTAAGTTCAAAGATTCCTGAACCAAACCGGCTAGGTCCTGAGCTAGTTTTAGTTTGCCAATCTTCTCATCACGAGTATGACATCCAACTTGACTAGCATTAGAATGAAGTGAATAACCAAGAAATCCTACAACAGGCCTCCCTGTCACATTTAACCAAGATTAAAAACAAATGAACTCTTATGACCTTAATTCTATAATACAAATGAAGAGGAGTACTTCATACATATACGTGTGTTTGTATGGCTAGAAAAATATTTTTCAAAATGAATTATTTTCCGGTATTTGGTATTTCTGCAAAAAGGGAGAAAATGCATTCCTTCACAAATGAGCAGACATCATTTCCTTTCCAAATATCCCAACTTTTACTCCATAAAAACCAAGAAACTAGATGCTTTTTCAATCTTTAGTACCAAAAAATGTTACCAAAATACTTTTCCAAACATTTCCTCCAACCTTCCACCTTGTATGAATATCATATGATCCTGAGCCAGGATTTTCAATAAAACGAGTTCAAAATCAACTAACATGTGAACTAGACAAGAGAGTTCGACATCTACCATATATACATAAAAAAAAAATTAACAATGTATAAATAGTACTCCCTCCATTACATTTTATGTGTACTTTTTGAATTTCGAGATTCAAACAATCATAAATTTTTCATATATCTTTTAATTAGTTTGCATTGTGTGACTTACCCTATTTTTAAGTAGTTTACAAATATATAAATTTCATTTCAAGAAATTTGAAGACGCGCAAATATCAGTCCCCTCGAAAAACTAAAAGAGACACATAAATTGAAATAATTTTTCGCAGAAGAGAAATCTGCCAAACATCAACAACAACATGCCCAATGAAATCTCATAAACACCATATATCACCTACTTCATTAATCATAACTAACCAAACAATAGAAAATAAAACAATTTTACACACTAAACATCAATTTCACCCATAGGATAAGCAACACTTATACACCTTGGAGTAAAAGAAGATTATATGAATTACCAATAACAGAAGAAGAATTGCGGCTGAGAAAGTGAAGATTTTGGAGAAGTGAAGTATATTTATGGACCATATTATACAGTCCGCACGGAGACTGAGAAACAAAAGGAAAGAGAAGGGAATAAGGGCTCGTTTGCACATAACTTTTCTTTTCCTTGGTGTTTTTTCTTTCTTTTTTGCTTTGTTTTGGATATTTATTGTGTCAATTTTGTCATCAAATACACTAAGGTAAAACTAGTTAATTTGATTTTATACGAATATTGTTGAAATACATCACTAAATTCTCGTTAAGTTTTGGGATACTTTCAACACTTCTCGTAATTTTTTTATTATACATGTCATACAAGAGTTTGAGACTACTTACAATGTCTTGCGGTAAATCGAGAGTGATCGGGGTATATCTAAGTTTAATTAGTCAAGTAGATGAGTATTTTTAAGATTGACAATAATTCGAGAATGAAACTAATAATTTGTGTGATTATAAATTATTTTATTAAAAATAAATTAAATTAAAATATGTCATTCTTTTTTTAAAATAACGCATAATCTATTTGAATTGACTTAATTTAAGTGTTTATAAGTTAAAATATTTTTTACGATGTTGTGATATAATTTTTTTTAAAAAAAGTACTTAATAAAATAAAAAAAATAATCTAAAAAGTTTAGAAATTACAAATGGGGCATCTCTGAGTCTTGTAGTTTGAATAATCAACTATGGTTTGGAAGTCATACTTTGTAGATATTTTGATTCTACAAAGTATCAATATAAAAGATTTGATTCAATACTTAATGAAACACTTTTATGATTTTAGATATTGATGTTGAAGTGATAAATTTGATATAAATAAAATATAAATTGATTAATATTTCATAAATATTTTTATTACTTAACATGATATTCGTAATGAGAATATAAATTATTTTATTCATTACGAATATACAAATCACTCCACCCTCAACCAAAAACTAGTCATATAAGTAACTCGCTATTTTAATTCATCACAATGAAGAATCAATAGTTAAAATACAGTAAAAATATCAAAAAAAAAATATTCAAAATTTCGTCTCAATTATTCATCATTTTCATTATTTATCCAAACTATTAATCCCTTCTTATTAAAACACATCTCAATGTTGAGCTCATAAATATTTATACTTATTTAATGATAAGTTTTATAGTCAACTTAATATTAAAGTGCATTTTAATATAAAGTAAACTACAATTAAGATATAAAATTCATTAAAGAATGAAACTGTGTATATATAAATGAGTATGAAAATCTGCTATTTATATGTTACAATAATTTTACTCTATAATGAATGAGTAATGTACAAAGTGAATTTAAATTAATTTAATTTTTATATAAACATCAATTATAGATTAAGAATTGTGTGAGACAAATTTAAATCAATTGAGTTTTAGTATAGATATAAAATACTTTGTGAGATAAAAAAACTTTATAGTAAATAGGGATGATGCACTATAATACACAAGTATCTCCTCAACCTAGCTAGCCCGAAATCTCAGAAATAACACTTATACTATACTAAAGTTCTATTGCCCTCTTAACTTATTTTATAATAATTTTCTATCCATTTCCGGCATACGTGGCACTATTTTGTGGGTTCAACACCGGTTGCCTTTTTTTTTTCCAACCTAGTGCCACATAGACCATAAAAGGGTAGAAAATTACTTATAAAATAAGTTCAGAAATAATAGAACCTTAGTATAGTATAAGTGTGTCTTTGGAATTTCAGACATAAATTGAGGAACTACTTGTGCATTTTCCTTAGTAAATAATGTAAAGTTATTTATTACTCTCTTCATGTTAAAATACAATTAACCATCATTCTCATAATCTATCCAAACTATTACTTTCTTTCCTGTTAAAATTCATCGTAATGTTGAGTTAATGAATTTTTATTTCTAATTAATTGCAAGTGTGTATAGTCTACTCAATATCAAAATATTTTAATATGAAGCGGGTAATAGTTAAAATGTCACCAAAATAATAATAATTTAAATAGATAAATATTATAAGATAAGTTTGTTAAAATATGAAACTCTATTATTTACGTGTGATGCAATTTAATTCTATAGAGTTTTTTTTTTTAACACTTTAGGATATCTCGCATCTATCAAAACCTCTGTCACAATTTTTGCCTTCGGGTGAGCACTATGTGGTAAGTACTTTGTGCATACTGGGTAAATTTTTTGCTGTGTAATCGCCTGCGAATCGCACCAGACAAGACGAATGCGACATACTCGACTCAGAAGACACTGAGGGATCTATTCCGCATCATCTGTATGGATAACTACTTCTTAAACCAATTAAGTCATTTCGAAGGACAATTCTATAATGAATTATCTGATGCGAATTTGAATTAATTAAATTTTTATATAAATATTAATTATAAACTAATATCTAAATAATATACGTAAAATATTAATCGAGCTACAACATAAATATAAAATACGAAACAAAGAGATGGGAACCCAAAAGAACACTATAATAAAATGTGAAGTTATGGAGGCATATGAATTATGTGATGAATTGTCTCCCCACGTCTACGGATAAACCCTTTCTGTCACGTCTATTTACAAAAAAAAGCTTGCAGCTTCCATTTTTCATTTCTCTGATAAAAAGTTAATCCTATTACATATCCCTTCTCGAACACTCAAAATCATCTTTTGAAGCTGATGTCGTTGAAGCTCCATCATCAGAATCTTCCTTCATCTAGGTGATTTTCAGCCTCTATAATCTGCTTCAGTTTTATAGCTATTGATTGATTATCATCACGTTGAATCGTTAATTGATTCGAAAAGCTGTAACTGTAAATCATTTAAGTAGGAGATTTTTTGATGCTAAACCTAAATTAACCAAATAAGTTGCTCTGTACAGCTAGAAATTCTGCTTGCTTTAATGCTGTTATGAACAAAATTCATCAAATTTACTGTAACATTTGGATGATGAGTAAAACTTACCATTTTTTGTACTGGTAAAACGTTTTGAGTCGTACCCAAGGGTGTAGTCTGGTGGTTTATGAAGTTGTGAGGTCTTAGGTTCAAATCCTAGCAGAGACAAAAAAACACCAAGTGATTCTTTCAATCTGTCATAGCCTTGGTGGATAAAGTTACCTGATATCTGTTGTTTCTGGTGGGAGGTGAAAAGTATCTCGTGGAAATAGGTCGTGCGCGTAAGCTGGCCCGGACACCACGGTCATAAAAAAAAAATTATATCATTTTGGGTTAGTTGACATGAGAGGGGCTAGTTTTGTAAGGGTCGTTGTGTGTGTGTGAGTGACTATTATGGAAGGGTTTTGTTGTAAAGCAGGATTTTATTAGTTACTAAACTTATTTCTGAATTCTGCTGCATATATGTTTCTTATATCCGTTTAGCATGAGATTGAACAAACACACTCTCTCATTTAGTTGTAGGAAAACATGAATCTCTTACTTTGTCTATTCCAGCGGTGAGATATAATGAGCTTAGGAATAAACAGAATTGCTTGTTACAGTCTCGCTAATAAGTGCTACAGTTAGGCTTTGGTTCAAGTTCAATAGCAAAGGTAGTACAACAACAACATACCTAGTGTGGTCCCACAAGTGGAATCTAGGGAGGGTGGAGTGTACGCAAACCTTATCTCTACCCATACTTCGTGGAGCAGAGAGGCTGTTTCCGAAGGATGCTGGGCTCAAGAAAATGAATCCTGACTGGTTGTACAAATGGGGGGTATGTGTTCGGCACATATTACGGGGTTGAATCCTGATTGGTGAACCGAGTTTGTTATTTAAGTGGAGCACGGTAGAGGATGGATGTATTTTTGCCATTATCTGCTGAGTTTCGAAGTTGGCGAAGCAGATTTCTCAGTTATCTAGAAAAAGAAGGTAAATAATCGACTAGTAAGCACCACCCAAACTTAGATCGTTCTTCACTTTACTCCCTAACCTTCCCATCTGCTATTCCTAATTTGGATCGTGGCTAGTGTTTACGAGCTACTTGTGGCACTTCCCTGCATTAGTGTTTCCGGAAATGATGATTTCGAATTTATGACATCTTGAGTGACGGGTTTAATTCTGAAGTTCCACGATACAAATTATTATCAATCTGGAACAACATTCTTGAAAAGCTGGAGAAAAGTTGACGAATTGGAAATGACAATACCTCTCTCTTGGTGGTAGAGTCACTATTATCAACAATGCTCTTAGTGCATTGCCTACCTACAGTATGTTGCCACTGTCCTCAGCCTTGAAGTGTAACAAACAAGTTCACTCCTTTGTCCTTGTAAAATGGAATACAGTTATTAAAGACAACAGAAGAGAGGGGGGGGGGGGGGGGGAGGCACTCTCCTCTGAGCAATTCTCAGAATATTTTTAGGATTTCAGCTCAGCACAATGTACTACTTGCAGAATTTGTTTCAACACAAGGGCGGAATCTCTCTCAAAGAAGGTATGTAATGATTGGGAAGTAGAACAAGTATGTATTTTTCTTCAGCTGCTAAGCAACATAGCTTTAGACTGCAACAAGGCTGATTCTATTAGATGGAAGGGGCATCTAAAGGTCTATTCACAGTCAAAGGCTGCTACAAGAAGCTGGAATCAGGTAACATCTTTTTTGGCCTTGGGAAAAAATTGGCTCAGCAAGGCACCTTTGAAGGTCTCCTGCTTCTCTTGGATTGTGGCTAGAGAGGCTTGCCTCACTCATTCCAACCTTCAGAAGAGGAAAATTCAGCTTTGTAGTAGGTGTCCCTGTGTGAAGAGCACTTGAAGATGTTGACCACCTCTTCTTGCATTGTAAAGTTGCTACTCAGCTGTGGAGTATGTTTTTATCATTCTTACGCATGTCCTGGTCCATGCCAAAATCCCCTAGTGAGCTATTGCAATGTTGGAACAAAGATGGGATGTGCAAGTAATCACATAAGACTTGGAATACCATCCCTCAAGCCATTTGGTGGACTGTTTATCTTGAAAGAAATGACAGAATCTTTGAGGGCCAGTGGAGAAACTTACGTAGCCTAACAAAGATGTCTTATTTTGCTAGCTTTTTGGTGCAACCTGGTTACTATACAGGATGATGATGCAATACAACTGGGGATCTACACATTTGTAGTTATGTTCTCTTGCACTGGCTTTGTGCAAGCCTTTATAAAATCCCTGAATACTTGTCATTTTTTTGGCTTGAAGTTTCTGCCGTTTATCCTGACTGACATCTTGACTTGTAGTGTCCTGACATTAACAAAGAGGTCTGATGATTAATACATCTGAAAGTTGAAGATTCTTACACTGATGTTAGCACCTTCTCGTCTGCCAACAGTTTTATGCATGGAAAATTTAATCAAAAAGTTGATTAAATCAGTAGTTCTATTATTTATGTTTCCTGTTTTCTATGTAACAGTTGTTTTCCTGTAGCAGTTATTGGCAGTTAGGAGGTTATTCCTCCACTTTCTCATTTCAGTAGTAGTAGCAAGTTATTTCCTTGTTATTAGGTGGGTGGTTAATCCACCAGTGTTGTATTTCAATTATTTGAATTCAATGGAAAGATAAACAGAAAATTATTAAGTTTTTTAGTACTTCAAACTCAAGAGATTGCAGGTTCTCTCTGAACAGATCAGCACCATAGGTCGTAGGAAGAAAACATTTTTTATATTGCAGCGCCCATAACTAGATCCATATCAGGGGACCATTACAACTGACCTGAAAGACTGTGTGGATAATTGATACAGAGGATTGCTGATCACTAATTTAGTAAATGTTTAGCAGAAAAAGTCCTAGTTAATGATTTGTATACTACTTAAAATGGAGTTTCCACAATATCTTAGATGTATTGGATCTTTCAATATTAATTTCTCCTAATGTTACATGAACTTTGGCTGATTATGTTACTTTTATTTCAGTTCTTCTATTTCACGTCCTTCAGTTAAAGCAGTGAGAAACTATTATTTCAGCAGAAAAGTAGTAGGTTTGGATCACCTGATATACAATCAATGCAATACAAGGAGGAGATGCCACACAAAACTTTATTTGTTACAGGGTGGAAATCGTGATCTTAATCCTCGAACATCGAGGATATTACACCTTTTGCCTTTTGCTTCTGCTGAGGATGGGTTGTCAGTCAATGGTAGTTCCAGACCAACTACAAGCAGTGATATGGAGGAAATGAGACTAAAACTAGATCTATCTCTGCAAGGTGAAGATAATGGTTCTGGACTTGTCCAATCGCTGCATGATGCTGCAAGAGTAATTGAGCTAGGACTTAGACAACAAGGCTCATTATCCAGGGTATCCTGGTTTTCAACTGCCTGGTTGGGCGGTGATAGAACTATTTGGATCAAGGAGCTATCTTATCAGGTTGGTAACTTTTGTAGTCTTCATTTTTCTACTGCTTGCTCTTCATGTTTTGTTAGTGTTTAGATGCATTGTGTTCTTCTCCATTACAAACTTGAAAAACAGTTCTTTTAATGGTGAGAATCACTAAGGTAATTTGGAAGTACTTACCATGGAATTTTGATTTCTGGGCTATTGAAGCCTGAAGTTTATAATTCTGTCCATTACCAGTAGTTTTATGTTGAGATCTCATTTTTGTGCTGTGTTGATGTTATTTTCTGATATGGTGGAGCTCATTGTTGTTCTTTTCAGGCATCTGTATACTCTCTACTGCAAGCAGCAATTGAGATTTTATCTCGAGGAGATGAAAGAGATAATGATATCAACATTTTCACACAGAGGAGGTAATTCATTTTACTCTCTTTAATGGAATATGTAAAAACTGTGCACCAAGAGTCAGAAGCATAGCCTTCTACTTGTTGCATCTTACTAGTGGTGCATAATTGATGATTTTGACTACATATAGGGAATAGGCTGTATTTGCTGGAAAATACTTTCCCAATTTCTCTTTATTTGGTCACCTTAAATTGTGAAAAATGTGTTTTACAAGTTTTAAGTGGTTTCCAACAAAAGAAGAAAAATGACTTTGCTCACATATGGATGGAAATCTTTTTTTCTTTACAAATATCTCAATTCTCACTTTATCACTTGTTTCAGTTAACATTTATGTATTGTGGTCAGCCTTTAATACTCAAAGATATCAATAGTACACTTTCATCATCCCTTATGTCTTGTACTGTTATCATATGTCACTTCTTTTTATATCCTACCAAATATTAGAAATGATCCAAAAAATTACTACCAAAGGTATGCCATTTTCTGCGGATACATTTTTGATGAGAAACATTTTCCTCAAAGGCACCCCCATTTTTCTGATTTGTTTGCTAGGTAGAAGTATGACGTATTGTTGGAACTAGGACTTAGCGAACATATTTGATTTACAAGATCTTAATTGTCAAAACGTTCTCATACTTTCTCATTTTAAATTTCTTAAAATGTGTATATTTTCAGTAACATTTTTCTCTTAAGTATCCCATGCATAATAAATACTATCTCCAACTGTGTTATATGGCAGTGTTTGATTGGGAGCGAGGAGTTAAGTAAGGAAGAAAAACTTTTTTGCATATAGGCTAAATATGTATAACATATTTTAACTACCATTAGAATTTGTGGTTTTCAACATGTTGTATCATTTCTATAAGAATGTGTCGTTACGGGTAAAGTAGGGGCAGACTCAGCATACACTGTTTTCTGAACTGTGCGCTACTGGTTAAACCTTTGGGATTTCTGGGTTATAAAAGAGAATAATTTGGAATGCCTTTGGGAGCTATAGGAAGAGTCCCCAGCTTTTGAACAATTCCTAATAAAGCCTCCGCGATCAGGTTTCTACTTAGTGACCTTCCAGTATTTAGAGGCACTATAAGAAGAACATCTGAGAGCTCTCAATCATTTTCATCAAAGGGGCACTTTTACAAAAGAGTTTAATGCTCCTTTTATTACTTTTAAATTATAAAGGAGGATGCGGCGAAATTAAAGATTTTAGACCTATAAACTTGTTAGTATATGTAGGTTGAAAGTGGTAATGGCAAGTCAATTTTGATAGCCAAAACTTGTTTGTGCTGGGGATAAATAACTGATGTTGCTGCCTGTTACGACTCAAACACTGTAGGCCGTGGCTGATATCTATTGAGCACCAACCCACCAAGCGGATCGGCATCCGTGACGAGCAAGCATGTGCTATGCTGAATTGTACTTTAATAAGTAAAAACAGTCCATATCATATGCCAAGCTCTTGAGAACTATGCTAAATTTTTTTATTGTTGAGTAGTTTGTTGTAGAGAGTGTGATTGTCATAATTGGAGCAGAAAACCAACAGAATGTTTTGGCTAACATAGTTTTTATTGGTATTTCGGCCTACATAATATTTCGGATGGGGATTCATCTCTACCTTTTTATATAATGTAGTGGCCAAACCAGCAGAAAACCAATAAATTGTTTTGGCTAACAGTTTTTTATTGGTATTTCGGCCTACATAATATTTCGGATGGGGATTCATCTCTACCTTTTCATAAAATGTAGTGGCCAAACCAGATAGTCCATTTCCTCTCTTTTCTCGCTCCTCAAGAAAGATGGCTAGAAACTTCCTATTAGGAATGACTTCCTTTCAGGTTGTGTTGTTACATACCATACTGTTCTAACATGGCAAGGGAGACGGACAACTAATCTAATACAATACAACTATGATCAGCAACAACATAGATAAGATAAGACTGAATGTCTGAGGATATGGTTCTGGTTCTCTTCTGTCCCGTTCCATCAATCAAAGAAGAATCCATGCCAAGAGCTAGTTCCAACCCATAGTCAGAGCCAATCCTTCTAATCGAATGCCTTGCGGCGCCTTTAATGATGAGGAAAGCGATACTAAAGAGATTAACTCAAGTGCACTGACTACTCCATCAACTCAGTTTCGTTGCGTAAGTGGAGGATGCCAATCATCTTACTCTGAACTTGAAATCTTTCTTAGGCTCATCTCGTCGATTGTCATTCTGATCCTATTCATTCATAGATAGTCGGATCTTTTAGTCATAGGCTATCGCCCTTTCCTGATAGCCGCAAAACTCTGCCCGTTCCGCTCTTTAGGGCGATAGCCGCAAAACTCTGCCCGTTCCGCTATTCCATTAAAAGAGCGGATGAGAATTGATTTGACAAAGGCTGGGGAAATCTATTTCTTTCCATCTCTATGTTGGCTAAACATCTCAGTTGCCTTCTGTCAAAGGATGTCTCCGACTCTCTTCTCAGATGTCGCTGGTAAATTCAAAGCGTGTAGACACTTATTAAAGTTCTTAGACCAGGTGAGAAATAAGCGATAGAAGAGAGAAATAATTGAGAATTTGGGAGATGTCAGAAATGTCTAACACCTATATCCTTTATACATCATCACATAGTAAAAGGAAATTCGGAAGATGTTTCTAATGTTATTGACTGGCTGTAACTAGAAGATATTAGGGCTGATGTAAGTATAAATTTTTGGAGGGGAGCTACAATTTGATGTAGTGTACCTGTGGATATATAGAAGTAAATGTAACCTTTCTCAAAAAAATATCACTAGTTTTACATTTCTCAATGTGGTACACTTCTAGCTATCTCACCACCTAACAGCATTGAACTCTAGTCTATTTCTGACTATTTAATGCTAGGATCTTGAATGAACATTTAACCAATTTCAACTTATAACATCGATGAGAGTCATTCCTGCTACATAAAAATTGAACTTTCTTATATCAGTTGACTGGTGTTGGAATCCAGATCTACGATGTGCCATACCAATCTTGACAAATGAATTGTCCTACCATTGGAGGAGAATTCCAAATAATCTAATCTGAACATCTTTTAAGTTTCTTCTTCTCAGGATGATGTCCGTCCATTGAGAGACACCAGTTCAGTGACAGCCTCTGACTAGTGATACTCACGGATTCTTTCAGTCTCTAAGTATGAGGGGGATTTGAGGAGAAATGCCTTGTCATTCAGCTAGTACACCTGAATTCTGTTTTGGTTTTTATCTTTCATTAGTTTGTCCTATTTTTTCTTCATTATTTTGATAAAGCCTCATCTTCTTTATTGTTCCTTTATCAAGTTTCTTCCTTTGCTTAGAGCAGTAGAGATATTCAGTGCTATGAGTTCTTGTTTTACTTCTGCATCATCTAGTATTGGTCCTAGGAATCAGATGATTGTTGACGTTTACCTCCCACAACCATAGAGATGAATGCTTTATTGGGGGTTCTGGTATATGTCAGCAAATGTATTTAGCTGAATTAGTTCCATCATTATATATAATGCTTATATTAAGTTAGTTAAAAATGTACGATGTTCTCTCATTACTTTTTAGTTTGGAACTGCTTTTTCCAACTTCTTTATCTCTAATATAAATGTCACTTGATTAAAAAATTTGATTTATTTCTCTCTTCTTCTTTTTTTCCAATTTCCAGATGTTATCTGTTGCTAATTTTGTCGCTCATGGATTTTTATTGGTGATGGAAGTTAGAATCAGTATTTTGCGCATAGAAGCTTGAAAAGTACTTTGCTTAGACGATTCTGTCATCTAGGCATCATGGGAGGCTATTGATATCATAAACTTGCATTGATTGTGAACTCTTGGCCCCTAGGACTAATAGACTTTGTTGCCTACATTTTTGTTGTGTTGGTTCATCCTTTTCCATTTTTAGTGCGCTTGACTTGGATGGCCCATTTCCCTCTCTACTGTCATTTTGATTTGAAACATATTATCTAATGTACTGTTGCATTAATGAAGTTTATCAAGGCAATCTGCTCCTTTGGAGAGCTTGATTAGAGATAGTTTATTAGCCAAGCAACCTGAAGCTTATGATTGGTTTTGGTCTGAGCAAATTCCAGCAGTGGTTACCACCTTTGTGAATTACTTTGAGAAGGATCTGCGATTTGCTGCTGCTACTGCAGAGTATGTAATTGCTGAAAGAACATTGAATACGTTGATATTCTGCATAGCTATTTGTGTATTAATTGATGCTTAAATAGGTTCCTCTTTGTTCAGGACCAGAAAGCAAACATCTCTATCTCCTCGAAATGCAAGTGATGTATCACTCCTTATGCTTGCACTCAGTTGCATTGCAGCGATTATGAAACTTGGTGCTGCAAAACTGTCGTGTACACAATTTTCGTCTCTTGTTCCAGACACACTTGGAAGATTGATGGACATGCTTGTCGAATTTATTCCTCTCCGACAGGCTTATCATTCCGTGAAGCCTATTGGTCTGCGTAGAGAATTTCTTGTCCATTTTGGTCCCAGAGCTGCAGCATGTAGAGTACAAAATGAATCAGGAACTGAAGAGGTTATATTCTGGGTGAGTCTTGTCCAAAAGCAGCTTCAACGAGCTATAGATCGAGAGAGAATATGGTCCAGACTCACCACAAGTGAGAGTATCGAGGTTAGACCAAAGCTCTTTTACTTATTTGATTTCTTACTCGAATCTTTTCAGTGACACAACTCATGAATATTGACCTGATAGTGGTACATTTATAAGCTAGAACAAGCAAAATAGTAAGTTTCTGTGCGCTACAAGTTACTTTATATATATATATATACACACACACACACACACACACACATTCCATTGATTTACAAGTCTAATATTACTTGATATAAGTTTTTCTTGTAGCTAGTACTGTTAAAGAAGGATGTAAAATGATTTTAATAAATGGCTGGTAAATTTTGAGTATGTCAATGTAATGCAATATGTTAGCGTGTGGAACGCCTCATGGACAGTCATTTCACTTGTCGCTTCTTAAAATGTCCTGAGAAATGGTGACAGATGTATAAATATTGTTTCTGAGCCTTATCCTGGAGAAAGTGTGCCCACTAATCAATATATTGTAGGAAATATTGAGGCTAATATGAGTCCCCTATCAAGGATAAATTGATTGTGGCATAGTAAAAGCAGAAAAGCTGTAATGCATAATTTTTGCTATACCTTTAGGTGAGGCCATCGCCTTACACAATTCCCACTTGAATATGTATTTTGTACATCGCACTTGAGTTTCTATATTTATTGCTGATACATCCTACAGGTTCTGGAAAAGGATCTGGCCATATTTGGTTTCTTTATTGCTTTGGGAAGAAGCACAAAGGCTTTTCTTTCTGAAAATGGATTTGATACTCTTGACGAGCCGATTGAAGAATTAATTAGGTAAAGCATTTTTGTGTTCCTCGTTTTTGGATCTTAGCCTATACTGATAATACACTCCATTGTATCCAACTTTTCATTTTGAATTCTAAACAGGTATCTAATTGGGGGCAGTGTACTGTATTATCCTCAACTTGCATCAATAAGTTCTTATCAACTGTACGTGGAGGTTAGCATTCTTGTGAAGAAATTGTCATTAGGACACATTTATGTGGCACATAAAGCTGAAATATCTTTACATGATAGGTTGTGTGTGAAGAGCTAGACTGGCTTCCTTTTTATCCAGGCATTACTGCTAATTTTATCCGTAATACTGGGCACAAAAGTAAACAAGAAGTTCCTCCAAATTTAGAAGCCATTCCACTAGTATTAGACGTGTGCTCTTACTGGATCCAGAGTTTCATTAAATATAGTAAATGGCTGGAGAACCCTTCTCATGTCAAGGCAGCAAGATTCCTTTCAACTGGGTAAGAAGGCTGAAAAAAAATCCAATCAATTAAGTGAATATACAGGAGTTAGTAACAATTTGTGGACATGAATGTTTCAGGCACAACAAGCTTAAGAAGTGCAGAGAGGATCTCGGAATTGAGAAGTACGTTAAATGAGAAAATGTTACTTTCTTCCTCTTCCCCTCTTCCCCTTACTATCTTTTTGTGGTTTCTGACTATTATCATTATTTCCATCCATCTGTAAATGGTATCAGGCAGGTGTCCTTTTCGTTAACAGATATAGACTGATCTATATTTGATCCTAGTCGCTGTGGAACTAATTATATCTCTCAGGAAACATACACAAACTTTGCACCATTTACATGCACTGTACTCGGTCTACCTTGTTGAAAACCCAAAATAATGAATAGAAGTGTTCTTCTCTAACAAATTAATCTTTTAGATGGATTGATATACCATTTAACATGGTATCAGAGTATGCTAGGATTTGAACCATACTCTGTTAGGTATTTAGTATCCAATTAATTGACCTCTTAGCCACACTTTTGGGTGCCATATGAGTGCATTAAATTATTTGATTTTTTCAGTAAATTTAAATGTCCTGAGTAAGTCCAGCTTATTTGCTTTTCTTTTTTCATAGTTATAGTTTATTTGCTTGTAGTAATAGTCATTTCATTCCAATAATTTATGGCACTTTGGTCAAATGCAATGGCAATACAAACTCGGTCACATGTGATATGAAAATCATGTGCTAACAATGCTTTGAAACATGGACAGGACTCGCGTGGGAGCTTATTCACAGATCAAGAAAGAAACAGATTCCTTTGATAAGGTATAATTACCTCTTAGAAATGAAGCATTTTCTGTTGTATTTATCCTCATGTGATGTGATAATCTTTAAGACTGTCTCTTCAATTCCCTTGGACATAAAAGTGGATAAAGAGCCTTCAACTATTTTTTACTCAAGTAAATATTTTTTTTTTTTTTTTTTTTTTTTTTTGTGAAAATTCCCGTATACAAGCAAGAACCTACGATACATAATCTCCCATGCTATACATAGTCATTTCTGTTCCCTCAAAAGCTCTTTTATTTCTCCCCTCCGTAGAATCCACAATGCTAAAGGGAAAATCACATGACCTACATATTCTCTTCCTTCGTCTAAAGGCCCAGCTATGTAGCACATTTTTCATTCGACACAACATTGTCTGTTGCACACCGGTCCATTTCAAGACTACTCATCACAATCATGTAGCCATCTTAGTTTTTGTTTGAAAAAGGCAAGATAATTTTATAAATCCAGCACTAATAATGTGCTTTTGTAACTTTATATAATTAGCAGAGGCCCCAAAAAGCAAAATTAATCCCCAAAACTGATCTCGTAGTGGTTCTAGCACATGAAGTAGTGAGAAGTACGATTTCAGCCTCATTTACACGTTCCAATCTACAATTATTTAGCCATCTTACAAAGGAATAAGAGGTGATCAACGTCTTTTTCTGAATGTTTGCACCTAAAGCACCAGCAACGTTGTACTTCTCTCCATCGAATTCCCAGCTGTCAAAATCTCCCTCCTCACTGCCAACCAAGTGAAGAAACTGATGAAGTGCTTGTATTGAATGGCAGCCTACAAGTCCAGTATCCCACCAACTACTTTCCAGGACCTCAATGGAGAAGTAACATGTGTTCTAGTGGCGAACCAATTCCTGCTTTCATATGGTTATTCCTTATATTTCCAAGTTATAGAAAAATGGTATCTCAATATTTGCTTGTATTGTTGAATCGTGAGACCACTTTCTTATAGGTTAAACTTTTACTGGATAGAATCTCAATTTATAGTTGTTCTGAACTCACACCTTAAAAGTGCAGGTCGAGATCTTTCCCCATAGACCAAACATGTAGCTTTATTTGATGACAAATGGCATTGAGACGCGAATTAGGATCTGTTTTCTTTGATACTTCTAAGGTGTTGCATCTCAATCAAAAAATTCAATCCCTTAGAAAGGAAGCATCATTATTTTTATATTGTCCACAACATTTACAAATAAACAAATGACCAAAAAAATTATTATTAAATAGAAGAATTGTTGCGACCTCTGATTGTTCAAAATTAGTATCACTCTTGATAGGAGGATAAAGTAGTTGAGACTTCCGTTGTTACTTGTTACTTGTTGTATCTAGATAATTTTCTTTGTAATTAGAAGCCACAAGCCTTCCTATGTGAAAGAGGGGGAGGGAGTGAGACCTAGCTCTTCAATTGGTTTCCCCAGGGTTTATTACTCAAATGAAGTTTTCTTGCTTTAACATCTCTTTACTTGGTTAGTCCTCTCATGTGTTCTCTTCATACCAAACAAAAGTAATCATGCAGTTTTTTTTTTAAAACAAACTGTAGATAGCCTTCCTCTCGTGATTTAAGATGTAAAAGGCAATAAACCTTTTTCAATTATCATGTTTTTTTTCAATTGCTATTTCTTATCAAAATGCTTCACCTTGATTTCAATAACACAGTGTAAGGTGCCTCTTTCCTCTATCTCAAGGATTAAATTATGGATCTGAAGATAACAATTTTTGAGCATTTCATTTTAGGCACTGGAGAGTGTCGAAGAGGCTTTGGTAAGGCTAGAGGTATTGCTTCAAGAACTGCATATGTCAAGTGCTAGTTCACAGAAGGAGCACTTGAAAGCTGCATGTTCTGACCTTGAAAGGATTCGTAGAATAAAAAAAGAGGCTGAATTTCTTGAGGTTTCATTTAGAACGAAGGCAGCTTTCCTACAGCAGGTAACTTCTGCAATTCATTTCTAAAAGAAGAAAGTTTTAGCAAGTTTTTTCCATCTCAGATTTTTTCCTGCTCAGTCCTGACATTTCATAAAATTGGACTGTATCTTTTGTATTCAACTATTGAATATCTTATACTGGTCGTTTAAATGTAACTGCGCTAGAGGATCTATTAATTATTCTTTTTGGATTTTTTCTTATTTGGGGAGGGTGGGGGTACTTTTATATTCATTTTTGTCTCCTTTTAATGGACATGGGGGGGGGGGGGGGGGGGGGGGGAGAGGGTATTACAGCTGGTTTTTTTAGTTCTTATTTTCCATAAAATTCCTTCTCTCTTTTTTTTTTCCAGTTTTACTTTAACGAATAATTGTTGCTGGGAAGAAGGAGATTGAGACTTCAACTGAATATATAAAATTCTTCTGTTGATTTTGGTGTTGGTTTTCTTTGGCAAAACACATAGACAGCTATGTAAACTTGCCAAAAACTTATTAAGATACAAAGACATAAATGGAGTGATGATAGGCTGCTAACTTAAAAGGTCAACATCGTTACTTACAAATTAGCTTTGAGCCCCCTTAGCTTCGCATGGCAAGTCAATCATTTTCCTTAGTGAAACTTGACATTATAGCAGAAACACCAGAAAATAAGAGGGCATACAAATGGATAGGTGCCTACAAAAGGGGAACATTTTGTCACCAGATTGTCTTTCTGACTAAACACGTTAAGTAATATATGAAGTTCAGATCTGTGGAAAGCTTCTTTTAGTTTCCATACTTCCCAACAAATAAGCCAAAACTTTATGTAGCAATGCTGCTGCTATTTCAAGCACTCATTGAATTTAAAAAGTTCCAAGCTTGTTATCTTGACCAATAAAGAAATTCGTTATGGCATAGGGGAAAAGAAAACCAAATTTATCCCTTGCAGAGCACAAAATCGCGAGTTCTTTTCATGGAAAATCCATATAATCATCTTCAGGATGCTCGTCCTGCATGCACAAGGCAATTAAGCCAACTTTTGCATCTTTTAGAGTCTTTTGGACAAATTATGTGCCATAGTTGACAAAACTCTGCACACCTAATTTAACAAATCTATAATTTGCATACTCTGAAGTGGGATTAACTCTTGTTTCCTGTTTGGATGTATGCATGAACTAGGAGGAAGATGCTACTATGTCTACATCATCAAGTGGGGACAAGCAACAGTTCTCTAAACGCAAGGACAACAAGGATGGTCAAAATAGGAGTGGGAATAACAGGTATCCCCACCTCTTTTTCTTATTTTGGGATAAAGGCCAAGCTTAGTACCAATATTATGCTAACCCCCCCACCCCCCCGGACACACATAATTTTATTATTGTGGATTCTTGTGTTAGGATACAGGGATTATGGAGCTTCGTTGGTCGTCGGCCTAGCAAATCAGCAGACCAGGCATCATCGACTCCTAATGAGATTGTATACTTTTGAACTATCTCTATGCCTACTTTTACCATTGTATATTTTGGGCTTCTTTTTTTAGTTTGACATGTATGTTTGCAAATCCTTGTTTTCAGTAATATTTCTGATCTCAAATTTGTTACTCCCTCCCTCCCTTTTACTTTTTCACTTTTGAATTGACATACCTATTAAGAAAATAATTAATGACGTAGTGAGTTTACCATTTTACCCCTATTAATTATGAAGTGGATGAAAAGTTCTACATTTTTCAAAGTAATTAGTCATTTAATTGAGGATCTAATAGGTAAAAGATTCCTTTCTTGATTTGTCAAAATGGACAAGTAATTAGGGACAACTATAAAAGGAAAAGTGGACAAGTAATTAGGACGGAGGGAGTAGGTTCTTTCATAGGGGCGTTGTTGATTAATTTAAGATAAAAGCCTTTTGGGGTCTCAAACTATTGGGAGTTTGATAATATTTAACTATGTAATATGCTTAACAGTGCTAACCATGCTCTATTTCTCTCCTCTTAGTTCTCCTTCTAGATTGCAAATGATCTCCTCTATGCATCCTTTTGTACGTTCCGGAGCTGTTGAATAGTTTGCATGATATAGTTTCCAAGGGTTTTTGGTAAAGAACAAAAAAAACTGTTAATAGTTTATGGTATAATTTTCCAGGCATTTCCGGGGTTTTATCCTTTAAAAGACTATTGTAGAGCTTCTGACCAACATGTATCATCTAATTTGCAGTTATATGACATTGATATGTCACTTGAATCCAACTATAACTGTTTTTTCTCTATGGATAGATGAATGCAGTGCCATAGATTTTGAACACTGAACAAGCTTCTCAATTATGTGTGCATTGGGAGTGATGTTTTATGGCTCTCAATACTTTTAAAGTAGTGAAATGATGAATATCTTTCTTTGATCTGCAAAAGTGATTGGATAGATTTTTTTCAATTTATTCATCTTTTGTGGAAGTAAAAGGAAGTACCTGCTTCCTTGTTTCGTTTCTCTAATTTCTCTCGCACTGCCGTTTCTCTACAAAAAGTTTTTCTTCTATGCATACATTCTTCCTGTGGTTGTGTGGGTGTGTGATAGAGAATGTATTCCTTTCCTTTGCTCTGTCCGTAGAAAAGCCAAATTTTGTGCTTATTCTATATATACCGTGTTCATCATCTGCATTAGTTTTACATCTTAAATTGATAATTTGGTGGTTGGGAGCATTTTGTCCTTCTCTTTGCTCTTTTATACACTAGAACCAAACTTGAGCTTATTCTCAAGTAACACCATTCATTTATCTGCCTTTTTTTACACTTCGGTTTCATAGTATGGAGTGGTATCTCCTCTCCCCCGCATGCAACTTTTAGATGGGTCAGAAACTATATATTACTTCATATTGCTCTAGCTTCCACTCTAGACAAATAAATGGGCTTACTTGAAACTTATAAATAATGCAAAGTTAAGATATGTCCCTAGGGTGTGGCTTTGTGGTCAATGAAGTGGACGAACTTTGAAGACCCAAGGGCCAAGGGTTAAATCCTAGCAGAGAGAAAAATAAATTAGGTGATTTCTTGCCATATGTGTAAGCTTTAATGGACAGAGTTACCTGGTATGTTGGAGTTGGCGAGTACGGTGGAATGGTCGAGGTGCGAGCAAGTTGTCTTGGACACCTCCTTTGTAAAAAAATAACAATTCAAAGTTGAGATACATGCTCAAATGCTCGTTAGCAGCCATAAGTGATAGATTAGCTCATTAGTCATGGCTAGTTCTCCTTTTGGTTATGTATATCACCTGTTGTGTTTCAGTACTTCAAGAAGCTAGAAATGCTTGCTTTTGGTTTTTGTTTGGTGAATGAAATGGGTGGTTTGAACCTCAGTCTGTGTAAAAGATATTCCATGTTGCTCAACTATTGACTAGGCAAATATTTTTGCAATTGGAAACTTCAGTTGAATTTGTCATTAGATTTCTCGTTACAGAAACTGAAGCACTGATCACTGGAAACCTTTGTAATTTTATGGAAAGCAAGTAATAACATGGTTCAATGAAGATCTATTAAGCAAGGAACAGATATCGTTTTATTTGGTTCATTCTGTTCACCTGAAAATGTAAGCAGTCATGTCTTCCTTTGAGTCTGCTTGCACCTTAATGAAGTTGCTTCCCCGTAACTGTTGCACATGCTTTCTCCTCCTTAGGCTGGTCATTTATTCAATTTCTTCTATAATTCAACTTTCTATGAATTTGTTAAGATGATTTTATCTTCCAAGTCACTGAGAATCATTCTTTACGTGCAGGGTGATGATGGCTCTAAAGAACTTTCAGAGAGTACAGGTGTTATGGATTCAAAGTCAACTGAAGTTCGAAGGTTTGAACTATTAAGGAGTGAGCTAATGGAACTGGAGAAGCGGGTTCAAAGAAGTGCTGATCAATATGAGTATGAGGAGGTATTTTCTAACTGCTGTATAAGGTCTGTGTCGAGCATGTTGTAAGATGCATTGTCCTTTTATTTCACTTTCTTTTTGTCTCTTTCAACTTTCATATTGTGAAGTTTGTTAATGTTTGTTGAGACGCTACTCTTCCATTTTCAGTATAAACTTTCTAGGCTATGCTGATTATCATGACAACTATCCGACTAATGATGATATATAAGTAGTTAATTGACGTATATCCGTCCACTCCATCCATCTTGTCGAACATGGTTTATCTTGCTTGTCAAAGCAGTAAAATACATTCATTAAAAACTGGTTTGTTGGTCTATAATCTTTATTCCTGTCTATTTGTAACTACTGTTGTGATAATACATGAACAGTGGAAAAACTATGATCATCTTAATTTATGCTAAATAATGGGATGGCCTATTTTTCCAGGTGTTGAGGTTTTTTTAATGTTGATTCCCATAAAAGAAATGGACAAACTCTTATGTAAGAGCTTCAACTTTCGATTCTTTTCTAAGTCGAAGAAAACTTCCATGTTTAATCTGTATAAGGCGTAGGTAGAATTGGTACTCTTATTTTATAAACTATGTGGAGTTTTAATTTTATAGTTCTGTGATCATCTTTTGTTAGAATCTCACATTCATCAAGTGTCTTGGTTGCATTTTCCACAGTTCTCACATTATGAGTTTGGTTTGGATGTTGGTGGTTTTTGAAGGACGCTGTTGAACATGTAAATTTTAATTGTATAGTCACTCCTCTTAACATTTGAAACCTAATGTCAATACAAAGAAAAAACAATAAAACTCTTTGCAATATGCACAGATTGCACAAAGTCTGGAGATAGCTATGCAAGACTCAGGTGTTTGATCGACAGCCATCCATCTGCCTTTTTTATCCCTTTTCTTGATCTCTTTCTGAATTGTGGACAAGAAATTTCAGATGCATGGAGTGCTCTTATGTAACTTAAATTATAGATACTGCTTCTATACCTCCAGCTCATAGCCTAGGTCATTCATGACCCAGCTTCATATGTTTTGAGTTCATTTTCTCTATATTTCCATTTTTCCAGAGAGTGGTGGTACTGAGATACATGATCTGTTTATTATATCCCTGAAAATTTATAAGCTTATTGTTGATGCATTCTACTCTAGGAGGAAAGTCAGAAGGTGGATCGCACTTCCACGCATCCTGCAGGAGCTGAAAGAACTCAATTGGTTCTTCAGAAGAAAAAGGAGAGTGTTATTGAGAAATCCTTAGACAAACTGAAAGAAACTAGCACGGTATTATGCTCTTGATCTATTTTCTTCTGTTTTATGTATTGCGTCATATGTCAATTTTTGTGGAATTACCGTTCAGAAAATACAATGGGTATGGGGATAGACATGTGACCCATTTAATTAGCTTTTAACTCCACCAATTGTCAAAGAAAGAGAACTTCCATCAGTATGTAGGGAATCACATTCGGTTTGGGTTCCTCCATGGGCTTATTACTATAAGATATTGTTTATTCCTGTTCTTATTGCTAGTGCTCATTTTGTTCATTCTTTTTGTAGTACTTTGTGTGTTTTGATTATCTGTCTCCATATTGTCCGGACCTTCATTTTCCGTTCTTTATTGTTCTTATAAGCATTCAAAATAGAGTTTATACTACATACGTTTTCCATGTTTTACTGTTCTATTGTAAACCATGAATCAGCACATTATCTTCAGGAGCAGTTAGTAGTAAGAATTGTTAGTTGTCTATTAAGACTCAGATTGAGTAATAAATTTTCCATGTCCAGGATGTTTGGCAAGGAACTCAGCTTCTCGCTATCGATGTTGCTGCAGCTTTAGGGCTACTTCGGAGGTCCATAGTAGGGGATGAGTTGACAGAAAAAGAGAAACAAGCATTGCGGAGAACTTTAACTGACTTGGCATCAGTTGTACCTATTGGATTTCTTATGCTTCTCCCTGTAAGTAGTTCTAATCCATTGTTCTTATCAGGCAAAAAAATTTAAGCTCCACAGAACTGGCTGATTAACAGAGATAGTTCATTCTGCTTATTTTTATTTTCTTTATTCTTAAACAATTTCATTGTCATGCATGTCCAAGATCTGTATGTGAATTTGAGGTGCATATCAACTGTAAGTGAAGACATGGACCTTCAACTGGCACTAAAAAACCATTGATTATTCCCCGAGCGTCATGGTTTTTTGAGCTTGTATAATATATTACTAAGTGCAGTGAAGCTTTTAGTAACAATAGGTGCATAGTTGATGCTCAATCAACTAGTTTGAAGGCATTTTCTGAGCTGAAGTCTTTCAGCTGTTGCAATTAGAAAAATAGCCCATTTAAACAAAGCTCAAGCTCTTTCTCTCTCCTTCCACACCAGCTATATGATTGCAGCACTTTGCATCTCTTTTACTCATGGAGCTTGATACAGTGCAAGCTGACATGGATGATTTTTCTTGCAGGTTACAGCAGTTGGGCATGCTGCTATGTTGGCTGGAATTCGAAGATATATGCCATCTCTGGTGTGTATTTGATCATGAATTTCCTGTCAATTTTAGTGAGCCTATCTGCTGTGTTAACTGGTTGATTTCCTTTTTGGCAGATACCTTCTACATATGGACCAGACAGATTAGCCCTCCTAAGGCAGCTTGAGAAAGTCAAGGAAATGGGAACTGAGGTGAATCCAACTGAAAAGGCTGATGAATAGCCCAGGTTAAAGCATACGAAAACAGCTAATCATATAGTTCCACCGTCAAATTCATTTCAACTTGGTTTTATATCCATTCAACAGTAGATAGGCATAAAGAAGTTCATTCCAAGAGTCTGGCACTCCCGGTAGGCACCAGTGGCTGCAGTCTTGTGGTGCACCAGCCGGGGTGCCAGGTTCACGATATTCTGAAGGGTGACCATCTTTCCTGAATTCACTTAGATATGTGATGTTTAGGAAGGTCATGTTTCTTCTTGTATTTTGCATTTTCTCAACTACCTCAGAAATGAATATATTGTTGGTTGGCTCTTTCTCCAGCTTAGTATAGTCTGTTTCCGGTGCTGTATTTGTGTGGCAATGGCCACCTTCATTCCAAGCTCCATCCCTGCAAATCAATTTTACCAAATTCAGTCTTAGTATAGTGTATTTGTGTTGCAACTGATTAGTTCATACAAAGTACTTACCTGTAGTGTACTGGTGAAACGCTGCGGAAGAAGATGTGACTCTTTTCAGGCTTGGTATTTTGAATCACCCACGACGCCCAAGTATTCAATGATCTTTGAAAAGCTTCCACTACATTCATCGTCATGTTCACCGTTGTTCCTTCTTGGAAATGGATGCCCCTGCAATACATTTTGTGTAATGTTAGTGATTGCTGAAGTTCTTATGGTCAAAAGAATCCAGATATATGTGATTATTGCTGAAGCATTTGGGATTCATACATGTTAATAGTTTTATCTTCATTCCACCAATGTCCAGCATTGAATATAATTACATCTGCATTAACCCACTTTGTGAAATACCAATGCAGCTTATCAAGCCTGATCACTCCCCTCACTTCTTTCGATGCATTCGCGGGAGGACGATCAACGACTACTAAGAAAGGTACTCTGTAATATTCAACAGTAAGATTGTATTCTTGAAACTTCATAGAGAGATAACCTCTGTGTTTTGTTATGGGGTTTCCAAATTCTTCATATATGGTGGATTGGTTAGATACACCTTGTGCTAACATACATATCATTGACTCCCATTGGTTTCTTCCAATTGAATCTCCAGCAAACACTATTCGACCATTTCGACTACGTTCGAGGAAATCCTTTGCATTGAACCTGCAACATTGAAATGTTAGTCCTTGGGTCCATTTTCTACTATACCGGATTATACCAGATGAGTTCAATTTTAGTTAGGATTTTTGGAGAATACTTTATATCAAATTTTAGTTTCACGTCTAAGAATAATATATTTGCTTGAATAAGCGTCTTAAATATCTCACAAATTCTTGGGATGTTCATAAAGAGATCAAAGTTATAAACAAACAAATCTTTCAACCATTGAATCGCGAAGAATATTCATAGATCAAAAGGAACATAAAGAAAATGTGGAGAGAAGGATTAAGGGAGAAATATAACTGTATCCATATTGTTTATTACTTCTTATTTCTTCTTGTGGTTTGAAGTTTATTATTTCATACATTAAAATTCATTGCAAACAACATGATCCTCTGAATTAACTATACGCAAATCAGATGAACGATTTGCTCAATATCATTGCCAAAGTTGCCTCTAGCAACCCAATTACTAATGTTCACACTCAAACATTAGTATACTTTTAAGATTAAAGATTCATTTGGTAATGATATTAATATGCACTCAATGTGAAAAGGCATAACAAATTAAGGTGAATGTAATCATAAAGCTACAACTTTTTCACACCTCATGATTTCTAACAACATGAAAGCACTATATATCCATAAAAGAGAAAAGCCACATACACTTGCTTTGTGAATTAGCCAATTTGTTGCATTGACATTAACTTCTAAGGTAGCTAAAAGTCCTTCTCAATTTGTTACCTTTTCAAATTCCACAACACTTTTAGTATTATATGAAAGAAAAAAAATATTTATATTTATTTTGAGGGAAGGTGAGGAGTTCAAGAAATATATATTACAATACATGCATTGTCATTCTCATCATTAAATTATTATTATATTCATCTCTTGTTAATGAAACTAAGAAATCTTCAAAGGTTAACATTGCACAACTTTCAATCGAATGAAGTAGATTGTACCCCATGAAATTTTAAGTTCAATTCCGTTAGACAAAACATTATGAGGTTTCTTCCCATATATTTTTTAGCCTTGACGGGTGGCCGTAGTGAAGCTAGAAATTTCATTAAGAGTGTTCAAAATTATAACAAAGGGTGTTTAACTGGCCACTCTTTTTGCTACATGTACGCCAATATCTTGTGGAACTAGTCAAGTTATGACAAAGGGTGTTCAACTGGTCACCCTTTACTACATGTAAGCCACTATCTGGTCACCCTTTACTACATGTACGCCATTATCTGTGGAACTAGTCAAGGTATGACAAAGGGTATTCAACTGATCACCCTTCACTACATGTACGCCACTATCTTGTGGAACTAGTCAAGGTATGACAAAGGGTATTCAACTGATCACCCTCATTTACTACATGTACGCCAGTATCTGGTCACTCTTTACTACATGTACGCCATTATCTTGTTTAACTAGTCAAGGTATGACAAAGGGTATTCAACTGATCACCCTTCAGATACGCTACTATCTTGTGGTAAGGTATAACGAATGGTTTTCAACTAGTCACCCTACTCTGTGGAATTAGTCAATGTGACATTACGATTATAACAAAGAAAACAATACAATAGAGACACAAAAAAATAATGTATTCTTTAAAAATGAATATAATAAAGCATGGAACATATATGCAAATAGTAATTAACTTAAAATAAAATATTTTCAAACAAACTTAATATTATTACCTTGGAAGATGACAATGTTGAGGTTGCCATCGCCACTTCCGGTAATCCATATCCCGGCGACCACTGTTCCGGCACCGGAAACCAGGATCCAAGAATGGACAATTCTCATTATATTGATCAATAACATATTTTTCATCCCAAATCCATTTTCCATAAGAGTAATCACAAGTAGAATTTTTGGCAAAAAAACCAATATTGCTAATTACAAGAGGGTCATGATAAAGTGGGCTTAGTAAATTGTAGAAAAGAATAGAAGAAAAGAATAAAAATAGAAAAAATAATACATGATACGTATATTTCTTTACAAATTTTAACAAGAAATTATTATTCTTGTTGTTTTCTTGTTGATGAGAAAGTGGTGGGAGATCCATGAGAAGAGGAGAAAATATATTAAAAAGGTATGTTTTGTTGCTATGTATATATAATAGGAGAATGAGTGATGATAGGAAAATTATTACACCGATATTAATTTATATGATGTAATTTGATTTGAGTTTAAATTTTGTGAATAGTTAGTATATAAAATTTCTTTATAAACATTCAAATTAAGATTTAGGAAAAGACATTAAAAAGAAAATTCGAGTCCTAGTTATACTATTTATAAGAGTATTGAGTAATACTATTTCCTTTTTTGGCGTAAATCAAATATGTCTTCCTTAAATATCACTAAGGAGTTAATCACAATTTTATGTTATGAAATAAGTTTGTGTCTTTAAATTATTTTCATTAAGGATATAATTGAAATTTTAAAATTAAATAATTACTAATTATAAAAATGTTCTTTTTTTTTACGGTTTAAAAAGAAAAGTACAATATAAATTGAGAGAAGGCGTAATTTGGAAATTAATGCAATATCTAACATATGACATAATTATTAAGGAAAATTTCTAATTAAGACACTAATATATGACATAATTAGTAAGAATATTGTATAATATATCCTTAAGTACGATGGAACAAATATCTTTTTGCCCCAAAATTTGGCTATAGTATATTATTATACTCATCATTATTATTATTATTATTATATAATAAAGACACAAAAAGTAGTTTAAATAGATGGAAAATAGTAAAAAGATAAAGCTTGATTTATAACTTCGTTGATCATGCTTACACGGACCTAATTAGAGAGGAGAATTTCAGAAATAGTACAAAGATTAAATTTAATTATGTTTTATAGCTATTATTTGTTATTGATATTTTTGTTTGTATACTTCGCTTCTAATATATAAATACGATAAGTACAAACATTTTGTATTTAAACATTTGGGAATTATTCAGAATTTTGTTTGTATATTTTGCTTTGCCATAGGAGTTTTTCAAAATTCTTATGTATATTTTTGCTTGCTAAAATATAAAATACAAATAAGGTAATTTATTATAAATTTTTCATAACTTGTACAAATCAAATATATCAACAAATTGTATATAAATAACTATAGTATATGTATACAAAATTTGAATATATACAATTAGAAATTAAATTATACAAATTCTGATTTTTCATAATTAGAAATTAAATAGCAAAATTTAAGAATTGTAGGCGTGAATCATAAATATACAAAACTATAGTTATAAAGCATAATATATAATGAATATTTGTCATTTCGTGTAATTTTTCCTAAGAAGACGACTAATGGGATGACGGTTATGGACCTAAACATATTCAAAGGGTGTTTTGGTCCAATTTAAGTCTTTTATTTATAATTACTATGATGAGCCAATTTCTCAAATGGTCACTCAAGTTAAGAAAATTGCCTTGAAATATCATTTATGTTTCATTTAGGATCAAAATATCACACAACAATCACTATTTTCCTCCAAATATACTTGACAAAACAAAAGCACCACTCTCTCCTAATTGGCATGACATGTCATTAAAGTCTCTTTTAAATAATAGACTAATTTAATTCATTAAATTAAAATAATGATCATATTGTTTTTAATTTTTTGAATTAATTTATTAAGAATAAATTTTCATACTTAAAATTTTCATGTTTAAAATTTTTAAATAATTTAGTTAGGAATTTTAAAATTATCAGGTAATAAATGCACACAAAGATTTTTTCATTGAATTTCGTTTGGTGACAATATATAAAGTTACTAGACTTTTTAAATTACTTTTCTTATAATCTTTATAAATTCTCATGTAATTTATATATTTATTTAGAGACATAAGTTTGATGAATTAAATAGATCTAGTATTTTTTAAAAATGATTATTAATAACAGGACATATCAACTAGAATTTAAGGAGACTTTTGAGCTATTTGGTATTTCTAATGGATAAAGAATATTATAATATTATTCACTTTCTTCTTTTTTTTAAAAAAAAAATTAATCATATCAAAAGCATGAATTGCAAAATATACAATTAATTTTATTGTATTGACCTTTAATATTATTGATTTATTATATAACTTATGATTAATTGATGTAAATTAGCGTTAATGAGTGATTTGTATATCAATATATTTTTTAATGTATGTGTTTATAAGTATTCAAAATTGATAAACTAATAGTACATTTTAAAAATGTATTCTTCATAACATAAAAAAATAAAAAGTTTAATTATAATAAAAGATTTTAAGTATGAATAGATTAAAAACAAATTAAAAATAATATAACCATTATTTTAGTTAAATAGGTTCAATGAATTATATGAGTCTATTATTTAAATTTTTTTTTAATGACATGTCATGCCAACTAGGAGAGATTGATGATTTAAAGTGTCAAGTATATTTGAAAGAAAATAGTAATAGTTAAGTGATATTTTAGTCCTAAATAAAATATAAATGATATTTCAAAGCAATTTTCTAACTTGAGCGATCATAGGGAATTATTTTAGGGCAACTTTCACATATAGCAAACAAAAAATTCATATTTGTATGCTATAGCAAACTTTGCATAATTGCGCTCCATAGCAAACATAAAAACTGTACAATTCGCTATACATATACAAGTGTATAATTCGCTGGCCTATTTCGCTGCAATTGTATAATTAGCTTTGCATACAGTTGAATCGAATTAAAATGTATGTATATTGCATAATTATAAGTGTATAGCAAGAAGATATATGTTTTTCTCGCTTTATACAAAACAGAAACACAATATATACACTTCTGTTTATAAAGCTAGAAAAAAATTGTATTTCACTGCAATTGTATAATTCACAATTGTATAATTCTTTGGCCTTTTTCTCTGCAATATTTGAAGTAAAATATTTGTAAATTATATAATTAAGTGTATAACACGAAGATATACATTTTTGCATGTGTATATACAATTTTCTCTCGCTTTATACAAAACAGAAACAGAAATTATACACTTCTGTGTATAAAGCGAGAGAGGCGAGAATGGGAGAGTGGCGAGCGAGACTTCTGGGAGAGAGACGCCTGGCAAATTTTTGCCAACGTTTGCTATGGAGCACAATTAAATTAAACCCTAGCTATTCCATTTAATTTAGGTTATTAGTTTGCTATTATATACAATTTTCCCATTATTTTACTATTATGATTTATGTGAGAACTTATGAAGCTGCATTTGTGCAAAAAGGAAAAACGGTGATTTTAATCTCTGTATTATTGCATAATTTCAGTTTTTGTCTTTGTCTTATTGATTTATGTACATTTAACCTTTAATTATTTGAAGAGTGTGCTTTAGTCTTTGAAGTTAACAAAAGTTTAACTATTTAACAAAATGATTATTCTTATATATATAAAATAAAATAAATCGAAAGATTGGTGAATCTTAATACTTGAAAAATTATGTGTATAGAAAATTTTGAATTTAATATAAATTAAATATTTAAAATTTTAAGACAGAAAGTATTTAGAACAATGTTGATAGTCTTAAGGAACCTGTCCACCTACTAAATTCTTTCAAATGTAATTGTAACTATTGAAAAAGAGAAGGAGGACGAGTTGTTAATGAATAAAAACAAAGTAAATTGAGAAGCAAATGAGCAATTATTTAAAATAATCATTCTAATTGTCTATTTTTATAAAATATAATTTTAATTTATATATTTTTTTTAAGCATTTAGAATCACCGACTTTTATTTATTTCTTTTATATATTTTAAAAACATAGTTTCAACTGATATTAGTCCAAATGTGTCAATTGGACAAGACATAATACATATATTGAATTCTAAACTTGACTTTAAAATTCAACTTTGACTTCTAACTTTCATAATATACAAACAGACACTTTAACTATCTAACTTTTAAATAAATAAACACATGAGTCCTACATGGAACAATACACGTAGGACATCATGTACGACAAAAAATGACATGTGACACATATGTGTCTATTTGTTCAACTTTATACAAGTTTAAGTGTTTATTTGTGCATATCTAAAATTGAAGAATATAAATATAATTTGAAGCAAAATTAATGCATATATTTATGTATTATGCCATTTGAAAATATATCCATAGTCTAGGTGCATGCAAGATAAGGACGAAGCCAAATAAAATTGATGAATTTATATGAACTTTCACGTAAAATTACACTCTTTATATATATAATTAAAAATTTTAAATCTCTTTGATTTCTTTATATATTTCTTTCGATAAAAATTTTAATTCCGTCACAGTAGTATTACGAATAATATTTGCGGGGAGGAGCTATCGGATTGATTACGAATTCAGCCCCGACTTTTTTGTATTGGAAACAATTTATTCGGTGATTAGAATTCCACTAAATTCAAATTCTGCTCCCGCCTGAGCTGTTGTTCACTTGCAGTTTTCGAAGAAAAAATTGGAGTTGCAAATGTCACAAGGTGTTTGATAAATTGCCCGAGAGAGAAACTCAAACCGTAACTGAGCTTGATTTTGATAACTTTTTTATATGTATGTACGTGCATTTTCAGGCATGGAAGATCTGAAGTGCGGGCGTTTCTGCTTTTTCGATGGTTCAGTTTCATCTATGGATCGAGAAAAGTATGGTAGTAAGCTTCGTCAATTGTATTTCTAGGTTAATAGTAATGTTTTTCATTGATTGTGAGTTCTCATATTGTGTTTGTGTTAGCATACTAATACTGTAAAGTAACGGTTGATTATGATTTTTTTCGTCAGGCTTCTCATAATGCTGTTTTAAGTGGGAATTCAGTAGAGGCGAAGCTATGATTTCAACTTAATTGAGGCTGAATCCGCTTGTGGATTTTGCATTGCTTCTGGTGGGAAGGACCTTTTCTATGTGGTGTTGATATGGTCACTGATTAGCTTTTGCATTGCTAAAACAAGGTATGGAATGTTTAGCTTTTGGTATTGCTAATCTATCGACTGATATACTAGACATACTGCAAGTGAAAGTGCATCTGTAGTAGGTATTTTTATTAGTTGGAACTTGGAAGAACTTCTCATTGTTTAGTTGTATAAATTGTTTCATGAGCAAATTGTTATATGAAATGCATCAAAACCAACTCGAGAAGATTATTAGATATTACGAATGGAGCGTCTTAACTGTTAAGATACGGTTATTTGGATGAAAATGCTAATTAGCTCATAACTATGTTTTTAGAGGAATTGAAATGATGATAGATATAAAGAATCAGTTTCCAGATGAAAGGTATAAGTGTTTCCATAATAAAATTCTAGATTGAACTCGTTAGTCACGCTATGTTTGAACTCTTCTTATCTTCTCTTATTTTGATAAAATTCATATGACTGGCTTTGACTGAATCCTTCTTGTTGTATTTTTTGTGGGATGTAAAGCAAAAGAATATGTTCATACCATCAGATGTTGAAAGGGTGTTATGAACTTGCCTGGGTAATTTATAACTTTGGATGTCATTTGGATCTCAATATTCTTTATTTGTGAACCAGATCCGAATATTAAAAAGTCTGCTTATCAGTTACATACTTCAAGTCAGTCTTACTACTGCTAAGGCCTAATGTATAGAATAACTGTATTATATTTACTACCAAGGACTTTTAAGGAATTATTGATTCAAAACATTCTATCGCTACATCCATCTTCAAGTATCTCAAATAGCACACTAGCCGTAAGATGAAGAGGTGTATAATACAGCCACTCATCCGCTGAGCTGGCTGAAAGAATCAAGTGAAGAGTCTTTACTCTAAACAAAAAGCATTTTCCTATTCTACAAATCCTGCAAACTATTAATTGAAGTGCTTACCAGTCACCGCTACAATTGGCAGAAATTGGCACTGCATCTATATCAATGAATATTTAGCTTTTCCTTGGTCCATTTTTTTAGCACTGGCTTACTCACAGGAAGCTGGCTTAGCAGAAAGATGGACTTTGTGTGTAACTTTAACAGAGAAAAAGAAAATGAACTTTGTTATATGCTTTAATACAAGATTATGTGCTTAAATACTTGTGCATTATGTACACTTCACATGTACAAGTGTTTTGGTTTAGATACTCCTTATTATCATATATAAATCTACTTGCACCTTCTGTTTTATACTGTATAGTGTATACTCTATAACCAGGAAGGACTTTTGTTGGATTTGCATTTGATAGTGTTATCATCTTTCTTTTCAAGAAAAAAAAAAGAAGAAAAAAAGTATGTTTTACATTGATGCAGAAGAACCTGACTGTTATGACCTGTACTTGAATACAAATGGTGAGATTTCCTTCTGCTTTTATCTGCCTCTATTTTGCACCAGATGATTTTCGAATGTGCAGCTCCACCAAGCATATTGGACAGGAAATGGATGACGACTTGCAAGAAGTGAAGAAATCACTAATTTTTCCAAGGTTAGTTCTTTGATTGATTTAGGACAAATTATTTGACTTTAACACGATTTTAATTGTGAAGACTACAAATATTCCCAATTTTTGGGGGAACAAAATTATAGAGGAATGTTGTATTGAAGAATCCGATTTCCGTTCAACTTATCAATGTGAATGACATTAATGTATATACTTTGAACTTGAATGGTTATTGTATCATGTCAATGACATAAAATTAAAAACTTCATTTCTGAAAGAAAAATGGCAAAAGAAACTTTTCCAATACAATAGTAAAACAACAACATACCCAGTTGTCCCACAACTGGGATTTGGGGAGGTTAAAGTGTACGCGGACCTTACTCTACCTTGTAAGTTAGAGAGGAGGTTGTTTCTGAAAGACCCTCAACTCAAAGAAAGCAAAGACACAACATATGAAGACATAAGCAACAACTGGAAGTAAGAAAATATGGGAAGTTTGCTAAACATTCTTCATTGAACCTCATGACTTTATTAGTGTCCCCCAGTGTGGCCTTAATTCACCCTATCGAAGCTTGCTTAACATTCTTCAATTTGTGATGAAAGATGATGAAGAAATCCCTTGTACATATGTCCTCCAATGCTGCCTCACTAAGTGAGGGAAAGTCTCATGCTTAGCCCAAAATTCAAGAATTTAAAGGATCTTCTAAGTGGAGTATCATCCAAGCTACAAGATATTAGCTAAGGAGCATGATGTGGCTCCTTCTTGATCAAGTGTGTGACCTCCAAAATAGGTCCTTTAAATTCTTGAAAATGCATTCATCATTAAATCTTTTGAGTTTTGCACCTATTCTTTGTCTTCTCCGCTCCATGTCCAACAACTTCTGCTCCTTTAGGATTAGAATCCTTAGCTTCTGCCCGCAATTGAATCCCAGTAGGATTAGGATTAACCTTCCCCTTTCCAATTGAGGCATCAATTACCTCCACCAATGCTGTCAATTTGCATCAGTATCTTGGCTTTCCACTTCATCAACAAGTGCTGCAAATTGTTTCCCAGTTTGTGTAGGAACCATAGTTCCTTTATTAGGATGGGATTCGAACCCCCCACACATCCATGATTGGACATCTGGAGCATGGACAATATAAGGCTGGGTCTCATCATTGAAAACAATGAATTGGGATTGCCCCAAAAGCTACCTCCTGAGGGGAGAACTGCCCAAGACCATATGACGAGACCAAGGTGCTTATTTTCCCACTGATGTGGGACTCCAACAAGCCTTATTGTCATCCTTCGATGAATTTTGTTCTTGAGATCTATGGGCATTAAATTTCTTACTTCTAACTTCTTGCCATCTCCATTTATCACTCACGTTCCTTACAGCTTATCCACTCTTTAATACCTTGGGAGGAGCCTTCCCTTTGTCATTGGTTACACACTTTTCCCATTGTTCTCCACATCACAGTTGCCTTCATTATTTCCTTGCGTCGCCTCAATTAATTCAGGATGTAAGACTCGACAACCATATTACGCCCTTGTAATTTGCGTTCTTTACAATGCTTAGACATATAATTCTGCTTACTGTTATCTATTTCGTTCTTACCTCTCTAGTAGCGCCTCACCACACCAATTTAAATTTGCTCATTTGGGAATTCACCAAGTAAATTCACTTCAACTTTTACCCTCACATAACTTGGCCTTGTTTTGTTTTTTGTTGCCATTTCAACATGTAATGACTTCCCAATTGATGGAGCAAGTTAGCTAGGATTCCTTTACAAAGAAATTTAGGAGGCAATGGAAGTTTCTTCTTCCGAATCAAACCAAGGAACCCACTTATGATGACACATTCGACAGAAACCATCCTTGGTTTTGAGACACTAAGCACGCTTTGACAACAAGTGGACATAATTTTAAAGCAATGTCAATCGAATAAGAACATGTCTATTGCAATTTGCACAAAAATCTTATAATCACATTGCATAGGAATGATCTTGCACAATTCTTGTATTTCCATCCATCCATAAGAGAACTTACCAACAACAGCATATAATAAATTCTCAGGACTATAAATAATTACTATCACACGATCAACTTTATCCACAGACCAACGAGCCGTGGGTTTGCCGTGATGGTATACAATAGGTTCAAGGGGTATAGTTTGCTTGGTGGGGTTTTTCCTGGGTGTTTTTAGGAGGCATAAAAGGAGTTACGGGAGTATAGGGGGCTGAGTAACCTTATGTGGAGGCTTCCGCTGGCCATATTGTCTATGAAAAGCTCACTGAGAAAGTCACCTCCAAATCATCTTGTTCGAGAGCTCTCAAGCATGGTGTGGGTGTAGAGTTCTTTTTTCAATTAATCCTAACACAGACTTTCAATCCAGTGCAAGCTGACTCAGTTTGAGAAATAGAAGAAGACAATTACAATGAGTTCATTCTCCTATTTCATCTACTAAGACTGTTAGAAGTGACTTATATAGAGGACTGCAGCTGCTATATACTTTTTTAGTTCATCTGTAACAACTTTGAGTAGGGAGTGAGGCAGGACTTAAAGTTCAAAGCTGGGTTAACCCAGTGTTGTGAATGGCGAGCGTAAGGCGAGAGGCGAGCCCTTCTCGCCATTCCACACTGAGGCGAGGCGACCCATGGCGAGCTAATGGCGACAAAAATGGCGCTGCCTTTTTGATTTAAATTTTTTTAAAAGATTTGACTTAACAATATTAGTCAATATTAGGGTTTTTTTGTTTATTTTCAAAATTTGCTGCTGCCCGACACCTCTTGCCCTCGCGATCTCTTCTCCCCGACTCCTCTTCCCTTCGCGATCTCTTCTATTGTCAAAATTTGCCGGTCGCGTCTCTTCTCCTGTCCTCCATCATCTTCGAGTTGCTGCTGCACTGAGGACCTGAGGTATACCTCTTTTTTTTCTTCTTCTTTTGATCTTTTCAGTTCATCTTGAGTTCTTTTCTTCAAGAGTTGTATTTTTAATTATTTGGTCTTTAAAGTTTTAGACTTTTTAGTATCTACTATTGGTTTTTGAATTGAATATTTGCTAATATGTGTTATTACTATTAAGATTTTGGATATATATATATGCAATTTAATATTTTTAATTTTGGTATTAATTGGCGCCTTAATTCAAAAAGGCAAGCGCCTCGCCGCGTGGGGAGGCAGGCCCTTGTTGCCTTTTGTCGCCTCTCGCCGTCCAAAACACTGGGTTAACCTAGAGGACGGAAAACTGAATTTACATGATTTTTTGTTGCTTCTCATTCTGTGATTCATTTGTCTTCAGGTATGAACAATCGGGTAGCTTTTTGGTCAGTGAGTGCCTTAAGTCTTAAATATTAAAGTTATAGTTTGCTTTTAAAAAAACTGCAAGAATTAAATGTATCCTGGTTATAATACAACCCCGTGAGAGTTTACTAGAAACGCATGTAACCATATTCTGAATCTCTATTTCTTCCAATCTGCCTTATAGTACATACTTGCTAATACAATATTATTATAAATTAGTTGGACTTCTTTTGTAGTCTATTCAATGAGTAGTTAACTCCGATTGAATCTTTTCTAGTTTGAGTTCTGAACCTCTGACATCTCTTCTAGCCTAGCTATGGATTCAAGAGGTGAAATGGAGACAGTAGACACTACGACCAGCATTACAGCGTGTTTACATGACAAGAGCGTCAACATATAAAGATGCACTTAAGGTTTCATAGTGGGATATCAAGAAGATATGCAACAAGTATGGAGAAAAAACGAGGACGCTAAATTGCATAAGGACACTTATGCAGCCAAAGAACAATATTGGCCTCTGAAGTACAAGTTGTGAGTTCTCTTAAATACTCTATACGAACTTGACCTTTGGAATTCTGCATAATTACTGATGCTGTTTTGGTTTGCTTTCAGTATGTAGTGGGCAAATGGGGGAAGGAAATTACATCGCAAATGGTTCAACTCATTGAGGCTCTCGTTTGTAAAAGTGATTTGGCTTGACATCAATTGAACCTCAAAGTGTAAGGTCAGGAAATGCATAAGCCTATCTAATGTGTGCCCTCACCAAATGCATGTGGGAAGGGAGTTGTCATTTGAGATTTTTAGTTGCTTTTTTGAGTATTTGGTGGCTTGAAGTTAAATCTGTAGTTTGATTTCAGGTTTGGATGGAGGAGGCAGGACTAGACCGAAACAGGTCAGGTGAGCCAGGAATGGATGTAAGATAGTTGAAAATGACTTCCACCCAAATATTGACTTCTATTTGGTACTTTATTCCACATAGTATGTGCTGCAGATTCTAAAGCAAAAGCATATAATGATTTAGCCCTTGAATCTATCATCGAGGTGTCTTGCTCGGTGTCTAGAGCCTCTTCTGATAAAGTTCGTTCATCTCTTGCCATCTTTATTTGATGTGCCATCAGCTTTCCATTAGGATAGTTTCAGCACTTGTAGTTCCGGACCCATATGTGACTGTTTGTGGGTGTTTTTATTAGGTATATGTTGGCGGGGTCATGGAATTTGTCTCTTGATTGAAATCTGTCAAGCACATGGGTCTTCATTTGAGCACATTGTAATAAGAATCTTCTACCATGTCCGATAAATTATAGTCATATCATCATCGTGGATCCTACATAAAACTGAATCAGGAATTATTCTATGTTTCTTTAGTGCATGTACTGTGATTTTGGCCTTGGTCTCAACTGCTAGCTTCAATTATTATATGTGTGAAATAGTTGCCAATACCAGTTTGGAGAATACCAAGTCATGTGATTCGATTATTCTATCAAGTGTTGTCTAGGTACATTCTCTTGGTGTTTATCTGATTGAAACGACGCAACTTGATCCACTTGCATGTAGAAATGTAAAGAACATACTACAAAATGTAGAGCTTGAGGGAAACTAATGGAAGAAAATGGTCCATTCTGTTATTAGATGTTTTGTCACTGTGAATTGATTATTGTTGCAAGAGGAGTCCATTCAATCTTGTGATAACCCACCACCTCTATTTTGTATGTGTATCTAGTGACACTCTCCCACTTGTAGGAGCACTAAAATCTTGCTGTGAGTCCTTGGAAGAAGTCAATGGGGCATCGTTTTTTTTCTTGATGCTTAATGGTCCACTGTTGACACAAAAAAGTAACACTAATGCTCATCTAACTTTTCATCTTTTGGTTAATTTATTCAACTAGGCATAGTGTTATATTCTTACCAATTCCTTTGCAACTTGTGTTTTGGACTTGTGACCAGAATGTAAAGCAGCAGCCTGTGCTATATGGAAAGTGATTGACATGGCCGTCTTCATGTTTCATTTGTGGTGCCTTTGTCCTCAGATTCTTCCAAAGTAAGTGTTTATTACTCCGCAAGAATTTCATAGAAAAACATGGACACATATCTCACGATCCAGCTACAGTATACGCGTTTACCTAAAACGTTAATGTTCCTGTTTTTTGGAGTTATTGCTTGCTGGATAATCCATGAATGAACCCGTATATCTTTGATAAAACACTAGAAAATGTGAAATATAGGACTGTTTCTAATGTCAAAATAGAATGACAATATTGGAATCATCTTTTCTTTGAGTAGGCATTGGGGATTTAAAAAATGGAATTTGGACCTAATTCAACTCTAAAATGATTGTGAGGATTCTCCAAAGACTATAAAAATATTAACTGCTTCCTTAGAAAGATGTAATTGGAGATTTAGCAAATAAGAAAATGTTTAGAAACAGCAAAGTTATGGTGCCAGTGATAAATGACAAGTAAGACTTCTAAGAATATTCAAATACAAACTACAAATATACTCTTAAATAGCGCTCCATATCAGTTGTTTTGGTTTTGAAGATTATCGATTTAGAACTATTAAGATATCGATTATCTGGTTGTTGGTGACAAATGAAACTTACAATTCACAGAGGTAAGATTGATGAGTCTTTTCCTCAGATTTTCATATGAATCATGAAAACACCAAAAGTACAATGTACATATACAAACTACTACTACTACTGTTGAACAAAAAGTATTCTGCCATAGCATCAACATGTGAAAGAAAAGCAGTTAAACTGTTAGTTGCCTTTCAAGAGTTGGCAAAGAACATATTTTTTGTCCTCCTAAATGACTAATGGGCTTTGACAGACATCCATCTTATCATCAATAACAAGACAAGTCCACCACCCACTACCACTACCATCACCACTTGGTAAAAGAACCATCTTTCTTCTTCTTCTCACTATTACTATCCTTCAGTTTTGGTCAATTGTCATGATTATGATGAAGCCCCCTAACAAAAATCTTCAGGCAGAATCTCCACAGTAGCAACCAAAATACAACAAAATACCTCAACAGAATCTCACAAGTGGGTGCGTAGAGGATAGAGCGTAGGTAGACCATATATATATATATATTCTTTCATCTCGTCAGCTATAATCTGATGGACCCACAGACACCCTAAAGTCTCTTTCAAAGTTTCATCTCCAATATTTTCATTCTTTCAATTTCCTGTGGACTTGGAATAGGTGTTAAAAGTTCTGTGATATATACTACCTTTTTCTAGGGGGAGAAAGTTGCCAGAAAATCTGGGATTTTTACCCTTTTTGGATTTTCTTTTCCTATTTTTTCTTTAAAGAAAAAAATAAAAATAAATTCCAAGTGCCTGTAATAGTCAATCCTGGTTGTCAAATCTACAGATCTTATCCCTGGTGATATCTCATCTGGTTGACATCTCTTGAGAAATTCATATCCTGTTACAACCATACAGTATAATTATTAGCAATCCCATCATTTATTTCATAGAGGTTCGAGCATTCAAAAACTATAGAAATAAAAAAAAAAATTAATAAAATACTATATACCAGCAGTGGACCATTTTTGTTATTTGGTGGCCCAGTTACAAATAAATTGCAAAGATTCAATTTGAAGAATCAAGAATTAAATACATGTTTAAAAGGGTTGAAAGCATCATTAAAAGGAGATTATATTATTATAAATAGATTAAACTTTTCTGTCTTTAACAAAAACAAGACATGTGTTTCAAGTTGATTCTAAACATACCACAACAAAAAAGACATTTCGTAATAATAATAAGTACTATCATTACATTCAAAATCGCTAATTTCTTAGCGATATTTGTATAAACTGTTATAAATATTCATATTTATTATTTCATTAAATATAATATAATGACACTTATATTATTGCTGTGAAATCATTTATTTGTTGCAGTGAGAATGTCACTACTCTCCTACTGATTTTTGGACCTCTAGTCAGAGCCCTTTTATTAGAAAATAGATAAAGGAGAATTTGACTTTAATAATGAATTGTCACTTTCTAAACTAAAAAAAATGGAGATTATATTGAACTAGCCTAAGCATTATCTTTTGGAAACTTACTAGATATAGTTTTATTTGTATAAACCTAATTTTGAATTTTAGGGTCCAAAAGTCTTCAAACCTAAAAAGATATGGGGTGGGAAAGGAATAGTATTGAGATTCAATCAATCATAAAAAAAAAGTAGTGTGTATTGTCACTATCCAAGCTTAAAATGGTCCATTGCAAAGTAGCTTAAGTCTTTGATTTGTTTGGTGTTATTTCAAGATATTCTAGAATGGCAAAGAGTTTGGTTTGGTTGTAAAGTAGTACTTGATTTTTGGTGGTGACTACCAAAGTTGACTAGATAACAAGTAGTATAGTTTATTACTATTATTATTATTATTAGACACAAAGGTTTTTCACCGCGCACTAGTAAAAAAATTGTGTTATAATGAATTGATCATATTTATTAAGTCATTTTTTAAAAAAAAAACAATTTGGAACAAAATTTTATTGAAACAGTGAGAACTTCCATAATTTTTTTATTTGAATTTATTACTATTTTTTTTTTCTCATTGATTCAATCAAAATATTTATGAAAATAATATTGAATATTTTTTAGTGGAAAATTCAGTAGTAAATAGTGATTCATGTCGACCCTCTAGTCTATTTGAACTACTAATAAAATAAAATAAATATGATTAGGTACATTGTAGTTTGCTGCCTTTCAAGCTTTTTAAATTACAGGTATAGGAGTTTGGACCACATTCCCCCCCCCCCCCCCTCCCCCCCATAAATAAAATAAAAAAGAAGAAAAAACCAAGTAGGTCACATGAAATAGTTGACATGATAACATACTATATTATTAAAAGGCATGCCAGGCTTAGCCCCCAGGGTATTTTCATTTCACACGACTCAACAGGTGTAACAAAAGGAGAAAAAGAAAAGAAAAACATGAAAAAAGAAAAAGATAACTTTTGTTTAGAAACTAGAAAAGGAATGTAAATGTGAAGAAGGAAAAAAATAAAAATTACTCCTAATTAGAAGTTTTATCATCATTTTAAAAAAAAAGGAAAAGCATTAAAAAAAAATTTGATTGCTTCCAAAAAGGAACATTACTTGTTCAACTAGACTACTTACTATAAACGTAAGATTTTATTACTTTATTATTTTTGACTGACTTTTAATATGACTTTTATCTGGCTGTAACTAATCCACTTGTTAGGCACATACTAGTTTTAGAATTATATATATATTACTACTATATAGTAGTATATTTATATTATAAAACTAGCTTAGGGTAACTGTAGAGATTTTTGTATGTATTTGTTTCAGTAAATGAAACAGGAAAATCGTAGTTGAAAATTGAGACTAGTCACATCTAAAACAATTTTCTAATTAGTCTAAAAAGAGAAAAAGAATACTTTTCATTGATAAAATAATTTAAGGCATGTATGTACCTTGTGATTGTGATGGTTATTATTATAGGAAGAAGCAGTAGCTGAAACAGCAACATGAGGTTTTGAATACTGAAATTGGTATTGATAATAGTGTTGGCTAGCTTGATCCTGACTCTGACCATGATCCTGGTGGTGGCTCGATGTTGAAGAGCCACCACCATCTGGAGTCGGGGGTGGCTCTGACCACGATGAATCATCGGCCTCACATTCCAAGTTAACCCCAAATAACCTAACGTGTCTTCTTGTGTTTGTAGTTTGGTTCTGCATTGCTCCTCTCCCTATATTTATGTCACAAACAAATAGGGAAATGTAAGTGATCGAATAGTCTTTGCTATCATAATCCACTGAGATTCAGCTCTTTGTAGCTCCTGATTAAACCTATGGCATTTGCAAGAATCTCTAAATCAAAAACACAAAACAACAATATTTTTTTTTGTTTATATATGCAGGTAGGTAACCACTTGTTATATTATAATACAATAATTAAATAATATCATCATTTTTGTTAGAAACCTACAAAACAATCTTTCTGCAATGTGACAAAATATACAACTCTTTGCAACATGTATGGCCACCAAGATAAGGTATAATTGAACATTTCTTTTCACATTAAAAATAAATTAATTTTTTTTGCATTCTTCTTTATTTGGAGGGGGGCTACTATACATATTCCATTTATAACAAAAATAATAAGATCAATTCTAATATTAATTATCTCCAATGTATTTGGAAAGTATACTGAATTTTCACAAAACTCCAATCTGTCAGTGTGTAAGAAGAAATTCAGTGACTTATATATAGCTCAAACTTACAAATTTTACATGGATAATATTGACGGAGCTAGTAAGGATTAA